>CM047879.1:19747912-20197912 GCA_026212405.1 Petrea volubilis | reverse complement strand
ATACCAGCAGTTTCAGATGTAACTGGTATTAAGTTACAGAAACCGCTGGAATGGTTCTAGCTGTTATAGCTGGTTTTGATTTACCAAGTTAATGCATTAAAGGCACCTTTTATGCATTAGATTCTATGCTCCCTATAAATAGTACAAGACTTGGAAAAGATGAGGGGGAGAGATATAGAAGAGGGATATAAGTAACTCTGACATGAGATGAAAATCTCTATGAGATCTTCGTGAGAATTCTATTCTCTGAATGCGCGCCTAAGATCTTTGTGAGTGAACATAGCCTGTACTTTTCCTCTTCGTGTCTATGTCTTGATTTGAGTCTGGTAATTCATACCTTCACTCGAATACGAGTGACATAGATCGAAGCACTTGTATACACTTATAAAGAGATGATTAGTTTTCGAAGTGAGATTTTTGTGTAGTTGTGCGGCTTGTAGTAGAATCTCTGAACTGTCTTATCCTGGAAGGAATTTCGCTGTCCCAACGCACCGGATAGTGGGGCGAATATTTCTTTAAGGCAAGTCGGCAAATGCCGATGATTCAGTCATTGAAACAAGTTACTAAAATGACATTTGTCAATGTTTGGAATGACATTTTTCAGTACCAGTTGTCGGAAAAAGATAAGTTTTCTAACTGATTCGTTATTTATCTTATCTGGTATTAGTTATATTTGTACATAACTAATGTGAACTACACATATGTTGTATGATAGGAATTATACATGCTTCTAGTGTCAAATCCAACAAAGTGAAACATGAAATGGTACTGATCTGGAACCGTATATGGACTTATAGATCGGGTATGTATTGACTCTATTTGTCAATTGTCTAGTTGGTATCAAGACCGAAGCCATGTTTGGTATTGTACATATTATATAGTGCCCTATGATTACCCTAGTGATCTGAAATTATCCAACACATTATAATTTTTTCGTGGAGGACTTTTAACAAGGCAATTTCGATCTCCCCTTCTGTCCTAGGTGTCAAGGTGATTTTGAATCTCTCGCTCATGTTTCTCGAAAGTGTGATGGGTGAAAAATATTTTGGTTTTGCTCTCCCCTTGTCTTCAACGAGAATCCAAAATTACCATTTATTCTAAGTATAAAAGAGCCTATTTCAAACTTTTCTAGCTGAAACTCTTTCGTTTTTTTTTGTTGTCTTGTATATAATATTTGGATGAGCAGGAACAAATTGTGCGTTGAAGGGAATGTACCAGAATTTAAGAAAATATCTTAATATTTTGGGAAAATGATTTTTTCCCATCCGAACTATGATGTTTTTTGGGCTTTGCCACTTAAACTTTTTTTTATCTCCGGTTGACATCTAAACTATACGATTTTTTAACTTTACCACTTGGGACCGATTTTCGGCCAAAAAAGTTACCGGGATAGTACCATGTGCGTGGCACGTGATTTTGTTGGGGCTATTTTTGTCATTTCGCATGTAGAAAAATTATTTGTAAAAATTTTGTTACTTGGAGTCAAACCCAGGTGGTGAATGAGTGCATCCACACCCATTACCACTTGGCCAACCGACATATTTGGTAAATATAAGGCAAATTCATGTATTTGTACATTACTTGTATAAATTCAATTAAATATATTT
The DNA here is from genome assembly GCA_026212405.1 of Petrea volubilis. Lineage (NCBI taxonomy): Eukaryota > Viridiplantae > Streptophyta > Magnoliopsida > Lamiales > Verbenaceae > Petrea > Petrea volubilis. The sequence continues at coordinate 20,196,305 of CM047879.1, read as the reverse complement.
TAATATCAATTTGAAATCCACAAAAAATAAAATGAATAAAAATTATTTTTTTAAAGAAAATTTGATTTTTCTAATGTAATTATTTTTTAAAAAAGGGAAAAAATAAAATTGATTAATTTTTTTAAAATTAATTTATTTTAAAAATATTAATATAAAAAACAATTTTTTATACATTTTTAAATTAATTAAATTTAAAATTTCATTTAATTTTGTTTATATTAATTTTTTTAAAAAAATTAATTTTTTTAAAAAATTAATGAAATTTATTTTTTCCCTTTTTAAGAAATAAATTTTATCCATTTTTAAATTAATTAATTTTATTTTTATCCCATTTCTTTAAAAAAAATTCTATCAATTTATTTTTTAAATTAATTAAATTTATTTTTATCCCATTTCTTTTAAAAAAATAATTTCTATCAATTTTTTAAAAAAATTAATTAATTAGCAAGGTGAAAATTTTCTTAAAATGATTATTAAAATTCATCAACTTTATTTTGTCCCTTTTTTTTTAAAAAAAATAATTACATTAGAAATATGAAATTTTCTTTAAAAAATATTTTTTTTATTCATTTAATTTTTGTGAATTTCTAATTGATATTAAAATATATTTATTTGAATTTAAACAAGTAATCAAATTGATGTTAAAATATATTTATTTGAATTTAAACAAGTAATCAAATTGATATTAAAATATGTTTATTTAAATTTATACAAGTAATGTACAAATACACGAATATGTCCTACATTTATTAATTATGTTGGTTGGCCAAGTGGTAATGAGTGAGGATACATTCATTCACCACCTGGGTTCAACTCCAAGTCACATCATTTTTACAAATAATTTTTTTACATGCGAAATGACAAAAATACCCCCAGCAAAATCACGTGCCACGCATGTGGTACTGTTCCGGCAACTTTTTTGGTCGGAAGTCGATCTCAGGTGGTAAAGTCAAAAAATCGTATAGTTTAGATGGCAATCAGAGACAAAAAAAAGTTTAAGTGGTAAAATTCAAAAAACATCATAGTTCGGATGACAAAAAATTATTTCCCCTAATTATTTATATAAATTTGATAGTGCTGTATTTTTTTCCTTTAAAGGAAAAAACCCAAAAAAAAAAAAAACAAAAAACCTCCACTTTCAATGTATGAAATAACTATAAAACATAAAATTAACATCATTCCAAGATGAATTACCAAGCAAAAAAAAAAAAATTATATAAGAATTTAAATAAGGGAAAATGTTGAACATCCAATCCCACTTCCCCTCCAGTAGAGAGAGGGAGTAGACTAAAGTCACTAAACAACGCAAGTAATCAATTACATTTGCTAATTCCAAGAGGTCTGATAAAAATATTTTGTCACATTGTAAGTAAAATAGTTCCAAGTGAGTAATAAAATAAGGTTTAAAAATGTATGGATCGAATAATGCTTTCTTTTGAACATTGCCTTAGTTGTTGAATTGCACATTTATTTCTAATTACCATAACTCACAATACTTATCAAAAAGGTTCTAGTAAAAATATCTTATACAGAGAGATTTTAACTCAATTATAGCAATACCATATTAAAATTCGAACAGAATGGAAAAGAATACTTTTACGGTATCTGCAAAATGGTCCTTTAAGTTACGTCAAATTTGCTAAAACAACCCATTATATATTATTTAAAAAAAATACAAATTAAGACATGTCATGAAACACGTCGTAGAAAATTACCAAAACTAATTAGAAACATATCATCCGCGTGTGGATTTACTCCATGTATTGCAACATATAGAATGACACTCAAAGAAGAAACATTTACCACAAATTTGGTACTTTAAAAATTGGTACTTGAACCGGAAGTTAAAACTAGATAATAGCTAGACTTCAAAGACTAAACTTTTTTTTTAGACAATACACAAAGAGTAAACTTCTAAATAGGATAAAATGCTATTCGGAATTGAATTATTAGAATAGCAAATTTTGTGTGAAACTTGGGATGACTTATAGGGAAAATAATAACCTATTTTACAAGAGTACGTACTTATTACTTTGCCACGATAGAAACCACTTTATTTATTTTAAAATTTTTTTGGATAATTTTGCTAACATGTTTATATCCGTCTTAAATTTGTATATAATAGCATTTTTGAATATAATACTCAAACATGATCATATTTATCATTACTTATAAAGAGAAAAAAAAAAAAACCCCTTAACAAATACGAAATAAATCAATAAAAAGAGACAATAGAGACATACAAACCGAAAACATTTTTATTTATTTATTTATTTTGTGGATCACTTTGTCTTCTAAATTTACAAATATCCATATGAATCATAAATCACGCAGGACAACATCTAAAAGGAATAGAATACGAACATCTAACATGAATACGATTAACATTATCAAGTATGGAAAAAAGTATAAAATAAGTTATTATAGATATCTAGTAGGAATATAACTAAAATCAACTTTATGAATTATATATAGAGATATATACAAGAAATAAAGCCAATATTGTCAAACCAATAATAGTCATTATACTTTCAAGTTTCAACACAAGTCACAAGACACAACCTCTTGATTTACCCTTTCTTTCTTTCCCCTCATCAATGGCAATATAGATACATCATACATTGCCCCACATCCGGCCTCTCTCTCTATCTCTCTCTCTCTTCCGAAACCCACCGTACAAATTCGAGAAATCCAGAAGAAATTTCGAGGAAAAATCGGTCGCTGAAGGATTGAATAATGTCAATGGAGTGTGTTTTATCTGCTGCGGACCAGCAGAACTTGGTGTCGTCGTTCCTGGAAATCGCCGTCGGCCAAACCGCCGACACCGCCCGCCAGTTCCTTGAGGTAATCTGGGTTTTCTTTATAAATTCATGTGTCCGACTAATTGGATTAGGCATTTTGTGAGCTGCTTGTTTCTGGAATAAGAACTCCTCATCCCCAAAATAAAGGAAAAAGGCAGAAAAAAAAACGGAAAAAGAAGAAAAGGGAAAAGATTTTTTTTTTTTTTTGGGAGTATACATTGTGATACTGTTTAACTATTCAATTGAGTTGATGTGAGGGGAGGTTCGGCGCCTTACGTGCTTGGTGATTGGTTTCGAGTTGAATTGCGAAGATTTTTGTGAATTAATATGGGTGGTGTTTGCAAAAAATCAAAAAAAAAAAAAAAAAAAAGAAAAGAAAAAAGAGGGACTTTTTGGTTTTCGTCGAATTTGAAGTCAAATGGGAGTATTTTTAATGAAGTTATGGCTTTAATTCTCTGAACTTAATCAGAAAAAAGCTAGAATCTAGGAGCAGCCCACCACCCACCTTACTAGCTTCTGAATATTATTTTCAAACAGTCAAAGCTTTTACGATTTTTCAAAAAGTTTTTCAAACATCCTGATAGTGTATATGTAATTGTCATTCTTGGGTACTTTGTTCGCTGCAGTGCAATTGTTGTCTGTGTGTGATTATTTGGCGGCTGTAATGTTTTGATGTTATCATTATCCGCTTCCCCAAATGGATGGTGGAGCTGCTATACTAATAAAATTGGAGATACCATTTACTATTGCTAAATTCTAACATAGGATTATACATTATTGAGGGAACACTAAGATTGGAAGTTGCTTTTGCAATTGAATTTGCAAATAAGAGGAATTAGGATTGGATTTAATTTGTTAAGGCATTAAACTGCATATCGGTTAATTAGAGTTGACCTAAGATTTTAGATGACTGAACAGGGTATTACAGCTTATCGTGGATTGAAACTGGTGCTATTTCTGTGTGCACTTGTGATTTGTGACTTGGTAGACTTAGTTAAGTGAGCACAGTGATGGACCTTCGTCCTTAGTGATTTATCTCAAGGGAAGTTGATGAGTGTTGGGATTCTTGATGTGTACTGATGAATGTAAATTCATTGTTTTCCGGATAGGTAAGTTGGGATTATATATAATCTTATCGAAACTCATTAAATAGTCTAGGTGCTTGAATGGAAGTGTGCTAACCTGAAACATCACTTCCACACGTTGCAGCTTAATTGGTGGACTGCTACCTGATCTTGTTGCATCTGATCCAGTTTATTATGGTCTTCTTGGGGACTTTGTACAAGAGAATGTTGTTTATTTTAGTGGAGAAGAAAGGACTTCAAATATGGAGAAGAGCAAAATTTTTCGCAGCCAAACACAGAAGAGAAATGAACTGCAAATCTGATATTATTTTCCTTCTTAACTACCCAACCCTCGCTTAATACAGTAATACGTAAAGCACATGGCTGCAGAAAATATAATGAGAAAAGACAAATTTGCGTATTCTGCAACTCATAGGTATAGTTGGCGAGATTTTACGGCTCTGGGATTCACAGAATAGGAATTATTAGCTGTGTGAATGCATTGGCTAAATATCTGTGTGGTTCTCTCATTGTGAAGGTCTCGTGCACCCACACTTTTCCTTATAATGATGTGTTAGTGTTACTATTTCTGGTATTCAATGGTTAACGCTGTGATTATGAGCGAGACTTTTTATTTCAAAAAGAGCACCTTGAGTGCGTCTTTTGCTTATAGTAATCCTGTTTGCGTGAATACAGGGCATTGCCATTTTCTCTTCCCATCAAAATTTGTAGTGTGACAGCATTGAATATCTTTTTCAAGTTTAATGTTGTAAATATTAAAAGCTTCCCTTTTCTATGAATTGTTGTGTAAAAGTTCACATGATGCAGGCCACTGGCTGGAAGCTCGAGGAAGCTATTCAACTTTTTTATGTAGGAAATGAAGGTGGCTCAGCTGCACCTTCTGTACCTTCTCCACCAATGGGAAGTGACCTGCCCCTCAATGATTCAAATCTAAGGCATGCTATATGGAGAAACTTACATATGTTGCCCTTCACTGATTCCTAGTTTTCTTGTTTCTTATTATAATATGTTTTATTTTAAATTGCAGTGAGCTGGAAAAGGAATTGGTGGATCAGGATGTGAGACATGATGTTGGAGACGATGTGCGGCCCCCTTTGCCTGTGAAACGGGATGTTCTTTATGATCATCCGATGCTCTATGGGTATACTTCTCTCTTTTGTTCATGACTCACATTTTAGATAAGGATCTTTGGTAATTTTGCTTTGGTTAGGTTCTAATTGGTTACGCTATCACCCCATGTTCAGTCACTTGTGTTTTTCTTTCACTTTTTCTTTTTACTCAAGTTTGACTTGGTTTGTAAAGTTGATGTATGGAGTATAATATGGTGTCATTTGTTTTCTCTTATGTTTTATTTTTCCTCTGTTGCCTGTATTCTTTTTTTTTTTTTTTTAAAATTAGTGGGGACACTTTACTGTTATTAACTATGTTTGGTCATATCCCATAGAGTGCCAAGGGTGGGAGGTTCATCACATGCAACTCATTCGGTTGTTCCATTCCGCAATTTTGAGGAGGAAATGAAACATCCTGGAGTTTGGGAAGCGGAAGAAGGTTCATCTTCTTCTGTAGTGGAGAAAACACAGGATAATCTTGCTTCTCTATATCGTCCTCCATTTGCTTTGATGTTCCATGGGTCCTTCGAAAAGGTAAATAGCTTTATTCCTAAGCAAAATGATGTAAAAAATGGAACTCTGGGTTGTTGCTGTGGGCGTTGATTGAATCTAGTTTGCTTATCTAGAATTGGTAGGCAACTCTGGCGTGCCTTTACAATTCTCTCATTTTCAAATATCTTCATATCAGCTAAGTAGTGCCTGCTAAAAGAATTTGGTTTCATTGTCTTTTCTTTTCTGCTGTATGCATTTGTAAATTAGTACTAAGCTAGTGACTGTTGTTTTGGTTTTTAATGTAAACTATAAAGGTATCTGGTAAGTCTTTCTGTGTGATTAACAGCTCACTTGACAATGTACGTGTATCTTGTCTGCCCACTTCTTGTGTTCCTTTTGCCATAACCATTTTATTTTTCTTCCATTTATTGGCCTAATTATGGAGGGAGGATCCCCCAACATGATTCCATGGGGTTCCTGTTGGATTGTGATTTGAAAAGGAATAGTTTTCTATGACACATACTTCATTCTTTTTACTTGGGAGGAGAAGTGCTCTATTAAGAATTGGATTTAGCGCAAACATCAATTTCTCTTCAGATTATCATACTTATCAGCTGCAGCTTCTTTCTATTTGATTGTCCTGTTACTTTGTTTATATTCCCACATTATTGTCATATTGGTTACATTAGATGAGTCTCTCCTTATTGTTTCTAGTGGTATCTGTGACATAAAGAAAGCATAAAATAGAACAGTATATTGCAGCATATATTCAGTTTTATGACGTTTTGGAGAACACCCTGCATAAGAATAGCTTATTTGATCCGTCATGCCTTGTCCTTACTTTTGCTATCGGTCTATTTGTATTACAGGCTAAAGATCACTCAAAGATGCAGAACAAGTGGCTTCTCGTAAACATTCAGTCCACAAAGGAATTTAGTTCACACATGGTACTTGTTTGATCTCTGTATCTGTCTCTATATTCTCTTTCTGTGATGAGGTAATTGCAAAACACAGAAATATAGTTATCAATGAAAAAAGAGAGTAAGTAACTGCAGTTTAGTGCTAGGAAAGTTCCAGATGACAAAAGGATGGTGTAGAAAGCCCAATCCCATTGGCCTCTTAAACCCCTCACCAATCTGACTATAGATTAACCAAATTGCCTTCCAAAACATTGGAGAATTCATTGCACGGCAAAACTACTGATTTACAAGAAAACAAAATCTGATTTCATGAACCATAAAAACAAAAGTAAAGTGGTGCAGCACAAATCGGCTTGGATTTGTTGCAGGCTGTTTAGGTGTAACGGAGATTAGGGATGATTTCCTTCATGTGGACCAACAATCCCTGACTTTACCACTTGGTCAAATTGATGATCAGGGAAGGATTATGATATGTAGTTGATATGGAAAGTTGTTGATGCAGTGGATGAAAATTGGTTGGAAATTTGGGACTTCTAAGCCAAGATTGGTCGCTAACAGGTCTTTTGGAGGGTGGCAGCTGATATTTCTCAAGGGTTGCTCTCATGACAGACATAGTTTCATGTGTCTATAGTGATGTTTGAGTTCTTGATATGGTAGCATTGAGCTTCATAGCGTCTGCTGTGCATCATTGATTTGTTGCTATGGCTTCTGTTAGAATATTCTAGGGTGTTAGCATAATTATAGGCTTGATTAGTGAGCATAATTATAGGCTTGATTATAGGCTTGATTAGTGAGCATAATTATAGGCTTGATTATAGGCTTGATTAGTGCAAATCAATAGGATCTTTTTTTCTTGTATATATAGGGGTAATGTTTTTCTGAATAACACACAGAAATCTTTCTCCTTTTTTCTTTTCTCTTCTCACATGGTATCAGAGCGGGTTCGATTACTCTAAAAAAAAAAAAAAAAAAAAAAGAAAAAAAAAAAAAAAAAATTTGCCGCCCAGCCGCGCCCACTTTTCTCCTTCCTTGCGCGCCGCTCAGCAGCGCCCTCGTTTAACTTTCATCGTGCGCTGCTCCGCCGCGCTCTCTTTCATCACGCGCTATCCAGCCGCGCCCTCTTCCATCGCGCGCCGTCCAGCCGCGATCTCTCTTGTTCATTGCGCCGCCCAGCTGTGCTCTCTTGCCGTGTTCCTCGTGCGCTGCCCAGCTGCGCTCTCTTCTCTGCGTTTCTCTGCTCTTGCCATTTACCTCACACTTCTCATGGCAACCTCTTCGGAACCCAAACCTTCCATGGGTACCTCTATTAAATTGAACGGCCGCAATTATCTTCTTTGGGCCCAATCCTTTAAACTATTTCTTGGGTCGAATGAGAAATTAGACCACATTCTTTCGGATTCTCCAGATTCCAAGGACGCTAAATTTAAAGAATGGAAAAAGGATGAATATGCTGTCATGGCCTGGTTATTGAATAGTATGGAAGAATCCGTCGCTTCTAATTTGATGTTTTTGGCCTCCGCCAAGGAAATGTGGGATACCGTCCATGCCATGTATGCCAACGAGAAAAATATATCTCGAGTCTTTGAGCTGTATGAGAAAGTGTTTTCCATGAAACAGGATGGTAGAAATGTGGCCGAATACTATTCTCTTATCAAAGGTGTTCATGATGAGATTCTTCTATACCACCCGTTGAACTGTGATCTCGAAACCCGCAAATCTCAATGGGAAGAATTTTGGGTGACCAAATTTCTGTCTGGATTAGACAGCTCTCTTCAACCAGCTCGTGATCAAATTTTAGCGAGTGATACCGTTCCGACATTGCCCACTACATTCTCCCGAGTTTTGCGTGTATCTACGGGCGTCTCAGGATCCCACACTCCGACTGTTGAGGCCTCTGCCTCGGCTGTTCGTGGCCGTGGTCGAGGCAATCCCAGGGGTAACACATCTAATAATGGACGCGGTCGTGGTGGTCGTGGCAAATTTCCTCCTTGTACTCATTGTGGCCGTACAAATCATGCATCTGATCACTGTTGGCAGAAGTTCGGTAAGCCGGAGTGGGCCAATGCTGTTCCTCACGAAACTCATCCCTCACAGCCTACCTCAGATCAGGTCCTCATTAGCCGTGAAGAATATGAAAAGCTTATGCAGACTTCTCCCTCCACTGCCTCTCCAGTTTCCCATTCTACAGGTGCCTTCATGGCGTCTCAGGGTGAGTCCTGGCTCTTAGATTCGGGTGCCTCCACCCATATCACTGGTACTAAGTCTCATTTTTCCTCATTATCTTTATCACCATCTCTAAATCCTGTTCGCTTAGCCGATGGCTCCTACTCTCCAGTATCAGGTTCGGGTATTGTTACACCCACTACTGCTATTACTCTAAAAAATGTCTTGTTTGCTCCAAGTTTTCCTATTAGCCTATTATCTATTAGCCAACTTACTAAGTCTCACCAATGCTCAGTCACATTTTTTCCATCCCATTGTGTTTTTCAGGATCTACACACGGGGAAGACGATTGGTGGCGGTCGTGAGCGTAGTGGTCTTTACTACTTACATACGGTGGATACACCTGTGGATGCCCAAGCTCTCTCTGCTTCCATTACACCCTTTCAATGGCATTGTCGGTTAGGTCACCCCCCTTTGTCTACCTTAAAACGCTTGTTACCGATGGAGTCTGTTAGTTTAAATTGTGAGTCGTGTGAGTTAGGAAAGCATCACCGTGCTTCCTTTCCACCCCGTGTCGAAAAGCGTCGTTCCTTTCCTTTTGAACTAGTTCATTCTGATGTTTGGGGTCCTTGTCGAGTCGAGTCTATTGGGGGGTTTCGGTATTTTATATGTTTTGTTGATGATTACTCTAGAATGACTTGGGTCTACTTGTTAAAAGATCGGTCCGAAGTCCCTATTGTAATTCAATCCTTTTATAATGAAATAAAGACTCAATTTTCTAGTCCTATTCGGATACTTCGTACTGATAATGCTTTGGAGTATGTTCAAAAACAAGTGTCTCTGTTTTGTAACCAACATGGAATTATTCATCAAACTACTTGTCCCCATACGTCTCAGCAAAATGGTGTAGCAGAACGAAAACATCGACACCTCTTGGATGTTGCGCGTACCATTTTGACTCAGATGAATGTTCCTAAAACCTTTTGGGGGGATGCTGTCCTTACAGCCTGCTATCTTATCAATCGGTTACCCTCAAGTGTTCTTCATGGGAGTATCCCACATTCGACACTCTATCCTGATCGTCCTTTGTTTCATGTCACTCCCCGGGTTTTTGGATGCGTTTGCTTTGTCCACATCTCTTCATCGGGTCTTGACAAACTTTCACCCCGTTCAGTTAAGTGTCTTTTCCTAGGGTATTCTCGTACACAAAAAGGGTATCGTTGTTATGATCCCCTCTCTCGTCGGTCTTATGTCTCTGCTGATGTCACATTCTTCGAGTCAACACTTTATTACTCTACTGGGGGTACCTCATCTCCCTCGGTCCCTTTGCCTATTCCTTCTCCTTTGTCTCCTACTCCTCCTCCACTGCAGGTGTACTCCCGGCGACGCCCATTGCGGACCCCTACGCCTCCGGCTACTATTGATCCACCTTCTTCTACTGTAGATCACACCTCATCCGTACCTGTTTCTTCAGACTCCGACTTACCTATCGCCCTACGCAAAGGTAAACGTTCTTGTACTGCTCACCCTCTTACTAACTTTATGTCTTTTGATAACCTTGGTCCCTCGTATCGTAGTTTTGCTCTCTCTCTTTCTACAGAACCAATCCCTTCTACTCACCATGAGGCACTTCAACATCCTAAATGGAAACAGGCAATGGACGAGGAGATGTCTGCTCTTATTGATCGGGGGACGTGGGAACTTGTCGCTCCTCCCCCTGATGCTGATGTGGTTGGTTGTCGATGGGTATTCACCCTCAAGTACCATGCTAATGGCACTATTGACCGATACAAGGCCCGCTTGGTTGCTAAAGGCTTCACCCAGACTTATGGCGTGGACTACCTTGAGACGTTTTCCCCCGTTGCTCGTCTTAACTCCATTCGGGTGCTGTTTTCATTGGCTGTTAATCAAGATTGGCCTATGTTTCAGATGGACGTCAAAAATGCCTTTCTCTATGGTGACTTGCAAGAAACGGTCTTTATGGAGCAACCTCCAGGGTATGTTGCTCAGGGGGAGAGGAAAGCTATGGTGTGCCGGCTAAAGAAGGCAATTTATGGACTGAAACAGAGTCCTCGTGCCTGGTTTGACAAGTTCAGCCGAGTTATAAGTGATTTTGGGTTCCACAGGTGTCAGGCAGATCACTCTGTATTTGTGAGACGCAGACCAGCCGGGGTTGTCATTCTAATTGTGTATGTTGATGATATCCTAGTGTCTGGCAGCGATGTCGAAGGAATAGAGGTCACTAAGGAATATTTAAAACAACAATTTGTTACTAAAGACTTGGGTCCTCCTCGGTACTTTCTAGGAATTGAGATCGCTCGTAGTAGGCATGGAATTTCATTGTCTCAGAGGAAGTATGCGCTTGACTTACTACAGGAAACTGGCCTGCTTGGAACCAAACCAGTTGACACTCCTATAGACTTAAATCCAGATTTATGGGATGATGATGATACATGCTTAGGAGACAAAACAAAGTACAGAAGACTAGTGGGAAAGCTGATCTATCTGACTGTAACTAGACCAGACATATCCTTTGCAGTTGGAGTGATTAGCCAATTTATGGACAAACCCCGACCTATTCATTTAGATGCTGCCATGAGGATTTTAAAGTACATAAAATCCTCTCCTGGTAAGGGTTTACTATTCAAGAAACATGGACATTTGAAGATCAAGGCCTATTCAGATGCAGATTATGCTGGGTCTAAGGGAGATAGAAGATCTACTTCTGGTTACTGCACGTATGTTGGAGGAAATCTGGTGACTTGGCGTAGTAAGAAGCAGACAACAGTGGCTCGGTCTAGTGCAGAAGCTGAATATCGGGCTATGGCACATACCACGAGTGAAATGTTGTGGCTTAAAAGCTTGCTAGGAGAATTGGGATTCAATTACGATGAACCTTTACCCATGCATTGTGATAATCAGGCAGCCATTCACATTGCCAATAACCCAATCTTTCATGAAAGAACGAAGCATATTGAGGTCGACTGCCATTTCATTCGAAATGCCGTAATGAGCCACATCATCAGTACTCCGTTCACTCCGTCGTCAGAACAGATTGCTGATGTATTTACTAAAGCCTTGGGGGGAAATAAATTTAAAACCTTTTGTAACAAGCTGGGCATGTTTGATATATATGCTCCAGCTTGAGGGGGAGTGTTAGAATATTCTAGGGTGTTAGCATAATTATAGGCTTGATTAGTGAGCATAATTATAGGCTTGATTATAGGCTTGATTAGTGAGCATAATTATAGGCTTGATTATAGGCTTGATTAGTGCAAATCAATAGGATCTTTTTTTCTTGTATATATAGGGGTAATGTTTTTCTGAATAACACACAGAAATCTTTCTCCTTTTTTCTTTTCTCTTCTCACAGCTTCAAACTTGATGAAATATCTGTGGCTATGGCCATTTCTGCACTACAAGTGCCTGAAGTTTGGGAACCAAGCAAGTGCGATTAATTTGGCACTGATGCCAGTTGTGGTCGTGTTCAGTGGCTAGGAATTGGGGGTGACAATTTGAATTACATCTAAGACTCACCAAATATTAGAATATAGATTAATTGCAGAAACTGTATAAAAACTGGCAATTCTAGACACCTAGGTTTTAATTCATTCAATAAACTGTAACGGAGTAGTATTTCCTAAACACGGAGTTACGGACTGATTTTCCTGAAGTGTACATGAAAGATTAGGTCCAAGATTAACAATACAACTTTAAATCAAATTTATTTTTGATCTATGCTGCGGTCACCTAAAAACCTGGAAAGTAATGCTATGTTGGGCAATCAAATTTGAGGTAAACTATGAGGTGAAAGATTTATAGCTTAAAATGATGCAGCCTTGTGTTTTCTTTTCTAGAGATTTTCCTTTTCCTTATTATTATCCACTCACTTAGAATTCAAGGTCGAAACATAGCACAAACACATTCAACAAGAATGTTTTATCCTTATCTTTACCACAATCCTGCTAATTAAACTCGCTCAAAAAGCTCAAATATTTACCATGATCATGATTTAGAACTGCGCCATCTAACATTCTAAGTTCCCAGCGTAAGATAAACTGCGCAGAAATTTCTTTTTGGGTTAAAATTCTTATTAGTTTGTCAGGCATATCAAGCCTCCATTCATTTTCCTTTTGTGTTGCGAACCCATTGAATAATTTTGGTTTATTGTTTCAACCTGAGACATTTTTCTTACCTAAGCAATAAAGTTGGAACTGCCCTGCCTCTCCTTGCCTGCATCTCTCTCTCTCTCTCTCTCTCGCTCGCTCACATGCACACACAACACACATGCTTTGGTTTGATAAAATTTATATTGACATATGTCTTGACATACTCTTAAATTGTCTGGTGCTGCTTTGAAGCTTAATCGTGACACCTGGGCTAATGAAGCTGTTGCTCAGACCATCAAAACTAACTTCGTCTTCTGGCAGGTTTGCACATTCTGTTGCTATTCAATTTGAATTGGACTGTTACTTTTGTTTTTACTGTAATAGCCCATTTTTTATATTTTCTTTCTTCATGTAAATATTTTTGTTTTTACTTTACCTTAATGAGCAATTGTCCAACAGCTAATGTTTTTTTTTCCATTCTTTAAATCACGAAATTAGAAGTACATCTTGTTACCAAAGGTAGCATCTTGCGTGCCAATCATGTCTCAGTTGACGGGATCCTATGTGATACTATGTGAAATTTGCACTTAGCAAGATAATATTGTAATTTTATTGAACCAAAAATGTCAGGGATACATTTGGAATCCTATATAAACAATGTTTTTTTAGTTACACAGACATGTGCATGTCCTGGCCTTCATTTATATGACATTTACAGCTAACAGATGGAGGAAACTTGACCCGATTAAAATCCTATTCTTAGTGCTATATTACCAGAGGAAAATGCAATCATGTTCCCCCTCTTTACTGTCTCATAGTAGATAGAGCAAGAATTTGTCTTGCTAAATGGAATTATACAAAAAGAATTAGGAACTTGCGGGAACGAAGTCATCACTGGATGAATTCAAATAACTGATTTTGCCTCTTTGGCAAATCTGGAGCAAGCATTTCCCTGCTTTTATTCTTGGTCCATCCAGAAAGAGAAACCTCTGAGCTATCTTTTGGTGTACACCAAGAAACTCGTCAATGACAGGTTGACAAGATTAGCCATCACATTCTAGCCAATTGACCAGATTCTTAATTGCTTAGTATGCATCAATTAAATTGCGATTGAACTGACTAGGGACTACGTTCAAGTCTCGCTTTTTCGTCCCTTTAGTACATCTAAATTCAATTTGAGTTATTCAGGCAATTAATCTTCTGCTTCAAAGTAGGCAATTATAGTCAGGCCAATCTTTATCTTTATCTTTATCTTTGTAATTGAATATAAAGGTTATTAAAGGCTTGCTGATATTATTTATTTATTTATTTGATAATTAGAGGGTTTCTGATTAACTTCAAGGAGAAATAATAATGTCATTTTGATGTAAAGCACTTGATGAAGGGCTAGATGATTATGTACATGATATATTGACTTATACTATTATTATATTTTTGTGGATATTTATGTCTAGTGAATTTCTTCGGAACTCTTCTCTAATGCCATTGCTCTAAAGCACACATTTTGATATAAACTTTATTATTACTATTATTATTAGTATTTCCTTTTGAATGCCATTGCTTTTGCTTGTTACTCTAATTTCATTTCATATTGATTATTGGTGATCATTATGTGCTATCTCACTGATGTATACGCTTGGTAAATTTCTTCTGTGCTTGTCGGTAAAGCCATTCCTTTATGAATTTCAAGTTATATTGATTGTTCTCAATCATTTTATGTGCATAGGTATATGATGATACAGAAGAGGGAAGCAAGGTCTGTACCTATTACAAACTGGACTCTATCCCTGTTGTTCTCGTTATTGATCCAATAACGGGTCAAAAAATGCATTCTTGGCGGAAAATGGTTCAACCAGAAAACTTGCTTGAGGTGAGGTAGCTATTTACATCATTGGAACACCCACATTCATACAACGATATATACTTTTATAGGGAAAACCAAAACAAACACCTATGCGGAATTTGAAACTTCTACCTTTTTTCTTACTGTGTGCCTGATGTGGGCCTTTACTCCTCTTGCTCTAGGATCTCCTACAATTCATGGATAGCAGCCCCTCAGATCATGTCAGTATATCTCATAAGCGCCCTAGAGAAAGTCCTCAGGCACCAATTACTCATCTTCAATGTATGCCAGGTTTTTCAAGTTTTGGGTTTGATTGGTATTTAGTATTATTCTGTGTGTGGATGATGCTACTTTTCGTGGTTCAAAAAGATAAAAGAGGATGAGTATATTAGAATGACAAAATGTTAAATTTTTGAAGAAACTAGCTGATGATATCCCAAAACAATTTTTCTATTCTGAACCTATTTAAGATTTAATCGAATTAAGGCTGCATGAAATTGGAACAAACTTTCCAATTGCTTAGGCATGAAAATAATAAAACTCAGATTATGTTCTTACATAGAGAAACGGATGATTTTGATTCTTATCACAAGATTACCAAATCGAACAAGAACTCAAGAAAGCATTTATCTGGACATTTGGACCTTTTACTATAGTCCAGTAATTGCTTTGTGTTGTTGAGCATTGTTTATGCGCCATGCACTTCACGGTTTTCCTTGCGTCCATGTTCACATGTGTATAGTTGAAGGTTTTGGTACCTATAATGCAACACTTGTTGGCTTGGGGATCTTATTCCATACCTTTTGGCAGGCTCTTAAGGGGCTTTTGACAATTGAATGGCGATGGAAGTCTTGCTGCACTAGGAGAAAGTTTCCAACCTAAGCTAGACAATTTTTTAAGCTCTAGAATAACATATGATCTATAATTTTAACCAAGTAATTAGCATCTCTGGGTATTTCTTTGTGCTTTAGGCATTTACTTCTTTTTGCTCCTTCAGTTCTGTTATTGGATAGAAACGAGTAGCTTGCAGAATGATAATCATCACAAATCCATCATGGCTGCAGATGAGAATAATGATGAAGATGAAGAATTGCAGCGAGCACTGGCAGCCTCTATGGAGAATAATAAGGAATTTGATGGAGGTGACCTGAAAGAAGTGACCGACACCAATGCTGAGGATAAAGTGAAAGAGCTGGCTTATTTACCTCTGCCTGAAGAACCCAAAGATGATAGAAGCCTACTCTGCAGAGTTGGAGTTCGTCTCCCCGATGGGCGCAGAGTTCAAAGGAACTTTCGTCGCACTGATCCAGTTCAGGTAAATGTTTATGATCCTGTCCTGGATTTGCCATTTGAGGGGATTGAGTTTTCTCTAACTTTTCCCCAGATAGACTTTTTCTGTTTTTTGGCACAACATTAATCCATTGCGAAATGCTTCTGTTGTGTCAAGTCTTGCTACACTTGTGATTCAAAATTCCCACCTTTGGTGATCCTGACTGTTTTTACTATTGCCTCTCAAATTTTAATTACTTCTGGAGTAAAGATGAAATGAGATGGGAAATTACTAGTCGAGTAAAGATGTAGCCCTTTTACTTTAAGATACTCTTTATTGATTAGAAAATCCCATTCTTTCTTTACAACTTCTTGAAATTATATAGAGGGTAAAAGTTAAACGTCTTTCTCTTCCTGTCTTTTGAACCGTGGCGAGCTGCCTTTGTTATAGCAACAAGTACTTGAGAAATGCTCTGGAGGTATACTGTATGATATGCTGCTGGTCAGTTTTATATAAAAAATCAGCCAATACTGGAGAATTAGGATAATAGCGGCTTGCCTTGTACTCCCTATTTTATAGGATCCAATTTCTGCCAGAGTTTAAAGCAGCCTTGAGACACTTATTGCATATCCTATATCGAAACAGACTATAGAGAGTCAATAGGTGAATCTATATGGTAATTCAATAGGTGAATCTACACAGTATTTGGCTAATATTTTGCAAATATTCACTGTTTTTATTATGGCTGATAATGAATTACTGTACTGCTTGAAGAGTAAGTTGTCAAAATAATTTTTGAGTACTCCCTGCTTATATCATGCATTTGCTTTCAGCTGCTGTGGTCATTCTGCTACTCTGAGCTGAAGGAAGATAGGCCGTTCCGCTTGACTCAAGCTATTCCCGGTGCTTCAAAGTCTTTGGATTTCGAAGACAAATCAACTTTTGATGAGTCGGGCCTGGCCAACTCGATGGTTTCTGTCACTTGGGAATGAAGATGATGATAGGTATGATGAGTTGCTGTATTGGGAATGTCGGAATCTTGCATTGGACGATTTTTCGGTTCGACTTCCAAAATATTCATATCACATCTTTTTGTTGTTTTATTATGGGGCAGAAGGATGTTAGGAACAGAACTACTTATATATAACTGGTCTATCTTGTATATATATTCCGTGTTATGTGCATGGAAGACAATGGAGTGATATTATAATGCGTTATCGTTCCAACTGTTGGTTTATTTATTGTAAGGAAAAAAAAAAAGAAAAAACAGAAAAAAAGATTTCTTGTTGGTTTAACTTGGTATGCTCGTTTTGTCTCTCATGAATTCTCAGAAAGTTTTCAATTGATTTGCAAGTTTAGAACTGCTCTTTTCTTCTGTTGTATCTGTTGAGGGTGTTTGGGATTGTTTTTACTTTTGTAGAAGCTGGAATTGTTGTAAAAGTTGAAAAAAAGTTGAATAGTAAAAGTTGGTAGTGTTTGAAAAAAAAAGTTAAAAGTTGGTAGTAAAAGTGTGTAGTGTTTGGAAATAAAAGTGAAAAACAGTCAAAAGTTAGTAGAAAACAGTTAAAAAAGTTAAATTTATTTACAAAAATACCAAGAAGCATGTTTAAGCTGTTAGAAGCAGCTTTCTTTCAATTTCTCAGTTTTTGTTTTTGTTTTTGTTTTTGTTTTTGTTTTTCAACTTAATTTAAGCAGAAGTTATAAAATTAAATACTTAAAGTAGTTTTTTTGAAGTTAAAAATAATAAATTATTTTTTTTAAGTTTTTCAAAACACCCCATTGTCAAGTATGCTGATCACAAAGACTCACAATTTTCTTTTCTTTTTTTAAATGTAATTTAGGACTTTATGTAATTTACGTGAGGGGTTGTGCAGCAACAAAGATTTTTGTTTTTTTTGATAATTTATGCAGTAAAATTACATACAAACATTTTTTTTTTTCTAAATTTTACTTGACTTAATACTTCTTCAAATAAAGTAACATCTTCAACTGGGGCAACACGAGTTAGTTTTTAATTATGATGACATAGGATGGCAACAGGTAAAAGATAATTTATACTTATTATTGCAAAAAAAGAAAGCTACTTGTGTTTAGATTGATAGATATTTTGGTATTTTTATAAATTTGATCCTTTAATTTTCAAGCAATTTAACATGAAAATATTAGATAAAAATAAATTGATAAAAATAAATCAATTTACTTTTTCTATAGAACAGAAAATTTTAAAATCATAAGGAAAGTACAAAAACGGACATAGTTTGGGAGCAAGGTATTTCCCCCGCCCGCACCCCCCCCCCCCCCCTCCCCCCTCCCAAAAGTGAATCTATATTTACATTAATCTTTACATAGTGTGAATCAATTAAGATAATCCAAATTTATGGAAACATGAAAGATAATATCATGCAAATAGATAGTTTTTCATAAATGAAATATAAAATAGAGGAATAAAATTAAGGGAGAATTACATTCACCTCCCCTGAGGTTTGGCGAAATTACATTTTAACCCATAATTTTTTGTAAATTACAAAAACCCCCCTGAGGTTTGTAATAATTACAAGTAATGGACGGAAAGTGTAAAAAGTCCGTTTTGCCCTTTATTTTTTGCTGATATTAAATAGGGCAAATTACATCTACCTCCCTTGAGGTTTGGAGAAAGTACAATTTAACCCATATTTTTTTGTGTATATTACAATAACCCCATGTGATATGTAATAATTACAAGTGATAAACGAAAAATGTATAAAACCTACTCTAGCCCAAAATTAACCTCATCAATGTGTTTTCCACGTCAAAAAGTTGAAGACCCGCTTCAAGTTCACCGAAAAACTTATCGGAAAACGGAGCAATTTTTTCAATATTATTACTTTTAGCCCCACAAAGATGTAATACATAACATACAACCCCAAATATTTTATATATATGACAAAAAAAACCCGTCAAGGGTACTATCGGAACTTTACGTACAAAAACTAACGGAACCCTAACGGTCATAAACGGCTGGGGTAAATTGTTAGACGGAATAAACCTCAGGGGGGTTTTTGTAATTTACAAAAAATCGTGGGTTAAAATGTAATTTCGCCAAACCTCAGGGGAGGTGGATGTAATTTTCCCTAAAATTAATTAGACAAATTATGGAATTATATTCATTGTTTAAATCAATTGTATTAATACCTTTCGTGGTTGATATTTTATTACAATCAACCCCTACATCAAGACTATGACAAATATGATTTTTATTTTGTTTTTTGACTTTTTTTTTTTTTAAATAGAGTCGCGAGGTGTTGGTAGCCAACTTAACCCTATTGGGACTAAATAATGAATAATTTACCACTTTCAACTAACCAAATAATTCATTTTGAATTCTAATATCTATCTAGTTAAATAATTAACAATCATATACATGTAATCCTAGCCTAGCTCACATCATCGTACTTTTATTTTATTTTTTTCCTTTTCTAATTTTCATTTTAATTTTCTTTTATCTATTGCTTATCACACAGATCTTAGCTATAAGAAAAACAGTCTGGATCTTCTATAATTTTCTTTTTTTTTATTCGTGTAACACTTTTTATTATATTCACCAATATACTTTTTGTTACAGTCACCATGTGTATTGGTGAGTGGTTAAAATGAAAAACGAGAATCTGCATTTTTTTTCCCCTTATCATTATTATTACCTTCCTTAATTTTAACCGCGTGTATTGGTAAGTATAACAAAAGATATTATACGAAAATTGTAACAGAAGATCCAAATTGCAAGAAAACCGCCGGAACATTGGTTGAGGTAGAAAGAAACCTTAAACCAATACAAATAAATTTGTATACCAACTCCAAAATATTTTCCACAGTAGAGCAATTAAGTCCACTGTAACAATGGAGCTAGAAACACTTAACATCTCTAGCTATTATCTGAACAGGACATGTTATATATATATATCCTTTGATCCTTCTCAAAGAAACTATCCAAACTATAAAGAGACAATCCCAGAACAAGTCCCAATTATGTTATGTACACATCTCCCACATCCATACAACTCAAATCGCTTTCGAAACGACACTTGAAAAGAAAGGAAAACAATTGCAATTTGGGGGGGGGGGGGGGGGTTAACAGTACAGAGACCAGTCATAGTCATTGTAAACTATATTGATAGAGCCCCCATCACTCATGAGGTGTGTCAAAAGGCCTGCCTTATTCGCATCCAAGTAGTTCATCATCCACTTCAAGATTTCTTTCTCTTGCCCGAAATCTGCACTATACCTGCATTTGTCGAAGAATAGAGCTTGGTTTATAACATAATGAATACAAGGATCAGTTCCGAAACAATCTCCTAAGGTTCGGCGTGTTACCCTTTACTGTATGAAAAATTACAAACATCCCCCCTAGTTTGTGGTTTGGTATTACAAATCCCACCACCTGCAATTAGGGGGTTTCTGTAATTAAGGGGGTATTTGTAATTTTCATTCCACACAGGGTTATCACTCACCAATTGATAATACGGGGAAGGTAGACAGTCCTTTTGGCAAGGTCAACCTGCACACCATCATCCCTCTGGAAATATTCTTTTGCAGCATTTCTCAACTCAGACTCGACGCCTTGGGGAGTGAAGAATCTGATAGACGGGCTTCCTCTCGTTGCATTCCAGATACCAAAATGAATCAACTGATTAACTTTCTGAACCGCCAACTGCACAAACGGCAAACACTTCTTATCCAGCTCGTGGACATAGTTTTCAGTCTCACTAAGGGTAGTGACTAGTGAGCAGGTTTGTATTCCAAAAGCAAAGATGAGTATTCGATTACCTCAAGGCGACTGTCACCGCTGCTAAAGGGCTTTATTAATGAGAATGGTGGCCTCCGATTGCTTCTCAGGATGCCATTTGTAATAGAGCTTAAAGAGTAGGGGTGGCCCCCGACTACATACATAAATTCAGCAAAGAAGGACATCCTATCAATCATTCCTCCGGGAGGACCTATTCTAATGACAGCATGAATTGCCATGGCATTGTGCAGATTCAAAAAGAATGCCAGGTTTTCGTCGTGGGAAAGAGTTTGGAGGTTCACTCTCTGCAGATCCTCCACTAAATTTATGTATCTGCATTTCATAATATATGAAGTTGATGTTTGAACTCCAATTTGATGCTTGTATGATGGAAGTGTAGCTAAATGTTTGAACTCAAATTACCTCCTAAACTCTTCGCTATTGCTGATATCGATGTAATCAAGATGGCGTCGATCTTCAGAGGCATAGGACTCGAGTATTGCTGACATAATGCAGGACAGCCTCTGGCTCAGTGCACCAGCAGCCTTAGGCTCACAATCATTCACCGCCCCTCGGAAATTGTAGCATTTCGGTATGAAGGGCTCGTGTTCGAGGAATCGATAGAAGTGGTTCCCGTCCTCAAATTCGTTTTCTCTGCATGTACACCATTGTATATCTTATGTCACACAATATGTTCCAGGCTAAAAATTTGCACCATCTTTCTGGAGACGAACACACACACACACACAAACACACATGTGTGTGTGTGTGCGGGCGCGCACATATATGAAGAATGTTCTTACCCGAAAACATGATGGACAAAATGCTTTCTGGCCAGCTGCTTCCCAATATCAACGGCCTAAAGGAGTTGTGGGATATACAGAGAGTTATTTAAGTAACCCATTCTAAATCAGTTCTGATATGTCTCATCTTCACGATATTATAAAATAAAATCAATAAAATGATTATTATTATTATTATTATTATTATTATTATTAAAAAGTACAAATTATGTTTAAACCCCTTGAGGTATAGTCTAATTACAAATTAGCTACTATGGTTTCAGACATTACAAATACCCCCTTAAGATATACATTAGTTTAATAAAACTCACCCTTCATCGAGGCGGAACATAATTGGTGAAGTATATTTCTATTGTTTTCGACTAGGTTGTGTGATGAGATTCATATGATCTTAACAAGGTCAAAATGTAGAAGTTATATATGAAGTCAATTTCAAAAAATTAAAAAAAAAATAGTTGTATCAGATTATAGATGGTGACATTCGATAGTGGTTTTGGTGGAATAAAATGAAATTATTTCGCAAAAATTGGTGGAATAATAAAATTGATTAAGGGATCTTGTCAACCTCAATGAGACGTATCTTTTGGTGGTCAGATTGACTACTATGACTGTGAAAATATTATCTTTTGTACATTCCTATTAATATTAATAATAAGATCTTAAATCTTGAGGTGGTATTTATAATTTTTAAAATAAAAAAAAAAATAATTTATAATTATATCGTACCTCAAAGAGTGTAAACGTAATTTAATTCTATTAAAATTCGTAGGAGACTCGTACATAAGCAAGTTGTGCAAGTAAAAGGTCGAAAATTTCTAGCGAAAAAATGAATGACGTTAGAAAGCATGCTAACCCAAGTATAGAGTTACACAAGTAAGAAACCATGTTGCTGTCACTTACGAATAAGGGGCACTTTTGAAATATAAACACAATAAATAAATAAGTACCAAAGTCAATTTAAGCCTGATATTTGCATGAAAAATAAGAAGAGGAATTAAATATTTTGTCGTTTCTTCTTCTAAATTGTGACCTCTCCACGAATTGAATTAAATATTTGCTTTCAAACTTCTTTTCCTAGCCCTATGAGTCCCACAAGGAACGCCTATCTAGCCAAAATTATCGTGTAATTATAACGACGCGGCTTAGAAATTGACTACTTCAACTTCTAGTGACCAATTAGATTGAACCAATTGACATGCCAAACATACCTAGGCTTTGAGATTTATTATTTTTTAAATTTATAATGAACAAGGTTCTACTATAATAAAAAAAAATCTCATTTCAAAATTTCTGTTTTGTTATTTTCATATGTCGATAACCACAAGATAATACATAAAAAAAAAGTGCCAAGATTTGAACCTATAACCAGTCCACCCCTAACTTGATGGGTTGGTTGGTAGATCAGGTTAGCACCCCTCGTCGCCTCTATATCCGACACAGATGCGCTGCGCTACCCCAGTTCCGATCTTCTGCTGTAAAATGGTACTACATCTCCTCTTATACTCATCAAAACATGCTACGTATATTGGTGAGCCGTTGAGATAAATAGAAAATTTTTGAAAATTCTCTTTCCTTATCTCAACAACCACTCACCAATACACGTGACATGTATTGATGAATATATAAGGAGATATAGTATTATTTTGTAGCAGAAGATTCGGACTAGAGCTATCCAGCTTTATAAGAAAAAATATGAACGATGGGTTTTTTTTTTTTTTTTGAAAAAAAAAATTAAAAATAACTACGTCCAAAAGAACAAACGAAGAAAATAAAGCACTCATTTTGAGCACCCAACCAACATCATTACTCGAAGTGGTTGATTTTGGCCAAAGCAATGATTATCCTCTTGTGGCAATTAATTATTAGTGATACACATTTCTCGATTAAATTATACTCCTAATAATATATAAATAAATGTATTAATAAAAACAAAATCACTGTTTAGAAGTTGTTTCAATATCCAATTTTTTAGTGAATAAATCTAATTTGGTGAACAGACTTCAACGGTCTTGAATTATTTCACCCAAAACAAATAATTATTTCATAAACTGTGAATGATAACAGAATCTCATCATAAACTAACAAAACTAAATAATAATTAAAAAATTAATCACAAATAATAATCTTTTACTTTTAACTTCCGAAAAAAGTAAATCATTCATTTTATACCTAAATTGATTAAATAACACTTACGTCGCATGCAACGTGCCACTAAAGTAGTCTGTACATCCCTGATTAACTACTAAGACCAAATTATAGAAAAGAAATTATAACATAATAAAGAGAAGATAATTCTATGCAATTAATTCTCAATATCTTCACATCGCATCTGTCACACGCGTTTCCCATATACGAACGAAATAAGGACATCCGGAGAGAAGTAATATTCCAAATCGTTTAATATAAGTCGTGCCGTAAAATTTCAAAATTTATTAATTTCAAATTTACACGATTCAACTTAGAATAATCACACTAAAATTTTCAAGAGTATCGCAAAGCCACAAGAAAAATTCTTATTCGAACCCGTTGTTCAACTTCACATATGCACCCAATAATCTAAAATCATATTATATTTCGTATATTGATTCTTTTGAAATGATTTAAAGTGCAATAAAATTTCAACTATTTGACATATATATATATATATATATATACACATAAGCTCAAATCGGGTGCTACAAAAATTTCCCGACCCGAAAGAGAAAAAGAAGCATACCTTTTTACGTCCACAATCCAAATGGTGTATGAGAGCCTCCACAAGCTCCGCGCCGGAGAAGCAATTTTTCACGAATTTCACCTTCATTATCCGATCCTGTATCGGCACCCTCTGTCTAATCACCCTCACTATCCCCGCTATCTCATCCACCCGCGCCACCTCCTCTGCCTCGTCGTCGAACCCGTAAACCGGCGCCGCCGGGGCATCCTCCGGGCACTTCAGGCCCAGAATCTCCTCCAATTTCGCATCCAGCATCCCGCTGTTCCGTAACGAGTTCAGCGCCACCAGTCCGCCGATCAGCTTCTCGTTGAAGAATATCTGCGGCACGGCGGCGGCGCCGGTCTTCTGGACCAACTCCTTCCGACGCCCGGGGTACACGTCGACGTTGATCTCCACGAAATTCAAATTCCTCTCCCGGAAAAACGATCGCACGGCGCCGCAGTCCCTGCAATTGGACCTCGAGAAGAAGCTTATCCTCCCCTTGAGCTCCCTACGATCCTCCTTTAGGGCTTTCGTGACTTTCAGGCCGATAAGATTGAACTCCTTCACCACGTCGCCGTCGTCATCGGAGCTTCGGAGCGACGATATCCGCTTCGTAATCGCCGCCGAGACGCTGTTGCTCTTCTGGAGGAAGAATTTCCCGATCATCGACGCCGGCGACTCGAACGTCTCAGGCGAGGAGAGGGAGCGTTCGAGTATCACCGCCGGTGGCGCTTCGGGCTTCGGGAGGTGTGAATTGGGCCATATCATTTCGTTGTAATTCGGCGAACCATTGACGATTTTATGGTCAGAATCGGAGTTGTGATCGTATGATTTCTTGATATCATCGAGGGTTTTCTTGATTTCTCCTCCATGAGCTAACTCCATAGATATACCAGAATTAACTCGGAGAGAAAAATGAAGGCGAAAAGATTTTGGAGAGAGGGTATAGGCACACTGTGACTGTGTGTTGCCAAACAAGAAAGACCAAAATGTGAGTGGGGAAAACAAGGAAACCGATTTACGAGAGAGAGAGAGAGAGAGAGAGAGAGAGAGAGAGAGAGAGAGAGAGAGAGGATTTGAAGTGACGGTTATGGAGGAGGGAGTGAATGTATGCATAAATATATAGATAAAGATAGATACATACATACACACTAAATGGTGACAAATGACAAATGCTAATTTGCCAAACTAGGGTCAATTTGAATAATGGGAGGCATTCTCTACTTGCCAAGAAAGTGGAGGAAACTGGAAGATTTTTTTTTTTTTTTTCAGATTAGTTTCTTGATGTATTAATTTTCAAAAAAAAAATAATAATTCGAATAAGATTGGGCTACTATTTTAATTATATGATAAAATAGTATTATACTCGTTATATAATTACCCAGTCTTTCTAAAATATACATAAATGACATGATAAGTATAATTCAATGATTATATATATAATTGACATTGGTTTGGCGAAATTTTATTTCCCTAGAATTTTCTTAAAGTAATTTTTCTCAAAAAAAAAAAACTCATCTTTCTAAAAAAAATAAGAAAATAAGCAAAATTAGGTCGTTAGAAAATTTTAAATGTTGTTTATCATTTCAATATATTTTTTGGTATAATGTATTACGTGTGACATTTGTTTTTTAATTGGTGATATATGAAAAAATAAAAATAAAAATAGAAGAGGTCAAAAGATGAGGATTTAGAACATTTGGACCTAGTCGATTAAGTTGATGATACCTGCAATGAACCGGCCAACTGACATTAACTATCTCTCTCTCTCTCTCTCTCTCTCTCTCTCTAACATAGGATTAAAATATGTGACGATTAGAGTTGATTTGGACCATATTTTAGTGGAAATTTGATTGCCCAAAGGAAAGGGTAAAATTCAATTTTTTTTCTTATGACCAAGTATAGAAAGTATTCTATGACTAAATCTAAGTTAATTAGTCCTAGTCGTATAAGTAACTGCTAATCTTAGTTTTTTGAAAAGAAAAGAGGCTGTTAATGGTATTGACTAATTGTTCGAGTTTTGAACCCTTAATTTGTCGCGATAAATACTACCTCCGTTTTTATTACCCTTAATTATAATTATTTTTTACTCTACTAGACAAAAGTAACCTCTCGTTCATAAAACAATTAGAATACTATGTAAGTGGTATTTAATGTGAGAGTAAATTTTGAAAAAAAAAATGCATTAAATATTATCTCGTTTCTATAAAATAACATATATTCAGAAATAAAAATAAAATGTTAGAGAGATAATATTGTATTTTAGGACTGGATTGAGAATTAATGCCCACTTTTATGAATTGGTCAACTTGCTATATAGTTTTATATTGATAAAAATCAATATTTGGGCTGTTCAGATATCCAATATCACCAGCGTTCGAATATGAGGATTTGAATATGTAGTTAGAGGAAGTAAATTAAATCTTCATTTGTGCCTTTTTGTGCCCTTATATATTGAGAGAAAAAAAAAAGGAAGAATTTGTAATATAGACCCAAACAAAAATTGACGATATATACTCTAGTCCAAGGACAGAGCGAGAGGAGGGCTTGCTTCCAACTTCTCCTCAAGTTTGTATCAAGCCAGAATTAACATGTATTTTTATGAAACTTTAAAGTCCCCCCCACCCCCCCCCCCCCCACCCCCCCGCGGGCCTTGATCATAAAAATATATTTAATATTTTATAAAAAAATTGATCTTACTTCTCCAAACAAAATTTTTTGACCCTGTGTCTCCATCCTTAGTACAAACTTGAAATGACATGTAATTCGACCCAAATAAAAATTGGTGGAAAGATTTGTTTGGATCTGACTATATTTACTATAGTCTCAAATAAGTTACGTGATCCATGACAAGTCCATGAAACCCTCAAATGAGGGAAAAATCAATTTAAAGGGCAAATGAACATGATCAGTCAAAGAAAATGAGCATCAAATTTGGCCGAAACACAATATTATTATGTTTACCAAGGGCGTTAGCATAACACTATGAAAAGATTATGGTATGTTTCTTAACCTAATCCAACTTATTTCCAAAGACTTGTTGACATCAAGAATGGCAAATGACTGGGCGGATCGGGTTGGATTTGGGCCGTCGTTAAGAGAATTAGGTCAAAATGGATTGGTCGGATAAAAAGTCAAGGACGTGTTGGTCCAAAATAAGTTATTTAATGATAATTATCGAATCCTCTAAAAAAAATAAAAAAGAAAAATGCAACATGTATCGATTTAGTGCTTGTTTCTACTAGCAAATGCCGAAATTAAAAGACTTTGTTTCTTAATTAAAAGAACTACTCCAATAAATAATAATAAAGGATATACTTTTTTTATAGCTTGTTCAAAGATTACAATACGACGTCATACAGATATATTTATCAATTTACATGCCTAATTCAGGGATCTTTCGTCATATATAAGGAACGGAATTGCATTAGAAAACTAATCAATAATAGTACTTATACATATTATTACATTTCTTTTTTTATCAGTACATATTATTAGATCAATGTCGGAGTGGAAATGGTATTAGATCAATTTTTTTTTTTTTTTCTGTTTTTGAAAGAACTATCTTGGACCTATTTGGTATGAAATTATTTAAGTCAGAGTATCGGTAAATGTCACTTTTTTTTTTTTTGGACAATTCTAATGCAACTCGACTGTTTATAATTATGGACCCATTTGAATGGATTTCAAAAGGTGCTTTCGAGCCGTGTTTTTCTAATGAAGCCTAGTGGATTTTTTTTTTTTTTTAATCAAGCAATTTTAAAGTTAGATACAATAATCAAAGTGCTATAAAAAGGTATTTTTATTTAAAACTATCCTGGATAGCTTTTGAAATCATTTTGACTTTCTTCTTTTTCTTACTTCTGCTTCTTTTAAAAAGTATATGATCCAATCACAATTTTTTTTTATCAAAGTACTTTTTTTTCATAAAAACAATATTACTTCTCTTTTAAAAAAAAGCCCATCTAAACGGGCTCTATATCCCTTCTTCAAGAGCTCAACTCTTCAAGTTCGTTCAGTTTACAAATAACATTAGTTTTTTGATAGGTGAGATGTGTTTAAGAATGAGGGGTTGAATTAGACCTTAAAACTTTATTAAGATTTTTATAAAACACAACGGAATAAATAAAGGTTCTAAATATCAATACTTTATTTGAAAAATAGTTATTGGTCTAAAAACACCAACGGTAGCACCAATGCAAATAATGCAAATATGCAAAACAATAAAACAACACAAAGATTTATCCTGATTCACCAAATTGGGCTACGTTCAGCACTAAAGTTTTCACTTAGGACAACCTGTTAACAAATGGTATTAGTACAGTTACAATAAGTTTCAGTGTAACAAGAAAATACCAATCAAGAGTTAAAAACTCTCAATAAAGAGAGAAACAATAAACAATTTAATCGGACTCTGAAATGAGATAGTGTGGTTGGTTTTGACAATTAATTCATGGTTGAACACTTCTGCCAAGACCTTAGTGTAACTCACTTAAACGTCCACTAAACGCCTGGCTAAAACTTCCGGTGCAGCCAACAACACTTCACAACTCAACTCACTTTCAAGAAATTTTTGTGCTTGGAACTCTCTTTTTCACCTCAAAAGTCCCTTGAGAAAAGAAAAACAAGCAAACAAAATTTATACGATGGTAAGAATCTTAATATTGAACTCAATATTCTCGTTTCAACTATAAGACTCTCACTCATTCACTTATCTCAAAGATATGAGAGTTCTCCCTTAAATAGTCAAAATTCCAACGGCTAT
This sequence comes from Petrea volubilis, assembly GCA_026212405.1. Classification (NCBI taxonomy): domain Eukaryota; kingdom Viridiplantae; phylum Streptophyta; class Magnoliopsida; order Lamiales; family Verbenaceae; genus Petrea; species Petrea volubilis. The sequence goes on along the minus strand of CM047879.1, from coordinate 20,167,488 downwards.
TTTGATAAAAAAAAGAAAAGAAAAGAATTGTTGTAGTCTTAATTCCAGCTAGACAAATCAAGTTCCAACGACTATATTGATGATTAAAATAGAAGAAGTCATTATGATATTAATTCTAGCCAACCTGATAAAATTCCAGACAGAAACTAAAGTTCTAAAATCAAGTTCCAATAGCTATATTAATGATAAAATGGAATGAGTCGTTATGATCTTAATTCCAATAGAATAAATACAATTACAGAAGAATACTAGATTGGAATCAAATAAGTTCCAGACTTGATTGATGCATTCACATCATCTAAATCAAACTTATCAAAATGATAAAGATATGAAATATGTGTTTAATAATAATATGAAAAGCAATCAATCAATTTCTATTTTAAATCTCCCATCAAAATTTAAAACATGTAATAATTGGTATTATGAAAGTTTTTAATCAATCCATTCTTATTCTTTCCAAACAAATGAAACATGCGGATATAAAAGGGAAGAATATTTGTTAAAAAATTATTTGAATTCAAAAATTAAGAATATATTAAATATCTTGAAAGTATCAAACCATACCTTAATAGTACCAAAGAAATCAAAAGTTTCATTACGCTCATATAAACGTAGACTCCCAGAACTTTTCCCGCCACAAGTTATGATTATATAGATTACCTCATGAAGAAATTACGATCATTCAAATTTCTTAAATATTCTACTTCCCTTCCAGTTTGTGATATTTTCTTTGACTCTAACCAATTATCCTATACATATTATAATTTTAAAGAGAACAAAAATTTTCGGCAAAAGTATGTGTGTGTGTGTGTATATATCAGTCAATTTGGACACAGACTTGAAAACAGTAACATCCTTCAGGCCAACTAAATAATGTACAAATATCATTACGGCATTTCAGCTTATAAGCATATGATATTCACATTACAATCAGAACTACGAGACCAGTTTGTACAGGTAGCTATGTAGTGACCCTTTATGCAAATTATACTTTATTGTCGAGTCTAAGCAATTCCCATGGACAAACCAACGGACGAAAATGAGCCTTCTATGTAAATGCGAGCATCAACCAGGTTTAAAATATATTCAAAGCAATGAGCCCCTCCTCTTTGGACCAAGAATCGTAGCAGGGTAATAATAAATAGTTGAAACTATAGATATGCCAAGCAAACTCCAATTTCAAATATCGGTCATCTTCACCAGCTTCTCGTATAGAATTCTGTCATCCCTGCCGGTATTGCTTTCCAATAGTGCGCTTTGAACGAGCTCCTATTCATGAGGAATGTCAATCGAAGAGTCTTTTCATGCAGTGCTGAAATTCAACGAATAGAGAATGACCATACAAACCTTGACATCCCGATGAGAGAAGAACTTTCCCAAGTTATGGATGATTAACCTTAAATCTTCAACCTGGAAAGAGGGATGAGTAAGATGATTGTCATCCAGGCAAACATCATTTATCAAAACAGAAAACTGAGTTTTGCTCACCCTAATGTATCCAACACGATTTCGGTCAAAAAACCTGAAAGCCTGCTAGCAAGACAAAAAGAAGCCACTTTGAGAACTTAATTTAGCAAAGAGAAGGGTCAAAAGATTATATTGAATACTCAGCAACATGCCTGCAGTAGCTCTTTGTCAACTCTAGCCGGAGTGTCTTTTGCTTTAGATTCCACCTTAGGAGACTCATCTTTATTGCTCATTTCATGAATGCTGGTAGTCTCTGAAGTTTGATGCTTTGCAGTTTCCTGCGGTTCATTCTGCTCATTCTTTTTTGGTTCACTCTGCTCATTCAGAGCACCATCTTGGCCAACAACATCATCACTAGTCTTTTCTTGATCCAAATTGCCTTCCTGTAGGCCATGTAGAGTTAATCACGGTAGCCTACTTTACATGAATGTAAAAAATTTTATGCAAAAAGCTGCTGAAGGTGTTAATGAAGAAAAAGTGTTCCAAGGCGGATCGAATTTTAGTGATTTCCACGAGTGGTTATACATAGTTTCATTGGGAATCATGTTTACAGGGAAACAAGCCCTCAATTCAGACCTTTTTATCCCCCTCTGAAAAATATTAGAACTCAGCCAGTTCCGTTTTCTTCTTTTACTAATTTCCTAAAGGCAAACAGGACACTAGTGGACAGGAGTCATGGTAAGCAATATACTTGCCTCCTTAATTGAATCAGTCATTTCTTCATCTTCCTCGGGATCCTCCTCTGGGTCTTCCTCCTCCATTTCATCCTCTATCTTAGCCTCATCAGCTTGTTCAGTAGCATTAGTCTCTTCCTTGATAGTTTTGCTGTCATCTTGGTGAGCGTCATTAGTATTTTCAGTTTTAGTTGATTTGACATCGAGAGAGTTATCTGTCTTAACGCACTTTCTTGCCTGCGCTTTCCTCATTTTCCTTCTGGGAAGTTTCCTCTCTTTGTCTCTTCACTTGGTTTCTCTTTGTCACAAATTTAATGCGCAACTTCTACACAAAGTAAAGTAGCTAAGAATGGCAAACGCATAAAGAAACAGATCCAAGACACACAAGATTAATGGCTCAAACCAACCTGAAGGAAAGCCAAAAGACGACAACCCATCTCATACTGAAGCATCTCACAAAATGATTCCGCAAATAACGATAACTGCAAGAATGAATATTACAAGAACATAGGGGTCACGCCAAACTCTTACATGCCAAAAAGGGATGATGAATTTACAATTGTAAAGAAACCTGACATTACTGCAAGCAAGATTACGTATAAAGAGAGATGCTGGAGAGAGCAAGAAAGACAAATAAGAAGGCTTATGAGGAAACAAAGGCTTGAATGACCGCACCTCAAAGGTTGATTCTTCAATATCATTGTCACTGTAATCCAGGAGTGAATCCAATGAAAGTGATGACGACTGGAGCTGCAAGACAAAGAACATCAGTAGATCACTCATGCCGCCATTTAATGCAGAATATCAGGACAAATGATACCAATAATGATGATAACAAGTTCATCGTCAACCTACTTTTGATACTTTGCTCCCCTTTGTTTGAAGAATCAACCCAGGATGCCGAGGAGGTTCATCACTTCTTTTCTTTTCCTTCACTGTTTTACTTGTCTTGCTTCTAGCTTCATTTTCAACGTGGTCTTTTCTTTCTTTCTCGCTCTTCAACTTTTCCTTTTCCAGCTTTTCCTTTCCATTTGATTTTGCAGAAGTATCATTTTGAGAAACTTTTTGCTTCACCCTATCAGTCTCCAGTGCAGGCCCAGATGAATCTTTAATATCCGTCTTATTCTCTTCCTTTTTCTCTGGCTTTATTTTTGGACTTGTTGTACCTTTGGGGATGACCTCGTCTGTCGGTTTATCAACAGCTTTCTCACTCTGTTCCCCCTTAATGTCTTCAGGTTGCAGGGTCTTTCCCCCCACTTTCAGGTCATCTTCAGCCACCTTACTACTGTTATCTGCAGAAATGGCCTTCTTCTTTGGAACCCTTTTAACTACTTTCTTCTTTACAGTGGTTTTGGTGTTCCCCTCTTCGCCCACTGCATTGGAATCTTCAGACTTAATCTTTGCTGAATCCTTTGTGCTCTCAGGTTCCTTGGCAGTCTTTACTGCAGGACTCGAGATTTCATCTTTTTTGTTAGCAGAATTAACTGGCTTTTTGACAATCTTCTTTCTCACAAAAGTTTTAATCGCTGGAGAATTACCTGATGAGCCATCCTGCTGCCCCTCACCTTCTACAGTGATATTCTGCTGCCCATCACCTTCTGAAACGATATTCTTCCGACCATCACCCTCTTTGTCGAGTTCATCATTCTGTTCAGTCGCATTTTCTATACCATCCTTTTTCTTAGCGACTCTTTTCTTGACAATCCTCCTTATAATTTTCTTCTTTCCAGGTTTGGGGACAGCAGCTGTCTGAGCATTAGAATCTCCACCCTGAACATTCTTTACAACATTTTTCTCTTCATCTGTGCTTCCAACATCTTTATTTTCAACTGTTTTTTCTTTCTCCTCCCCCTCTTGGGAGTCTAAATTCACTTTGCCTTTCGATTTGTTGATGTGTGTCTCCTTTTTACTATCAACTCCAGACTGACCTGAAGATAAAGGCTGTTTCTTTTTCTGCAATTCTGTTTTTGCCACACTATCTGTCTTCTTATCTTCAAATAGAAATAAGTTAATAGATATAAAACAATCAGGTCTTGCAATTTCAAAGTTCAGATAAATTACCTTTTGGGCCCTCCTCCTTGTCTCCAGGTATCTAATTTGAACACAAAGATAATTAATAACCATCCCATAGTCAGAAAATGAACCGCAAGGGGGATGGGGGTGTGTGAGTCTATGACAGAGACAGAGAGAGAGACAGAGAGAGATTTGATGTGGAACTCAACAGAACCAAAATGGATTACAATATACAGAAAATCCCTCAGTGACATACTCTTTTAGATAGTGAAAACACACATTTCCTCATTTTTCCAGGACTGAAAACACAGGCTCAGTTATTTGTCAGTTGCAGTTGCTTACAACTACCTTTCAGTTTTCTATGATCTCTAAAGTAAAATGGACCAAATTTCTATAGTTCAAGCATCTATAACATGCTTTGAACTTGCTCATAATCTTCTTTATATAGGTGTGTCACAATTTGCTAAGAACTTGGGAAAAAGATTCTTATCCTCAACACCCGATCCTCTTTACAATCTTCTTGTCTGTAACACAAAACAACTCCTAAAGATATAAGGAACAACCACGTTAAACAACATTAATCTTTATTCTTCAACCAAAAGCTCTACGTAAAAAGAAAGATTAATGTTTGGGTTGACATGAATTAACTCATCAGCTAGTTTTAAATTCTTATGGAGACAAAATGTTCCAGCAACAAACATCCATTTCCTTCTCATTGTATCTCTACATCCTATTAGACAGGATTCAACACATGCCAAAACAAATCATTATCTATTTGATAGTGGCTGAGAGTACATAGAATTAAATCTCTTCCAGTCTATGCATCAGGAGTTCCCCTAATAGCATGAAATTAAAATCAGTCTACTCATAATTAATCGCAAAGATTTGGATCAGATAAGAAATAATACCTCTTTCTTCAGAGCGTGCAGGCGTTCCCTCTCAGACACAGCCTTTTTATAATTAACCCACTGATCTCGCCATGAATCCAGCGAAGGAAGGCATTCCGAGAGATCTGGAACATACAACACAGTTACCTCTTTGTGACTGAAGAGGCCATCTTTTCCAACTCTATCATAATGAATCTGCACAAGATGTAACCATTGGTATTATTAACACGCAAGGGTGGCTGAAAAGATGTAATGAATTCTAAGTTTTCAAATCAAGTAGATTGGAAATCAGAAGCTAAAAACACAAGCGATTTGTTGTGAAGACCAGCATATTTCATCTTCTGGACATAAAGTCATCTAATGTTGTATGCATAAATATATATCCATAACTATATATGTACCATAAAATGGACACATATATATCTATATACATTGGTGGAAATATATTCATATAGTTACATCCCATACACTAAACAAATCACTATGCTGATGCATATATACACGTAGGTACATACCATACACAAAATTAATTATTAAAAATTTGCATTTAAGTAATATTTGCATGACAACGTGTGTGTGCGTGTATGTTAGTATAGTTTAACAATAAACTTAGTAGATATCTTTATCATTACTAGCAAAAGAACTGTTACCATACTTACAGGAATAAGTGGAATATTTTCCTTGTTCTGAAAATATTTAACCACAACATAAACTTAAGACTTTATCAATGGCCAGATTAGACCAGACAACCAGATATTTCTTGTTTTCAACATATTTTCAAATTTTCCAATCAACTACAGTTGGTGCCCAATACTTTCAAGGGACAAAAAAAAATTCACACACATACTTAAAAGCACAGTGCAGTTCCTGTCTTGGAAAAGATAACCAAACAATTGTTTCACCAAAAGAACTGTGTAAGTCCTGTTAACACATAATACCAGTGATATCTTAACGCTCATCTAATAATGTTATAGTTCTAAAGCCGAACTCATAGTTTTGACTGTCATAACATGGGAAGCAGCTGAGAATTAAATGGGCTACAAACTGTGAATGAACTTATGCAGGATAGTACTTCATATTCATTCTATGCTTGTGCAGCCAGATATATCATGCATATCCTCATGCTGTAGCCTAACAATGCTGGATTGAGACACCTTTACTTAAAATAGCGCACAGGATAGATTAATAGAAAAACAAGAAAGTAATAGACTACCTCAAGAAAACGATTCCAGTGCTGACAGTTCTTCAGATCAAGATTAGTTACATCTTTTGCATACCTAAAACAAGATCCATTTCAGCCCAAGAAACTTCAGGCTACAAATCATGGAAATCACTTAAGGGATATACCTCAGAGCTGTTCGAATTAAAGACGAGTCATCAACTGCAGGATTGCCACCATCAACTGTGTCCCATGGACCACCAATTGCCATTAGAGAATTATTCTTTTTAAGAACAGCAAATCTGAGCATATTACAAAAATGCGGAATACGGTCGTCATAGATTCTTTCAGACGATAGCTCTGCCTGAGCATTTTGGCTAAGTCCACTCATCAAAATAATCTGACAGCAGGAAAATAAACATGAAGACAAAAAAATTAATGTTAATACATGCAGGCAGATTATATGATTAGCTTGGGCTGATAAATCTCTGATCCAGTAACAATGATCAGATGTGTTATCAAGTGGAATTCCAACACGTGCAATATGACCTCTGAAACATAACCAGTAACCTTTCTGGCTCAGGTGTAGGGATGTCTTTAAGGAATGAGTGGAAGATCATGCTCAAAACTCCAATACATCTTCATACAAGTAAAAGACAGTTCACAGAGACGCAGAACCAGGTGATGGATATGCTGACCAATGTATCAGATACTCAACATCAGAGCAATCAGGCTTGCAATTAACTAATACATAATTAGAAATTATATTTTGCAGCAATAACTTAAAGAAGAATGAAAGTATTGGTAGTATAAGAAAAGGAATGGTACAGTTGAATACATAAAAAAAAATTGGTGTAACCTTCTTTTGACTAAATAAAATTTGTTGATAGATGTCTACATGGAAAGGAGAAAAGCAGAGTTTCAGAAACTTGAGGTAAAATGTTCATGACATAGATATCATGAATTTACTCCTATTCATGGGTACTTTTGTTAGATTCCCTTATATGAACAGATCTTTTCATAAAAAAATTTACTGAATGCTCTTCATAGACAAATAATGAAAAGGTTGGTTCAAACAGATTAAAAGTTTGAAAGCACTTTTGCCACCCAATCTATCCGATTGTCAAATATTTTAAAACTTTTTGTAGCAGCACCTATAGTATTCTAGGTACTTCCAAGTTCCGAAGTTTCATCCTTTTTCAATTATCTTTAGATCTCAACAGCCCAAGCTAGACCACTCCAAAATGATCTCATGGTATTAATATCAGCATCCACAAAGGTCCAACCCTTTTAATTAGCAGGGTTTTATCAAAAGCTTTTCTCTTGTAATGAAACCTTGTATCAGGATTGACAAGCAAGTAAAAGCCTGATATGAACATCAATTTTTCTCTTTCTAAAGCATTATTTTTCCGGGAAGGCCAGACCCTTTACCCTCCACCAGGAGTTCTTCAGAATTTCCTTTTAATATATTATCTGAAAAGTGAAAAATGACAAGTGCAGTCTTTGGAATTCCACCCACAACCCGGTCTAGCTATACGAACTCCTACAAAAGCAAGTATTTCTACCAAGCAGTTTGAGGTGCAAGCTTCATTTGGAGAACCTAATAATGATTATAATAACATTATCGTACACATGGAACAAACAAATATCAATCTAAAAATCAACCTTGGCATTCCAGATAGTGGATTGAACTCCTGCTTTTGAACTGTCAGTTGTAAGTGTAGGCGATTCTTTCCTCTCCGGAGCAGCGTCTTCAACAAAGTCATGCTCAAAACTATTTCATCCGAAATAAAAACAAGTTACTTTTCATTATCATTCCAAAAACTAAAAATATGTTAATTGCTCCTATCAAAATATATATATATATATATATTAATTGCAACGGCATAACAAACTGAACCAATGATCTATTCAATAATGATGGGACATCAGATTTCTAACACAGAGAAGAATCTTTGGAACAACACAATATTAGGCCAACAAAGTTTAAATATACTTAACTCCTTGCGTAAAATCAAAAAGTTGGAGTATGTGCAGTACACAAACGACAACTTGAATAACTGCCACAATGAATAGGACAGAAGAATATTACCTTACAGGAGTATACAAAGAGAGCTTTAGATTATTCTTCGGCCAGTAGGCAGCTACCTGTAACCGGCCAAATGAGCAAATAAAACATCAATAAATCAAAAGACAAAGTTAGATCTTGAGGATGAATGGTACGCAGTTTCTCAACAAAAGTATGCACTGATGCATAGTTATCAATAGCACAAAGGCCTCCTGAGGCTATAGTGCAAAGCACGTGCTTTTTTTTATTTAAAAAAAAAAGTGCACCATGTAATAAAGAAAATTTATATTTTCCATAATACAACAATACATCAATAAATACAAAAATGCTAATAAATTGCAACAATATAAAGCATATAACCACTTATGATTCAAATTACAAAAGTAAATAGTAGATATTAAGGTCACTGACCCAAAAATCACAAAAGACATACACCCACAATAATTAGAATTATTAACCCTCAACGCCTCAAACATATAATACAAGGGTAAAAACAACATAAAACATATGCACAATACAGGCTTACAGCCGAAAAAAATACAAAAAAGGAAAATTAAAAAATAAAAAGAACAACCAAACACACATCACACACTCTCAAGTCTGACCCATAGTTATTAATATCAAGTCAAGAAGAGGGCCACAAAGGAGAAAAATGACCAAAAACAAAGAAGAAAAATAACCCATAGTTTGGAGAAGTAAAGTGTAAAAGAAAATGTCAGCTGCGGTGGTGGCGGCCGGAGGCGCGCTGATGGGTGGCAGTGGCGGGTGAGCTTGATAGGGTGAACCAAAGATAGTGAGCACAATAGAGCAGATGAGAAAAAATCGAGAAAACGAGGAGAGAAAATTTGTCTGCTGCGTTCTTTCTTTAACCCTAATTCCTTAATTAAAAAAGCGCACATTTCATGGGGTTCAGTTTTCACACTATAGCCCATAAAGCGCGTTAAACGCATACTAAGCTAAAACTCCTAGCGCAAAGCGCTGCGAAATAATTATGCACTCATGCACGAAACAGAACACTATCAGAATAAGTTTCTACCTTTGAGCAATCAGGAGAAACATAGAGCCGGGGATATCGCTTGTCAAGTGACAGATAATCCCTCTCAGCTTCTACAAAACTGAATGAGAATACCTACAAAAAAATGAAATGAATTAAGAAGAATCACTGAACACCTCTTAAAAGAAATACACTTTCACCTAGCTTCTGGCATTTCAGCATATTTACCACTATATCTAAGAAGATAATAGCATTCATTATAGAGATCTTAATAAGAAAGATAAATGACTACAGTCAATCTTTGATAATGTCAATGCAGTGGTGGAGGCAACAAGGAAACCAATGGCATAGAAACATAGGTTCGAGTGACAACAGCATGAACAGAGGCTTCAAGATTAAAGCCTTAATTGGACCAAAAATGACTAACTCTATTAGATTATAAAATGGAAGATACAGGATAATATGAAGTTATGTGGTACAAGAAACTTAAATGAACTGGAAGAGTACAACAATCTCAGAAGTTAAGAGGCATGTGAAAGATTAAACAAGTTACACAAAGGAAAGAGCCCAATGACATCAAGAAAATCTGCAGTGAGAGAAGTCCGAACAAGGTCAGAAAATATATTGGAGCAGGCAGGTTAAAGGCGTGTGGAAGAGAGGTCAGGTAATAAAAGAGTTAAGGGTAAGAAGACAACAGAATATAACAATCATTCCCTCAATCAAGAGTGAACGGCCAATGGACGATGATAGTGGCAGGGTCCTTGAGACGAATCCAACAATAAAGAATAAATGAAGGATTCTGATTATCATGCAACAGCTAGGCTGTTGCACAGGTATCTTTACCTTGCAGGTATACTCTCTCCTCTTTTCTTTAACGGGGGAATGAGGCCTTCAGCATTGTAGAACACCAAGTTAGGAAGGCTGAAAGATAGATAAGCTTCTAAACATACAGAACTAATATAGGATGCAATTAAATAGGATCAACCTATGCAACACTTCACGATTTGGGGATTCTCGCCGCAGAGGTCTGATATCTTTCACCAAAGAGGACCCTCGTCGGTCCCTAGAGACTCTAGCAGGAGTTCGTTCACGCTTCAATTCAAGTCCGCGTTTGAGTTCTCGATCTCTCTCCTTCTCCCTCCTCTCCCGTTCCCTTTCACGTTCCTTTTCGCGTTCCCTTTCACGCTCCCTTTCACGTTCTCTTGCACGTTCTCGTTCTCGTTCTCGTTCCCGTTCTCGTTCTCGCAGCCGATCCTTCTCTCTTTCTCTACCTTTCTCTCGCTCACGCAAGTAATCCCTCTCTCTCGCCCTTTGTTCCAGCAACCGTCCATATGTTGCTCTGTCATCTTTCCGGTCATCAACTCTAAGATGACTAACAGATCCCAACATGCCAGTTGGATAATCTGATTCACGCAATGTTCCATGGAGCCCCTTCCCTGCCCCATAGTCTCTGCCAGGAGGCAAGCTCACCCCATAGCCTGGATTTGAAGAACTTTGAGCATAAATAAGATCATCGACACTTCTCTGTGGAGCTGCCCCCAAGATTGATGCAGTATGTTGTCCACTATATGATGAGCCACTTAACATTGATAAACTACGTGATTCAGGGTCGACTCTCCCACCATAGGCAATAGAATCTTGAGTAGGATGACGAACTGCGGCCCTTGCTGTAAGATAATCAGCTTGTCTGCCAGAAATTTGTTGCTACTCAGTGCACTATATTTAGTACGATTTAATGAAACGGGCATAGGATTGCTATGTGCAAGTCCACCATCAGAGTTTAGAATTTCCTTGGTAACATCCATAAGCAAAAGAGTTCGCTAATAAGCCATATTCAGTTTGAAAAGATATTATGATCATTATAGGAGCAAGATCAAATGAGCACAATTGGCACCTGCCTTTTGAGAACTACATCTAATATCACTCATGCATGAAAAGTTGTGATTAGCCAAAACGTACCTAGCTCCTCCTTCAACAGATGCAGATTGCAGTGCACGCGCCTTTAGCACATCTTCTTGCCTAAGCACTGTTGCTTGCTCCAAACGATCATACATCTTCGACTGGCAAACACAGAATCAATAAAAAAAAATTAAAATTAAGAGAGAGAGAAAGAAAGAAAGAAAGAAAGAAAAGGTTATATATTCGATCAGGAAAGGTAAAACGGGAAACACCTAACACACAGGGAAACAAACCAATGAAACATGACACAATAGGCCCCAGAAAAAATGATATCATTTCATTCAATACCTGATGTTCACGGCCAAAAGCAACTGGCTCTGCATATCTATTAGTTGTTTCACTCGGTAAATCCCTCCCCAGATATGCACCGTGGCGATCAGAATATGTGTGTCTCTCAACTGATGGATATTCAGATATCCTGTCTGAATATAATTGATCAACTTTTTGACCATAGCCATGACTTGAAGATGACACATATTCATTTGCAGCGAACTTAGGTGAATCCGGCACGGATGATCCATAATTAGTTCGGCCTTCCAAAGCAGTTGTTACAGATCCCTTTGTACGCAATGGAGAAATCTGCAGAGTAGAATAATTACAAGATGATGTAATCACATTTTTTAAGCTTCTAAAACCAAAAATTGAATGAGCACAAGAAGAACCTAGTAAGCAGAAAATTGTCCCCGAGCTAACAAAAATGAGACCAATAAACAAGAGTGGCTTTTCCAACTCTACCATGGAGTCAACAAACTTTGGGAGACAGGCACCCAAAAAGAACAAAATAGGGCTTAATCGTGTGTAGACCAGGCAAAAATGTGGAAGCGTGGGGCAGTAAGCCAGTAAGCAGATTGAGTATAAAGCAACTACAACAAAAGGCACATAAATTGGATAAATAGCAGGAGGAAGTTCTCTAGAAAAGCTTAAAATCACATAATATGTTTCCAAGAGCATCAACCAGAATCCATATGAGGAAGGATCACTGCACGTGATATTAAATTATGGAAATATTGGTTACAAATTGAACTTTTCAGACTATTGGATCATGACTGGAAAACATTACAAGTGCTATCATCATATACAAACAAAAAATAAAAAAAAACAACATATAGCTAGTGGAGAACTGAACTTCAATATGCTTGCTTACGGTTTCTGGAAGGAAAATTAAGGCAACACCAGCAATAACAAAACTAGAAAAACGAGGCGGCATACTTGACAATTTATGAGAATGTACATAAGCATTCAACAGATACAAATGAGCCCACTGATTCTCCCTTCCATTTTTTGCTTCTACATGCCCTTTCCTGGTATTGACGGAGAGTGATTTTGTAATTTCACAATCAGTACTCACACCATATAATACGGACATATCATCATAACCCAGTTACCTATAGATAAGAACACAAGCATCATTTGGACCCATCATATCTCTCAAGATATCAAGATTTTCTGCATTACTACGATGAATGTATTACTTCTAACAATACAAAGATTCAAGTTTCTGAAGATTAACCTTTGCTATATCCTCTACTTACTCCATGCATTTAAATATCAGCAGCCTATCATCCTTACAAGCTATGTGCGCAATACCCGGAAATTAATTTCTTTTTCAAAAGAAAAGGCAATTACGATGACTGGTTAACATATTGGTGAACAGAAACCTTAATAGGGAATGGAAATGAGAATGTCCTGGCAAGAACTTCTATTTTCTGCTGCACAAAATGTGACCACGGAAACCAAAAAACAAAGAAAGGTAAAGCTAAGGGTTAAGAATTCCTCGCAGAAGAAGGTGAACTATATTGCCAACTGCATCGATAGCAAATAATGACAATTTACAACAATAGAGAGTCATAAAGAAGTGTCAATTAAGGAAACCAATCTATAAAAACTCTATCCTTAGCTTCCAAAAAACATTCCAAATTCTGGAAATGGCCTCTACCAAGGTAATGCTTGACCATAAACCCAACCCCCAGTTTAATGTCCCAAAATTTGAAACATAGTATTCATCCTGAGCCACAGAATACAACAACTCCACAAGGTTTCCTATTTGCCTCATAATGAAGGAAAATCATCCAAGTAGAGAAATACTTAAAATACAATTATCAAATAGGAGATCTCTAAGATACTTTCACCAACCACAAACCTTTTGGATTTACTGGGAACATATTATTAACGAAATTAGTTTAGGAATCTCCTCGGGGAAAGTAACAATGAAGATTTCAAAAATAAGTTTTATCCAGCACAAGGAGGCAATGAAAAGGTATACTCAGCCGTACAAGATCATACCAATTTTTGCATGTGGCAGCAAGTGCATCCAAAATTCATACTTTGACAGGCTAAAGTGAAGCAAACTCAATTCCCACAAGCTAACCAAAGTCCACATAAGAATAATCAACAACCCAGAATATTGTCATTATGCTCCTGAATTCCACCAATTTCTTTAAACAATGACACAACTAGATTTACGTTTATCTTTTGAAACAAATTAGTGTTTACATACCCACACTTCACGTGATTTCATACATGATGCATATAAATCAACTTTTTCCAACTTTACTAAGCCACTAGGCACTACATTTTTCACAATGAACTTATTCTTAATATGGACAAACTGATTATTTCTACCTTTGCGTAAGCTTACCTTCCGCCATGCTGAGATCAATCTCTATCAAAGGACTTACAGGTGACCAAAATAATTTTTCTTAATACAACAATAAGACAAACAAAGGGTTTGCAATACGGTAATTTGATAAGATAATGATCAGAACATGAAAAATTGATAAAAATTGGTAAGTGGGCGTGGGTAACAACCTGCTGCTCGGCAGAACCGTAGACCGAGCTGTACTGCCCGCCATAACGTTGGGAAGATGGCACCGTCACTGCTGCAGCCGCTGATGAAATGTGCCCATGGACATGCCCATGACCTCTATATCCACCCAATTCTGTTTCTTGATGGCCTCCTCCAAGTAAAGTAGCAGCTCCCAACTACAAGAGGGAAAAAGAAAAACACATAAACAATATTGAGCCATCCGCCCCACTTTTTTTGCCAATCAAATGCCAATGCCGATAACAAACCACTCAGTCAAAAGCCAGATTACAACTAAATAAACAAATGAAAACACCAACAGAACAAACCAAAAATAGAGAGGGGTATCATACATTATTTTGAGGAGTGTACGAAGATTGGGAAGAGTAGGGTTGCTGTTGGCCATAGCCACTGCCTCCTCGAGAGGAATACATGTTCGTCAAGAATGGGTCGAAATTCCAAACAACATGCAAGAGAATAAAGAAATTGGGATTTTTACAAGAAACGAATGATTTCGGGAAACTGAGTTCTGGTCCGGCGGCGGCAGATGGGGTCAAGAAGACAACGGAACAATCAAATCAAATGACTGATGCGCAGTAAAAGATGAAGAAGATAAAGTAAATTGAACCCTGAGCCCTAGCTTTCATGCTGCAATATATATATATATATGTGTGTGTGTGTGTGTGTGTCCGCCTTATTCAACCCCGGTCCCCGGGCTATGCCTAACTATCCAAAAAAGAACAAAAAAAGAAAAGAAAAAGGTTGAAGCGGTGTTTTGCGTGTATTTCAAATTGCCCCTAAATATTTCATCAATTAGAAAACTAACCCCTAAGGTTTTAAGTTTTAATAATATGATATAGAGGCCGTTTGGATGGCTTTGTTTTCATAAGAAAAGCACTTCTTTTTTATTTAAAAATATATATATATATGTGAAAAAAAAAAGCTAGCATTGGTTTGGCCCTTTAAAAAAAACAAATAAAAAATAGAAACATAAAAAAAAAGTGACTTTTTAAAAGTTATCCAAAATAACTTCCACATAAAAGCATACTTTAAGTACTTTTAAATTACCCCATTCGAACTCAAAATTGTTTAGTTTAAAAACAAAAATATAAATGAACAAATATCTACTATAAAAAAATACGGCTTGACAATAACTTTTTTTTAAAAAACTTATTATCCAAATGGACTCATAATATGGCATTTTGTGGAATTCCTCAATAAAAACATAGAAATTAATAAATATCAACAATTGTTACATGTATGTATATATATAAATATTTATATATTGGTAAAGTAATTTTATTATTCCATACTAACAAATAACAATCTGGACAACAAACAATCTTACACACGGCCACTAATAGACAAGATCTCTATCTACATATATATCGTCCCTATAAAAGTAAACGAATTGACACTATTGTATATTTTGTTATCAACTTACATGTTTTGCGTGGCTAGCCATGTTATGAAGCTCTGTCGAGGGATGGTAATTTTGCCCCAGAACAATCTAAACCTAGGCCTTAGGAAGTTCTAAGCATGTTGGATGCATGTATTGGTGATTGTGTGTAAGCCCCATACTGTCAACTACTTGAAATGCTTGCACTTTGCACAATGCGGTTGCCATCATTTGGTTAATCAAGCTAGGTAATACTTAATGACCTCTTCTCCAAAGGTCCTTCACCTTTAATTTGTTGTATTTGGAACATCTGCATCTATGGTATCAGTCTCCGGAAAACATATCTTTAATGTTGTTGCCACCTAAACATGGGTCGTGCCATAAAGAGAAGCCCCCTCCCCCCCCCCCCCCCCCACACACAATTTATAGTGGAAGCATGTCTTAAATGGCTCTCAAATTGTCATTGTGTGTTTCCAATGCCAACTTTTAAGTCCCCAAAAGCTCATGGTTTTAAACCAACTCCCATATTTGCTTCCCAACCACGGCCTTATTCCAAATATACACACATCATTGATTCCTAAACCATCTTCACATTTGGGTTTAATTACATACTCTCCCACGCCACTTTCCACTCTACAATGTCCATCCATCGAACCTCTTCCATAAGGATGTTCTGCGTCTTTTATCAATCTCATTTATGACCACTCTAGGTAGCATAAAAATACTACACCGATAGACATACAAGTTATGAAATACATAAATGACCATTTGATAGGTGCATTGGTTTGCAATTAGTAATCCTGCTTGTAATCCTATCAATGAGGCTATTGAAATCTTCTTTTTGTGAGCTTCGTGGATATTAGGGGCATTACCTAAATATTTCACCAAGAGCTTTCTTACATTAAAATTAATATCGATGAGAATTTGAATTTTTTTCTGCACTTGAAACATTGCAACAAAATTAAAGATCTTATTTTATATATCAAATGTGTGTATATGAAATTTTCATACACATAAGGTTAAAGATCTTATTTAATTTCCCACGTGTTGTGTGTTTTATCAATAATATGAATGGTGCTCTTTGAGCTCAATGATATCGAGCAACAAGTTTAACAAAAAATTGGATACAATAAAATTAAGGGAAAATTGCATATAACCCCGCTGTGGTTTCGAAATCCTATTGAAAACCCACTCGTGGTTTAAAAATATGGAAAAAAAATCCTGCACACTTGCCCACTCCGTTAGTTCAAAGTTAACGCCATTAAAATTATGCAAGAATGCCCTTTATTCCCTCTTAATAGGAACCGTTGAATCTTAACTTAATAAATGAACAGTCTAAAATGATGTTTAAATATAAAAATATAGTATTTAAATAAAAAAATATAAATTAAATATATTATATATAAAATATACATATACATATATAAAATAATTGAGATAAAAATAATATAAAGTTATAAAGACACACACTAAACACGAAAAAAAACACACACACACAAACGATAATACACACACTAACAAATACACACAACTCACTAATATACACACTAACAAACACACACACAGACGCACACACTAATACACACACACACTAACACATAGACGCACACACAGAACACACACAAACGCACACACACAGCACACATAGTGCACAAACCCTAAATTTTGAATCGAAAGGGGAAATCGGATTTATGTGGTGGTGGAGAATTTAAAGAAAAAAGATTAATGAGTATTTTTAGTGGATTTTAGGGTTTTTAATAATTTTTTTTTTAATTAAATACAAATTGTTTGAAATTTGGTAAAATTAATTGAGAGGTTTGGTTCATCTTAGCAAGATGTATAGACTGGTGTTTTCGGTTGTAGCTCCAGCGACGATGGCCGGCACCGGCGGTGTGAAAAGGCGGTGGTGGGGAGGAATGATGAAGAAGAAAAATAAGAGAGCAAATTGAAATTTTAATAATTAGAGGGATTTATTCGTAATACTAGATAAATATATTTAAAATTATGAGAAAATGTGGTATAAATGTTAATACACTTGCATTTAAAGGTGGAAAAAGTTTCAATTTCGTAGATCAAGCACGTGTGATGCACTCTCTGTTAACTTTGGACGAATGGGGTTTTGTGCAGGTTTTTTCGAAAACACGGAGGGGGGGTTTTCATATTTTTAATCTATGAGGGGGTTTTCAGTAGGATTTCAAAACTAGAGGGGGATTATAAGCAATTTTCCCTAAAATTAAAAAATGGGATAATGAATAAATATTTCAGTTAAAAAAATAAGGGAAAATAAATATTTTTGAAGAGATAACTGATGCGTGTTAATAATTTGAATGCACAAAAGATGTTTAGTGAATCGATATGACGAAATAATTTCGTTGTTTGCTTGCAGAAGATTAAATTGCGTGATACCGAATGATTATGAAAAATTGATACTTATATTTGAAAATTGCTATTATATTTTCATGTTGACCTACACGACTACAACTACTCCCACGGCCAAGAGAATCCCTTAAAGCTTTATACTCCTGACTTAAGTTGTACTTCTAAAAGCATTAGGATTTCTTAAAAAAATTATCTAAAGAGGCGAGAATGGCCTCAAAATTATGCACACTAAAATCATGTGTGCGTTAGAGACTGCAACACCCTTAATTGTTCTGTCGAGAATGGCTAAAGGTGGTATATTTGTTTATTTTACAAAGAGTATGTTCTAAATTTAAGGTCAAAATCCTTAATTATTCCTTCGAAAATCACTAGAGGTGGTATATGCGTTAATTTTACAAAGATTATGTCCTAAATTTGGGAAATGAGAGAAAACAAGAAGCTTCGAATCTAAGACGTCATTCCAGATTTGAATTTTCATTATTGAATTGTAATATTAGTGATGCATGACCAGTGATAAGTTAAAATAATAGAATTTATCTTAACATTATTTAGCTAATATGACATCAAAATTAATAAGATGTATAGTTTTTAATTTATCAATGGAACTCACGAATTAATATTATCAAACTTAAACAATATTCCTTATCCAATTAAAACAAAAATTCATAAAGTCAACATAATTTTATGCAACTTTCTTTTTTATATATAATTAAATAATATCGTTATACTATTCATTCAAATACGCTACATTTTCTCCCAAAAGTTCACAGATATTGTTTTATTTGAAGGCGTGCCGCGCGTATTGACAAAGGCCGTTCCAATTCAGTCCTGCCCATAAACCCTTCTCTTCATCCTCCTCGGAGGTTTTGTTCAATTTCAGAGGCCGGCAATAGCACGCACCGCCGTGTTCCGCCGCACCATTTCCATTCCTCCAGTTTCCGTTTCCGACTATTAAAAGCTCTGCCCACCATGAGCACTTGCGCCGGCAGCCTCTCCGCTTGCTACTGCTCCATTTACAGTTCGAGCAACAATACTAATTCTCTCTTTCCCAATCACAGGCGATGCAATCCTCAATTTCCCCTATCCCTCTCGTTCTCGTCGATATCTTCTTCGCGTTCTCGCCCCATTTTAGCCAAAGCACTGTCGAGTGGCGATAAGAACAGGAATATTTCCAGTAAAAAAGAACAGCAACAGGTGCAGGAGGAGGAGGATTTGCCATGGATACAGGAGAAGGCTTTGGATTTGGTCGAGTTCACGGGCTCCGTCACGCAGGCCATTCCGGGCCCACGAGTTGGGCGGAGCTCGCTCCCTTGGGTTCTGGCCGTCCCCTTGGCTTATATGGGCATCACTTTTGTCATTGCCTTTGTCAAGACCGTACGCAAGTTTGGTTCCCCCAGGGAGAAACGCCGCAAATTGGTTCGTTTTCTCATGTTTTTTAGTTCCATTCAGTATCTAATTGATGCCATTTCGATATCTAGAATAAATGCAATAATATTATTCTTATATTTTTGAAGAGGATCTTTGCCGGTTAGAATAAATGCAATGATTTGAAATCATATTTGCGTCTATAAGGGTATCGGTGTTGTTTTTTTGGGCTCTCTTTTGGATGCTTGTTTCCATGGGGAAATGGAGAAGCAAATGCACTAGCCATTGTGCTTAACAGAGTATCGACCATTGTGCCTCGATTATGTTACTCTTACTGATGGATGGTACATGAGGACTGCGGTAAATGATGGCATAGTGCAGGAATTGTAGATATAATAAGAATAAGTAGCCTATTTTCACTTTGCTGAATTGGTTTGATTGTGTCAACTACCTTAGTTTGGAATCCAAGTATAACTTTCTAAAACTTAAAGGAAACTGACTAAATGTGTACTATGGGAAAGTTGTAGTTGTTTATGCAATCTCACTTATTTTTATGCATGCTAAAAGTAGTTCTAACATTTGCCAGATGGCACTGAAAGATAGGTGGATGTGGAAATAAATATGTAAAGCGCTGAAATCACTGAAATATCCTCAAGGAAACATCCAAACTTCGAAAAACATGTATCTTTGTTTCACTCTTGTACTTCCGTTCCTGTTTGATACTAAACATGAATGAATCAGGATATTAACGAAAATGCTATCCCTCCACACACATGTATTAAGAGAATATAGTTAAATATAGAATGTGGAGGGCATATGTATCCATGTAGTTTCCAATGCAACAAAAATAAGCAACTTTTCAATTCTTAAAAAATTAAATAGAAACATATTTTCCTTGTTTACTCCGTGAAATCTAAGATCATGTCAGCCTTTACTATTTAGATTAGGGACAATTTGTTTTGCTCCAATTATAAACTTTCT
Organism: Petrea volubilis; assembly: GCA_026212405.1. Lineage (NCBI taxonomy): Eukaryota > Viridiplantae > Streptophyta > Magnoliopsida > Lamiales > Verbenaceae > Petrea > Petrea volubilis. Next base: position 20,147,340 of record CM047879.1, on the reverse strand, counting down.
TCATGCAATTTAGGCCCATGAAAGGATATTTTAATCTAACCAAGATGTTGATTTCCCCTGAAGTTTGTTTATTAAGCACAAAGCTACCCGCTATTTTGTTCTCTGCAATGAGGTAGCGGTTGCCAGTCCATGCCATAGTCAAAGAGATGTGCCAAACAATTATGCAATAACTGGCTGTGTCCTTGGATAACTTTAAGCATTCAATCTGCTGAGCTTCCCTCTCTATGTTTTTGGCAACTGAATATTCTTTATGCAGTCAATATACTTACGGAAGGTATTTTTGTTAGGTCAATAAAAATGCTATGCTGTGCAAATCTATAGATGAGCTGTTTGAGAAGGGAACGAATGAAGTGGACCAATCGGCTCTAACGGGACTGATGCAAAAGGTGATTTATATACAGCAGACATGTGTTAGACCTTGACCTTTAATGAATGCTATCAAAGCCTTTTAATGGGTCCCCTGCAAAGATGTTGAATTGAAACTTAAAATTCTGTTCCCAAAGTTCACTCTTTACTTTTATGGCATTCAAAGCTAATTGGTTGTTGCTAGATGTATCTATATGTATTTCATTCATTTAGATGCACGAGAAGTCATCTTACTCTAACTCATGTTCAAAGACTTTATTTTCTGAGCTTGTTTATTGTTGTAGATCTGTTGCCAAGTTAGGCCCTAAAAGTTTTTGCATGTGATGTCTCTCTCCCTAAGTTGTACTACCTGTTTAAGTTGAAGCGTCTGAAAATATTTGTTTTGTTCCCTTTAAGTGGTATTCGCTTACTATGTAGGATGAAAAATTAGTGTTTTAGGATCAATTGGTGGAAAGATGATATCTTCTGGCAAGTTTGCTTGTATCTCTATCTGTGAATATCCGGAGGAAACAGGCAAAAGGCAAAAACGACTGATTGTCTGCAGCATCTCAACATATGTGAACAGTACAAAAAAGTCATTAAAAACAACAGTTGCAAATTGTTGGTTCATTGGTTTCAATATTCTGCAAGTAAATGTCTTATTGAAACTATAATGAAATTTGAGATTTACGGCTAATAAACCCATTATTTGCTTTTATTCTGTAGCTTTCAATGGCTTTAGATGACCAGTCAATTGATCACATTAATTATGCAAATTATATCAAAGGAGATTTTTTATGGATTTCCATGAGAACTAAGCATAGCACGTCTTTAAAGGAAATCATCTTTTCTCAGAAATCTGTTAAGATTAATTTTTGCCAGAAAATATTCAGTTAAGATGATATACTACATGTAAGAGAAAGAAATAGAAGATGAAGACTTGTATATTTGGTTAGTTTATTTGCTGTAGTCGCAGTTGGCTTTGAAGATGGTAAAGCCACGATTATGATTGTCAATATTGCTAGAATACATATGAGTGTCTTTCTAGGGAGAGACTGTGGGGAGGACAACTATAGCTATGGTTGAGTTTGATTCCAGCATCATGCATGGCTAATTTAACTTGCAAATTTATTAATTCCATGACAGTTACTGTCAGCTGACATTCCACGCAACTCCTGGCATTGTTAATTTAAAATATATAGCTTCACATTGACTTCCTCTCTTGTGTTCATCATAGTCCATAAACACCATAATTATGTGCAAACTACTCGAGCTGACCACATTCTTGTATTTCAGACAGGCTTTGACATGGAGGAGATTTTACGGAAATATATTCGTTACTTGTTGAATGAGAAGCCATTTAATCCAGATTTGATATCTAACTTGATCCAGCTGAGGAAAGCATCAATGTTGGATGACTCCCAAGTGGCAGGAATTCTGAATGAGATATCAAAGAGGATTGTGAAAGACAAAGGTAGCTCCAAAACTGCATCAGAAATTCGTACTTTGTGGTTAAGGTTGTCCACTTTTGAGCTGTCCTAAAGATGTGTGTGATACTCAAACAATGCGGTTATAGTTTTTATTTTTCAATGAAATAGGTCTCAGTGAACCTGCAGATGATATGTGAATATATGAATTGTCGAGGCAACTTTTAGAATTCGAAGACGTCCTCTAGCACTTGTTTGTGTGCATAACATTTCATCACTTACGGTTATAGTTTTTATTTTTCAATGAAATAGGTCTCTGTGAACTTGCAGAGGATATGTAAATATATGAATTGTCGAGGCAACTTTTAGAATTCATCGACGTCCTTTAGGACTTGTTTGTGTGCATAACATTTCATCACTTTTTTGCAGCTTGGGTACTGCATTTTCTGATATAATGTTTGGTTGGACACATGTATGTCAAGGCATTTTATGATTTAGAGCTTCTCTCATGTTTAATCGGAATGTGCTACTCTTTTGCATCAAATTCTTTATTGATCGAGAATGTGCATGCATTTTCAGGTCCAGTGGTCATGGATATGTCAGGATATTCTGAAAAAGGATTCAAAAGAAAACTTGCTGTGCAAGCTCTTTTTGGAAAGGTGTATTATCTGTCAGAGGTAAGGTTCTACTGTATACTTGTGGTGGCATTGTCATCATGTATACACATATATATATATATATTTCAGATTTCATGAAATGCTGTTGCTTTTGAGAATAATTTTGAAAAAAGATTTTCCTTTATATGCTTATCCTACAAATTAGATAGATCCAGGAACAATGTGAGGAGAAGGGGGTAGGGGCTGTCGTCACCCCTTGAGGACATAAGCCTATATTAAAATGTGCTGTTATTAAAATTTGCTCCCCTAAAAATGATAAAATTATTCTTTATATTTACCCTAAATGTAATCCCTCCGCTAGATTGAATTCCTGGCCCCATCTAGGACTTTTGGAATTGTGCAATGACTTGTCCATTTATATTTGCATTATGATACCGGATGTATAGTTTTAGATATCTAAAACTGATCACGTTTATTTATTTTTCTGATACTGAATTTCGCGATTCTATGTGTTCATTTATATTCATTAGTCAGGATATGTTTGAAAATTAGAGTGACAGAAGAAAATTTGATTAGAAAGTGGAAACGAAAAATATATTGTCTACGGGAGAGAAGAAGAAAGCGCATCTAATATAGAGGACAGACGCATGAAAGCAGTTATAGAAGAGAGGAGAGAAGTTTCGAAACAAACTACCACTTGGACACTTCTCAAGTTTTTTCTCAAAGTCTTCTTGGGTGGTTTGGCCTGGCACTAATCCAAAAATAGGACTTGTGTGAATTAGTTGACTACTAGTTGCCTGTTCTCTAATGGGTTTGGTGCTGCAATTTGTCTACTAGTTGTATTGAATGCTCATTTCTTGGTCTATGCATTTCATGGTAAAGAACCATGAAAAAAGCTCCTTCTTCCTCCACCCCCATCTTTGTGTGCTAGACGAGGGTGTTAATAGATTCACGTTAAACATTAGTCTGCTAAGTCCATTATTCTTTTTTATTTACTTTGTTTTTCTTAATAGGAAACTGTATTATTTTCTTAGAGTTGTGAGAATAACCCACTTGTCCTCCTGATTGTCCATACCATGTCAATGGGGCGTTGCTACTTTTGGTTCCATGTTCAGTCAGTTCAACAGTCCGTTTATTTGTCCATTTGTACCTTAGTTTCCTGCTTTCTTAGAGAAAATGGGACTAAAAATATCTTTCGAAAAGAATCTGATCTCAAGGGTTTTTAGGAAATTTTAACAGGCAGTCTACTGGTTTTGGTTTGTATGCCTAGGGCTTGTTTTATTGTTTGTAAGAGGCCTAAGGTTGACCTGACCTGAGTGGGCTGGGAGCCTGGGACTTGATGATGGCTAGTCCAACATGAGCCACCTTAAACATCTACTCTAGACATATAAAATTATTCTAATACATCAGCTGATCATTTTTTTTTTTGTCTGATGAACCAGCTGCCGGAGTTTTGTTCAAGAGATAGCTCCTTAACTGTTAAAGAGATATTCGGGGTAGCAGAGTAAGTATCGTTTTTTTTTTTTCCCTGAAAATTTTCTTGACCATATATTCTGCGTTATTCACAACCTGTACTAGTGACGAGTTGCTCCTTTTTCATTTGAATTCTTTTCAGTGAAGACGCGGAGAAGCTTAGGCTTCACACTCTCTCAGAAGGCGGGGATCTGGACTCACTAGAAAAAATGATCGAATCCTCAGAGTCACCGGACTCAGATAATGAATCATCAGATGCATCTTGATGATCCTCGTGGCTCGAGGCATACTCAAATAGTCTGGGTGGATATCCAACATTTGTTCTGAACTTGTATGACGGCAATTTTGTACAACTCTTTCAGTTTGTCCGATGGGTACTTTGCTGCAGGATCATGAGGGATCTAAAACTTATCTAGTGCTTTGTTCTATTAGTTAAGTTTGTGCAAGTCATAGGAAGGGTGACGAGCATGATTAGAACAGTTCTGATACCATGTAGTAAAATTCAGACTAAGATTATGTTGTCTCACAATATGTATTAAGACTATTTTATTATTCAACTATTGCATAATCATGTTTTATAGCTAGTGCGTTGATCCAAAGACTAAACTTCAAAAATAGAAAAAAGCTCTTTTGAAAACCTTCTTTTGTTCATTACATGTGGTCATTCTAAATTTTCTTCCTAATTTCACATATCTTTATCCCATTTATGAGAAGAGACTTCCCTTAATCAATTAAGAAGTTCTAAATTAGCACAAATTCCTATCAATTAATTATTTCAATTTCAACTGAGGAGCTCTTCACCTATTGCCCACACTGGTGGGAGTATACATATATGTACTAGCAACGCTGTATATTTTATATGTGTACAAAATATAAAAAATATATATTTCAATGTAGTATTTAATTTTTTTAGCATGAAAATATAAATATATTATTAAATTTCTTTTTTTAAGAATTATTTGAAATAATTTATTAGATTATAATAATTTAAAAATAAAATAATTATATGAAATAAAATTACATGATAAAGAATAAATACAAAAAAAAATCAAATAATTGTAATTAGAGAAAGTGGTTAGTGGGTTGAGAATATAGGTTTTTAAATTGGATTGTGATATTACAATATTGTCCTCTCTATTTACTTTTTTGTTGCGTGTGTTTACTAATTTAAAGGGTAAAATTGGCACATCAAAATTTGATATCCGAATTAAATTGGTTTCATGGGAATTTTCAATATTAGCCGCACTTTCATATAGTTCTATTTATTTCACTTAGAGTTGAAGGGCAACTTTTGTAAAATTGTAAAAAAAAAACTGCCATTTTAGACAAAAGTGACTTTCTTTTTATAATAATATAGATATATAGTAGTGTTTTTTGATTCTGTTTTGCTATGTATGAAATTCAAATACTTTTTGTATAAATTTGAATAAGTATCTTTGCAATGCATGAGTATCTAAAAGAATCTAACAATTACCAAGTATTTAAATTATGATGGATTAAATTTTAATTCAAAAATAATATTAATATTTTATTTACAATATTTACCATTTACTTTAATAATTATTATAAATTTCAAAACCTTCATTGCCTCAATTATGCAAAATTAAAATTGAAATTGAACATATCCTATAAGTATATAATTTTTTAATATATTTATTTATCAAATTATTTTTTTAATAGAAATTTAAGCAAATATATACATAAAACTCTATTTCTCCGTACCTTGGCACGTGACTAAATACTAGTTGATGTAATAGTTTGATTTTCATTCAAGATATGGATAATTGATGTAACATATTGATCTTAAAAAAAAATATTTTAATTTCACATAAAAAAGAGGCATCTGTATTATATTTCTCTTCAAAAGAATTTTGAAATTCTTTTACATTATGTTTGGTTATGAGATTTTAGGGAGGAAAAGAAAAGAAAATAGAAAGAAAAAGTATTTTTCAATATTTGGTTAATAGGGAAAAAGAAAGGAAAACAGAAAAAAAAATATAACATAAATTGAGAAAAAATATTTTCCTTCCAATTAGATGAGGAAAATGAAGAGGAAAATGAAGGAAAAATTATATTACTCTCTCTAGAACTCTCTCACTTCTCAAATTTTTATCTCATTTTTATTGCTCAAACTAATTGATTGTTTAGATATATTTCATACAAATCTTTTTTTTATACAATTAATTGATTATTTGGATTTTTTGGGGTTTGTTTTTATATTTTCCTTTAATTTACAATAATAACCAAACAAAATGGAAGATAATTCTCTAAAAAAATTAATTTTCTTATTATTTTCTTTAACAACCAAATAAAATAAAAAAATTTAAAATTCTTATAGTTTCTTTTTTTTTTCTTAATATTTTTCTTTCCTCCTAAAATCTTAGAATCAAACAAAGGCTAAATATTTGCCACGAGCCAAAAGGGCTTAAATGAGCATAATCATAGATGAGGGGTTAAAATTTGACTCGGATATAATTTCAGGGCCAAAAATGAAAACTCACACAACTTACATCACTCTTCCACTAACCATCCAACAAAGTCCCAAGTCCCAACAGCAGTTGAATTAGACCACGACGGAGATTCCAATGGTGGAAGCCCAAATACCTTCTTCGACTCCTCTGCCATTGAAGTGAATCACTTCTAGCTCCTACGTATGCAATTGCTTTCGATTCCTTATCTGTAGAGCAAAAAATTTTCTAAAGAAGGAGAAGAAAAATGATCCACCAATGTATTTCCAAGGCCCCGCCATCGCCATTTCCGACCTTCAAAACCCCGCACAACCATCCAAGAAAGCCCAAATTGCTGAATTCTGGGGTCCGCTCTGAATCCCATCTCGAGTTAGAGCCCAAATCGCCGACAGTCAAAGTGGGCTCGCCTTACTCAGGCGGGTTGGGTCCTTACACGGGCCGAGACCCGAATGTGAAGAAGCCCGGGTGGCTCAGGCAGAAGGCGCCGCAGGGAGACAAGTACGAGGAGGTGAAGGATTCTCTGTCGAGACTCAAACTCAACACCGTATGTGAGGAAGCGCAGTGCCCGAATATCGGGGAGTGCTGGAATGGCGGTGGCGATGGCATTGCCACCGCCACAATCATGTTGCTCGGGGACACGTGCACTAGGGGATGCCGGTTTTGTGCCGTCAAGACTAGTAGGAACCCGGCGCCGCCTGATCCCATAGAGCCTTACAACACTGCCGAGGCTATTGCGAGTTGGGGGTACTAGTTCTTCCTTGCCATGACTTGTTAACTACGTTTTTCGTTTTGGTTTGGTTGCTATTTTTGTTGAAGAATTAATACAAGCCATTGTACAAGGGAGACTATCTTAATCGAGGCTGTAAATGTGAGGGACTTCGAAGGAAATTCTCCATTTCCTCTTCAGTGAATGAGGTCGATGACTAGGAGAACTTGACACAGCACCCAAATTAGTAGTTGGATAAAGTGCAACCAACTTATAGTACATTGAACAACTTGTACTTGCTCTGCTTCTCGTGTTAGATTCACTCTTCTTGTTGCCATGCGCAACTGGAATTTTTTCTTGTTTGATATTTGAAATCTGAAAGTAAGAATGGTTACCTACATTTTTGCGTGTTAGATAAGAAGCTACTCACTACATTTGGCATTTAAAGGTAGCTCTGTTGCCACATTTCTATGCGTGATATCAGGTTTTGAACGTTTTCTCATTGCAAAGTAGGACGGAGTATTTTATATAAGTAAAGAAAGATAATCATTTTTGTAACAATAAAATAGATAGTAATGTTGTGTGATAACACCATGGACGCCAGCAAGTTACTGAACATAATATGATATTGTGTTTACATTAAAATATGGAGCTACATCATTAGACAACTTCCTGCATATGTTAAGTGGGAGTGCTTTTTCTTTGTTTTCAATCTTAAAATTCCCGTTTGTGCACCCAGTTTGGCCTTTCTAGTGAGTGAAATATTACTCTACCAGTTTATCCGTCAATGAATGAAACATTCAACATTAAGTTATGTAATGTAGAATTGAAATGCATTCGCTCCTCCCTCTAGTGAATATGAAAATATATGTCTTATGCTGTACGACTTGTGATGATCACATTATCTTAACTGACTTTGCATGTTGGTATATGGTGGACTGATTATTGCATTGGTTTTCATTTCTCAGTGTGGATTATATTGTTCTGACCAGTGTTGACCGTGACGATCTACCTGATGGTGGAAGCGGCCATTTTGCTGAAACAGTCAAAGCGATGAAGGTTGTTTTATGTTTTTGCTATTGGATTCTTTCCGTCTGAGTGAGATACACCACATGCTTAATAGATATGCCAACACATATTTTTGTTGATGCTTGTGAAGTCTTTGAATTAGTTTTCTTAATAATGTGGCGTGAACACAAAACATATACAGGTTCATGTCTATGCTAAGATGACTGCAGTGAGTACATCTAACATGCAATATAATTATTTTGGCAGAGACTCAAGCCTGATATCATGGTTGAGTGTTTAACATCTGATTTCCGAGGCGACTTAGAGGCTGTAGCCACTTTAGTTCATTCGGGACTAGATGTTTTTGCTCACAATATTGAAACTGTGAAACGGCTGCAGCGGATTGTTAGAGATCCTAGGGCTGGGTAAGTGGCTTGTAGTTGGTGTTCTCATTTCATCAGTTTCTAAAATTTATCTCGTGTTTTAATTAGGAAAAGTCCTGAATTATATAAAATGTTATTTATTGTTTAAAGTTTCTAAATCTTCGTTTTTGCGTGAGAACTCTAGTTCTTATGCTAATAGAATACCTATATACAACCAACAACCTATTTACTTGTATTTACCATAATTAGACTTTATATTTCTTTTTCTTTGCATATGCCTCATCCTCATGCGAATGAATTGCCTCATCTTGTTGCGTCTATCCTCCCTTCTCTTGTTTCTCCTTTTCCTTTTCTTATGGGATAGTGATACTTCCTTTTCTATTATGCAATCATTCTACATCTTTATTGCCATATTAAGTTTCTCATGGCTTTCGTACAAGATGGGTATCACGTAGGATAACCATAGACCTGCTTTTCCTTAAGTCAATTACTTATCGTAGTTGTTCCTTGGCACCCCCAATGGCCTCTAATACTGTAATCCCATTTACCAAAAATTTCGTCTCTAGTCCATTTAAAAGTAATTGTTTCCAACGTAATTCACATTATCCCCTCCACTCACCTTTTCTTTTTTTGGGGTTGGGGGGGTGGTGGTGGTGGGGTGAGGTGGCGTGGTGGTGTGGAGCGGCATTGGTGTTTAGCAACTAAAAGCTATACGCTTTTACCATGATCTAGCTCCACAAATCCTTGAGGATTGCCAAAAGTATTTTCTTTATATGTGCTTTAAATAACTCATCAGGAAAACATAGTAGGTTGGAGGACACAAACTTAGTCATATTTAGTCTGCTTCCTCAGGAAGAGTGGAGTAGTTATGACAGATAACCATTTTGCATACTTATATTCATATTAAGTCAACTCTTGAACAATCTTCTGGAACATATTGAGTTAAAGTGGCATGTCTGGGATTGCATAGTTGTGTGTAAAATAGAACCGTACTTCCTGCTTATATTAAAATGTTGAAAATAGAAAGAACTGTGTTTTGTCTTCAACATATGTTTATCCTTGACCCTCCGAAAAGGGATCCGACCTTTTCATGTATTCTATTCCTTCAGAAGAGATCCAATATCTATTTTTGATGCTAATTTGTGCTTCTGTTGCTATATTAAGATGAAAATGGTTAGGCGTCAACTTTCCTTTCGCTTTGGGTCAGTTATAGGTTTCTTTCGAGAAAAGAACTTCAATACAAGAAGCCGAATAAAATGTTCATACGATTCATGATTAACATTGTTTGTGAAGAATATTTCGAACTCCTCCCTAATACCATGTTGTTTGATTTCATGTTACAGATACGAGCAAAGTTTATCGGTGCTGAAACATGCAAAGCTCAGCAGGGAAGGGATGATAACAAAATCATCCATTATGTTGGGACTTGGTGAAACTGATGACGAGCTCAAGGAAGCCATGGCTGATTTAAGGGCCATTGATGTTGACATTTTGACTCTAGGACAGTACTTACAGGTGAGCTAGCTAGAATCACTTCTCTGTAGTATGCTTTGGGAGAAAATAAATTAATATTTCAGTTCCTTCATGAATCTTAATCCCGAAAAGTCGGGGGGTTTTCCTTGATAATGCAACTAGAAATTTTTATAATCTGAAGTCTACATGAGCACTAATTTCAAAATGCCATACATGCAGCCAACTCCATTACATCTCACTGTCAAGGAGTTTGTTACCCCTGAGAAATTTGCCTTCTGGAAAGATTATGGCGAGTCAATTGGTTTCCGCTATGTTGCCAGTGGGCCCTTGGTAAATTTTTCTTCATAATTGCCTTTGACTGTTGGCTCTTTATCTTCATTTGTCATCCTGTAGATTTTGGGCAGATTTAAATCAGCTAATCTCTCCTTTTGTATTCTTGATTTATGCACAAAGCCAACTATTCGAATGTGGATCATTGGATCTTATTTGGTATAAGTTGGAAGTATTCCATAAAACAATGGCTTAAATTTGCAAATTATGTCATAGTTAATTTATTTGCGAACTCTGGTATTAGGAGTAATTTGTGTAACATTATTAATGTTTTTTTCCAGGTTCGATCCTCGTACAGAGCTGGGGAACTGTTTGTAAAGACTATGGTGAAAGAGAGGGCAAAGAGTACATCTGCGAACAGTCATTGAGGCCTGTTTGGTCACTTACCAGCTCCTATTACCATAATCATAGTCTGTAATCAAACCCAAATTTTGGCACATACTCTTATTTATTTGATATAATTCCTGTTTGCTTTGTATTTATTCATTAGATTCTTATATGGTGTGACGATACAGGCGATACTTATACCATACAAAGGATTAGTGGTGCTACTGCCTGCTGGTAAAATCCCTGTTATTCACACAAGTTGGTATCCTCTGTTTTTCCACATTCTCTCCTCTCAGTCTAATGTTTATATAAAGATTATATATATCAATACATATTACAACTAGCTTAAATAGTAAAATATTAAAATCCAGCATGAATTAATTAGAATATCAACATTTCTTTATAAACATGCTATTTTTTTTTAATATTAATGAATAAAAACAGGGAGTAGAGATCTTTACAAGTTATTTTAATCTTTCTTCATTGATGGAAATCATTCCCAAATCTATTACACCCTATCCCATTTACTGTATCGTACAAAAGCGTCATTGCCAAACCCCCCAAAGTCTCAAAACTACCAAGATTAAATTGGCTATCAACCGGCTCAGGACGGTTCTGACTGGGTCAATTAGGAGGCGGTTTTTTGGAGTCTTCCAGATCGGATAGACCTCCTATTCCCGGTCAATCCGGGTTTTAAAACACTAATAGTCTGATGAGAGTCACTAATGCATTTTTTCTTTACCTTATTTGTATTGTTTTATAGAGCTAATCAAACACTAAGTAAATTTGCTATTGCTTACTGGTTATACTGAGGAACTGAGCCAAAAAATTCTTGGGGTATATTTTAAATTTCAAAAAAAAAAAAAAACAAAGACAATTTTAGCTTGATGCAAACTTGAGGCGAGCCAACCACCCCTCCCCTGGCTTCGTCCCTGCAGTGATATCAATGGAGCAGAATGCTTATCAAAACAATAGTGAAACCGCAGGCTTATCAATTGAGCTTTTCATCTTATGATTGAGCCTCTCTGTACGCCAAAGAAATTTGGCCCCAAAACTAAGCAGACAACAAGTTTGTCTGAACTATGAACGAAATTAGAAAATTCATCATCAACAGAACAATGAAAATATATTCCTCAGTCATCAATTAATATCATTCGACAAATGCTAAAACATGACAAACCTTCACTTCTAATATATTGCGAGCATAGAGGCAGTGGATTGCCCTGCTAGCTAACAAGATGAAAATGAATAAACGATTAACTAGTATTTTGCACGTAGCAGGATGCTCCCAGGTAGAGCAACAACTCAATTCTTTTTACAGCATTGCACAGTGAGAGGTCAGCGGCATTCAGTGATATATCCAAGAATAAAAAGTGGCTCAAAACTACTGGATGAACATAATTGGCCAGCAGTGAGCATATCCATTTAGCTTTGCTGCATAAGAGGTCCTGCACTTTCAAGATTTATCATACCTAACAAGTGATTTGTATCTAAGAAAAGAGATTCAGAGAGGGCTTTTCTCATTTTATTTTATGTTAATGGCTATACTAAAATTTACGTCATTCACAACACACATATGTAATTCAATACTTGCTACACCACAGCCTCAGAGAACAATTACTGACAATTCTGTGCAATATTATTTGGGAGAAGATTTGGAAGAGAGGAAGACAAAGGCATAGATGTTAACTAAGAAATTAGGTTTGCGTAGTGGAAAATTAAGATCAAACAAGCTAACTTAAAAGTTAAAACTGAGGGTTAAAGGCACATTGACTATTTCCAAACATCAGCATTTATACTACCGGCACTGTTTATTTTACAACAACAAAGACGTACTCGAGAAAATTCAAATTCTCAGCGAAAAATCCTGTCAAATGACAAGTTTAATTTCTTAAGGAAGCTAGTTTGTACTTAGAAATTGCAATACTGCTAGTATACATCAAGTTGAATCCTAAAGGCAATTACAAGAATAAAAATAATAAGAGGTTCGACACATCCTATAACTTGACTAAGTTAACCATTAGTTCCCACACACACACACACACACATATAGTTGTTCAACATCTACTAAGAAGCAACAAGTTCAATCAAGATGGAAAATCATTACAGCACAACAACACATAAACCGGAGCATCAAATTTGAGATCTGATTTAACATTAGTAGAACAACAAAGAGCAGCATTCATGAAAGCCAGCAATCTAAGATGCCAGTGTAAGTAAATTGGTCAAGTTAACAAAAATATAATTGATACATTACAAAAATTATAATTATGGATACCAAAACTGGGGATCATGCAAAATTTCAAGTCCAAGCAACCATTGTTTGCAAGAACTTACATAAATGCAACTGGATGAAATAAACTCGGCTGATTTCCAGCAAAACCATCATCTCTTATTGTCATTCTGTCATTTCTTTCTACCAGAACCTTCCAGCAATTCAGTTCTCTTCATCTTCGTCCCCACCGAGCCATCACCCTTTTCGCTAAGTTTATTATCATCAGGTTGCTGATACTCATAAATAGGCAGCGCCAAAGAATTAGAAAACTTCAAATGAAAACATCTTATAGCCCTCCATTTCTTGGGAACAATCTTCAAAACCCCATCAATAGCCTCGTATACATTCTCAACAATCTCTTCACTCTCCGTAACACCCCATCTCCCAACTTTCATTGCACTGCAAGTCCCACCACTCAAACACCACAAACTGGAATTGCAAGCCTCGTCAATCTCCTCCTTCCAATTACTACCATCGGCCCTCAAATCCAACGGCACAGGAACCTTCCTCCTCTTCTTGTAAAAAACCCTCCCCAGCACCTTGGGAAGCAAAGGGACCACACCCTTGACCGCAAAAAACACATCGAACGAATCGTACAGCTTCTTCTTCGACTCGAAGGACTTGTAATCAGACTTGAGCTTCGACACCTTCAAAACCTGCTTAATAAAGGGAATCCCTCGAGCTTCAAGAATCTTGTTTGCAGATTCGGAGGTGATTCTCTTGCCATCGACGATGAGACAAACGTTCAAGGCGGAGAAATCTTGGGAGAGGAGAGAGTGGCGGAGGGGGATTTTGTGGGGCTTGAGAGTAAGGTCTCGTGTTGGGACTTTTTTTAGGGTTATGGAGAGGTATATGAAATCATCACCTTCTTGTTCTTCTTCTGCTTCTTCTTCGCCATCTTCATGGGGAATCTCATGGTCGGATTGTTGTGAGAGTAATTTCTTCCGCCATTTGAGAAGGGCATTCACTGATTTTCGAACTGTGTCCTCCTTGATTCTCTCTCTACAAGCAGCTGCCATGGCGTATAGTTAGAGCTGCGCCTGCGAATAGTATAGAGAGGGGAACCGATTTGCCCTCGTAGTAGTCATATAGTTTTAAAATGTTGGAAAATTGCAAAAAGAAGGAAAATATTTCTTTAATTTCAAATGGGTCCTTTGGGGTTTTTGAACTAGTCAATTTTGCCCCCGAGTGGATTCCAACTTTTTGTTCCACACTAGTGAAAAATCACGTTTTTATACGTTAGTAGCAACCATCGCATTCAGTCCCCATGTGTATATTATAATCGTAAATATTATGATTCTTTATTGGTAAAATTTTGACATGCATAAATATTTGACACTATATATTTATGCGTTAACAGTTTTGGCAATGAATTCTCATATATTTCGAATCGTGCTAATTCTTAATTTTAATAAGAATTGAATGTCATTTATTTTTTGATTCTCATATGTGTGTCCATCATATGCACATACTCTATTACCAATTAATCGATATTTTTTTAAAAAAAAATGTTAAATAATATAAAATAATGTGGCTTGTCCATCTCAAACACAAATAATAAATACATGTAGTCAAGTGATAGAAATTATGAAATCAATTTCACACACAAAAAATGTAACACCTTGTATAGTATACCCCAACAAAAAAACAAAAAAAAAAAAAGCAGAAAGAAAAAGAGAGAAGAGAAAAACATAAAACCATTAATATAATGAAAATTAAAAAAGATTATAAGTTACAGCAATAAGAATACACCTTCAATTCAAAACAAAATAACTGTTGTTTATTTTTCTGTAACACAAAATTATGATTTGATGGCAGAAATTGGGCATTGATCAGTGCAAAATTAGAGAAAAATTAATGGGAGTTTTGAACTAATTTAAAGGGGAGGAGAAAAAAAGAATAAGATGTGGAGACAGAAAGGTTGTGGAAAATGGGCCACGGAGAGAGAAATCATGATGGTTGTTGAGAACATAGCTTTGGATTGTGACATTACAATTTTAACTTGGTGATAATCATTTTGTAGGGTAAATTAAAGGATAAAATTGATATATCCAAAAATTAGTATTCAAAATGATTTCAATGTGTAGAGATTTTCAATTTCACCCTTAAGGTGATGTTTTTGTTTAAAATTTTTAAAAAATCTAAAGGACAAAATATGTAAATTTACATTAAAAAAACTGTCATTTATGAAATAAAAAATGCCTTTCTTTTTAGAATGATATGAATTCATTGTTTTAGTTTTCATTTCAGACGTTTTTAAATTATAAATTTACCAATTGGCTATGTATTTTCGATTCTTTGATTTTCAAATACATTATAGAATAACTAATTTTGATTGATTGATATCCTAAAATATTATTTGATTATTAGTTTAAAAGTTTGTTTATCGTATTCAATCAATATATAAAAATAAATAAATATAACATATGAGATTGACAGAATCATTGATAGCTGTATTCCATGCACATAAAATCTATTAAGAGTCATCTATTTTTATGGTTAAAATTAAAGTAATTTGGTTATTAAATATTTGAATATTGTAGACGTTGGTCATAACACTATTTCCCCGTCACCGGCGCGCACTATAATATGGGCAAATTGAATCTTAAATCAACCAGAGAATGTGTTTTGTTAGGAGTTTGGTCTTGAAATTTTATCGGAAAGAACCTTTATGTAGAGTGGAATAAAATTAGTTACAAGGATGGATTGATATCTGTCATTTTAAAGAGAGAGAAAATTTAGAAACTAAATAGTAGCAAGTAAAACGGGCAAACAATGTAGATACCAAAGCAGTAAAACCAACTGTTTGTACCATGGCAGCAGCACAACTTAAATTAATATGGAAATGTGAAAACAACAGTTGGTACAAAGTTGAACACACAAGAGCATGCAGCTCGTCGATGAAGCGTGCATTTTCTTCAATGTTCAAACTAACCATAGCATGCCTACTCAAGTAAAACACAACTATACACCAGCTTATGCTAGTGCGTGGTCGATACACAGCTGACAGGCACATATAGCTCAAAGTAATTCATCCTAACTGCTAAACACCAGCGCGCGCGCGCACACACACACAATGAAATGGTTTCAGTCACATCCTTGCAACATGCAGAAAAGTCCCATGATGGAGACAGATTCACAGCAAACATGGTTCTATAACTTAAGAACTCTTTTAGGTTCAAACTCAGAAAGAAATATCAAAATGAAGATGTGGCAATAATACACAAGAAGATCGTCCGCTAGTACCCACAGCTAGTTCATATTTTAAGGAGAGAACATAACATTGACTGTCCTTCACCAAGACTTTTACGAGTAACAAAATAGCACAAGATCTTCAAACACATAGTGGTAACTGGTAACCCCATTCATTTAGCGGTTAATTCAAAAAATAAAAAAATAAGACCCCCGAGGTTTGGCCTGTCCCCACAAAACTCCATGGGGCATGTAAAAATTACACCCCCCCCCCCTAGTATTTGGTTTTGTATTACAAATTCCACCTTCTGTTAGGGGGTATATTGTAGCACGGGACCAAAGGTTTTTGTGAAAATGGTATCAACCTCGAGGGGTTTTTCGTAGTTAACCCTTCATTTAATCCATAACAATAAACTCCACGAGAAGTGTCAGACAAAACAAAATCCTCTTAACACCATGCATTAATAAAAGGAAAGGCTTTGCGTGAATTCTTTTGAAAGCTCAGTATGTAAGAACACCAAAGGCCAGAAAGAACAGAAGAGGCTTTCTAATCAACATATGATGCATTAAGAAAAATAGACAAAAACAGTTAAAATTATGCACTCGGGAAATTGCTTTGTTCGATATCTGAAGCTCGAACGAAAAGCACGCAAAACACAAGTTTTCTTTTCTAATCAAAATGATAAATACCATCCACTTAGTTATATTAATGATCTCCTACTTCATTATAGAGTTTTTGCACACCACCATTAGCCAAACAGATACAATTCTTGGCCATTGGCGCCAATGACTATTAGCTGGTCCGTAGCACTTGACCATCATCATTTTTTTCTCATTTTAGTTGGATGCAATTTTGGGCAAGAGAAGTACCAAACAAACAATATCGGCAAGATTATCTGCCCAAAAGTAAACAAAACAATAAACAAAGAACAATCACCAAAAGATAGATAGCTTGATTGATGAAGAACGTGAATAAGCATGTATAATCCATCTGAAAGTAAAAACTGATATTTGTTAGAATTCAATCTGCTAAAATCAACACAAACAAGCAACAAGAATATACCTATCAATAACCCCTACGAATCAAGACTTTCGGCTTTCCTCTTTTTCTTGGTCTTCTTCTCCTCTGTGTCAACAGCATCACTCTCCCTATTCTTCTTCTTCTTCTTCTTTTTCTTCTCCTTCTTCTGCTCCTTCTCCCCACTCTCCAAATCTCTCACATCATCCCCATAAGGGTTTGTCTCCGCATCCTCTTTAACACCCTTTCTCTCACTTTCCCCTCTAATTCCAGAACCTCCCGCCTCTTCCCCATTCGGGTTCTTCTCCGACAAATCTTCTTGCAACTTTTTCACCCTTTTTCGATCCGGGTACTCTACAGCATCGCTGATTTTGGACTGCTTGTGGAACTGGACTAGGTGATTGAAGGCGTCGGCGGTGCGCTGCAAGTAGATGGAGACGGCGGGAGAGGAGCCGTTGTCTTCGGCAGCGAAGCGGGTGATGAGCTTCGCTGCTCGTGAGAGTGAGATGGGATTCGATGAAAGCAATTTGCCCGATATCTTCTTCATTGTTTTTTTTTGGGTGTTGGCGGAGACTCAGAGGGTCTCGTCTTTGTTTCCTTTAAATACTGTTAGGGTCTATTTTCTTGTGCCCTTATTTTCTATAATGACTATTGTTAGGATCTGTTTGCTTTGTGTGAATTAATTTTCAAATGTCTGGTCAGGGATTTAAATTGAAGTTTTGGATTTTTTTTTTAATTACGCACACACATACCATCACACGCTCACATTACCAAAATCCGAATTCTAATATCAAATTTACTAATTCTCTAAAGACGGTAATGCATAGTACTATATGTCCAATAGTCCATTTTCGTAATGCATGTCCAATAGTCCATTTTGTTTGTTTTTCTTTTTATCATATGCGCATACACACACACACCTCACACCACGCACACATACATACATACACATACTATCAAGATTTGAATCCCGATATTACACTTCTCACCCTTTTAAATGCAAAAAACATGTTTGAAAGCAGAATACAATAACCATTGAACCAAATGTCCAGACATACTTCTCACTAACTTCTAGTTTAGGCATTTTTCAAATTTGAATTTAATTTATTTTATTTTATTTTTTAATACAAACTAATCTATTATAAATAACTCAGTTGTATCAATACTTTCAATTTAAGAATAGATTATTACATCTGTTCTCACTAATTATCAGTACCCAAATATATATATATATATATATATCATAAAATATGTGTAAGTCGCTATTCAACAAACCAGAGATTCAAAACACTCGAACTATTGGCCTTTCATATCTTGTTTATGAATACTCTACTTAACAAATTCTTGGAACTCTTCTTTGTCTTCGTTTTCGCCCTCTCCCAGAACTATTCGAAAAGATGTAGTTTCACAAATGCCAAAAATAAAACTACTATGTTGTATATTGAAGTTTATATTAATAATCCAAAAATACAATCTTGATTCATAATAATAGTTTGACTACATACATACATATATACATATATATATATATATGTGTGTGTGTGTGTGTGTGTGTATTTTCGGATTTTGATTTGGCTTAATTATCTAAATTTGTTATCTTTTTAAATAAAAAGTGCTTAGTTAGAGAAATTAAAGTGAAGAAACTTGACAGATTCAATATTCGTCAAGCATCTATACAATCTTATGAATGTCATAAGATTATTCTACCTTGTATTATCGACTTCTATTTTATTCAAAAAAAACAATCTTTAATTTCTTTCGTTGTTCAACGGTTGAGTTGATTATTCACATCTTGGCTTCACTTGGTTAAGTGTAATACGTTGTAATATACTACTAATATATATCCTAGTTCGTTCCTTCGTCCTTGATCGGTTGAATGGTAAAGGCATCTTGAAATACCAATACCATAATCCAATCACAGATATCTCCGATTACCGTATTTATTAGTCTAATATGTGTGTTCGTTTGTGTGTGTGTTGTGGGGGGCGGGGGGGGGGGGGGGGGGGGTGTTATACTGAGGTAGCTCAGACTTTCTTATGGGGTTATGGTAGATGAAATTTACAATTGCATCCTTCAAATTTTGGGTGTCCTATACTAATGTCGAGGATATAACAATAATCTAAACACCTAGTACGATGGAGTGTATTAAAGCATACATTACACTAAGACAAAGGAAGTTAAAAGTTCGGAACTCCTGCTGTTCAACCAAATAGATAGTACTGATGTACATATTAATATCACATCCGAAGCCTTAGGGAGTTTAATCCACCCTCACCAAACAAACAAAGCCCTAGAAAATTCAAGTTCCAACCTCATTAAAGAGGCAGAATTTCTCAAGTTTTTAAGAGTATTATGAGCTGATAACAACTAACCCATAACGCCAAACCTGATAAGGAATAGGACTTAATTTGCGAATGTGTTGTTGAACCAGCATTCGCCAATGAATCTAGTCCGAGCGAGCTATGGCGAAAAGAACATTTCATCCCCCCTAGACTTCCTTAATGGGAAAAACCACGTCTTGTATCTTTACCTAGCCCTTTGGCTTATGAAGAAAAGAAGTTCAAACAATTTGAGAGTTAGAAGAGGGCAAATTTTTGCATAGAAAAGTAGCATGATCTATTCTGCAACAATCACCAATCCACGGACAATTCATCTCAGCAGCATACTTCCTGGCAATCTGGAAAATTGGTAAACCAAGATTCTCAATATGCACTCACATTCAAGAGTCAATACAACAAGAATTTGAAAGAGTTAATGTACTCTATAGGCTTTGCAGTAGAAAAACTCACCCGTTTAACATTGGGAAAGGCAATTAAATCCCCACGTAACTTCCGAGGCCAACACTTGAAACAAACAATTTGAATTGCTGCTTATCACCCATCCATGAGAAACATCAATCTCGGGTCGCTCGAATATGTATAAGCTCAACTTCTATGCTAGAAACGACCATATGCAAATGTCCACAGCAATACTCTAGTAAGCAATAACTAAACATTATCAGGCCAGAACATTCTGAACCAAGCTTGATCGAATTGCTTCTCTTCCATTCGCGTTTCAATCTCTTGCATTTTCTTCATCTTTTTCGAGAGGACCGTTGTTTTAGTTTTAGGCAACTGCAAAATATTAATGTTGATCAGAGAAACAACACTAAGCACATTTATCAATTCTAGAAAGAACTATAATTCAGTTTAATTGGAATTCTCACACAATTCTGAAGGTTTCTTATATTTACAAGTCCTGGCTCATTTTAATTGTTTCTAGTTGATTAATACTTCTGGCAAGAGAAACTGTAAGACTTAACCAATTCAATTACATATCACATGCTCCCCATACATCATTCAAGCTACAAGGGAATGAGAGAAAACATAATTAAAAGAAAAAACCAAAAAATTAAATTAATCCTCCAATAGGAAAACAAAAACGGACTTTTGTACCCTCCTCATTGTGGGTTACTGACTGTTTCATCGTCTTCTTTGGTTTATCTGTCTTCTTTGCTTTATCCGCTCCCAAACCCCGCTTGTTTTTCTTAACAAAAGCCTGTATAGGCTCCAGCCTGCCCTGTTTCGAATAACGGAAACAGATCGGATAAATAATTTGTCCTGGGAAGTACAGAAAAACTTACATGCATCTAATGCAAAAGATAAATGAATAAGATCCATAACTTGACATCAAATAGAATACTGAAACAAGAATACCCTCACGCTAAAGACAATTATATGGGAAAAACATGGTAAATATATAGGAAGTTGAACAACTAAAAAACAGAGCACAAACAATGACCACAAGTTTGAGCATTTTGCTAGAATAATCGAGGTCCACTTTTCAACCTTCACCAATCAAGTTTTCATAGGTTATTTTCAAACTTGATAGTCAATTCATTGCGCAGAAGCTATCACAAAGGTTATGAAATCAGTTGCTCCAGAGAATGAAAGGATAGTGTAGAACACAGACAAATTGTAAAGTTCATCCAAACAGGTAAGTTCTAATCTTATAAATCAGACTTCTAGCAACTCCAACAAAAATCTAGTTACTAGAGTAACTAGACTAAGATGGCCAAACTGAAGTCAAAACTAAAAAACAATTGAGCAATGCTAAGATTCTATAATTAAAGAAAAACAGAAAAGGGGACTAAATATCACAAAGATCACTCCAATCAGCTGTACATAAAACAACAGCACCTATTTGCGTAACACCAAAAAATCACATATATTATATCTGAGTTACACATGCACCCATGGCAAACACCCACAAAAGGTTTATTTTCTAAGTTGCCATATGATCCAACTAACACTAACACATAATCCAACCATCGCATTCAGAACAGGCGATGACCATTTCTTGAAAACAGTTGCTGATTGTGTTAACCCTAAAGTTTCATCACAAAGATTCACCTACAATGCATTAGTTCTCTATTTCCTCCAAGATCTTAACACAAAAGAGCAAGCAAAAATTAAACACAACCGCAACAAAACGTAACAGCAAAGCACGATATCTGAAATTGCGTAAATTGAATACCAAGACCAATCCCCTCCACCCTTCATTCCTACAATATACACATACACACATATATACAACATACATATACATTAAAGAGGAAAAAATAATAAGCGAAGCAGAACAAGAATATCCAAGTAACTCGTAGAATATAAACGAACCTGTTCAGAAACACCCAGGCCGGTCCCTTCTTTCCAGCCCTGCTTCTTCAGCAACTGCATAGACCCAGGAGACAAGAAAAAACAGAAATTAAAACGGGAAGAAAGCCCAAAAATTTACAAGAAAAAAAAAGTATTAGAATCAAAAACTTGAAAATTCACCGCAAAAGTGAAATTAAAGTAAGCAAGAACAGATGAAACCCACAAACTATAAAAATTCATACCTGAAAGCCAATATTCGACGAGTCTATGGGGGTCGAAGTAGAAGAGCCCATGTTTGAAATTGAAGCTGTACGCGTACCCAAACCCGCAAAGGAGCCCTCATCGACCGCCATTGTTGTTGCCTTGCGATTATCTGGAATCACCAACGGAGAGAAAAATTGGTCTGTTTCTGATTTACCTAATGGTTTTCACAGATTTGTATATGCAGTAGTATTTGAAATCGAGCCCTAACCGAAAAGGCGAAAACTAAACGGGCAAAATAATTCAGAAAATTATCGAATGCGTAAAGACGGAAAGATATTATATATATATATATATATATATATATATATTATAATTGCTGTCCAAGGATATAAGCTAATTGCAGCCGACCGCCAAAGTATGACAAAATTACACATTCTGCCCTCTTTTATTGATTATTTACAAATTGAGGTTTTAGGGCTTAGGTTAACTTGAGCTCCCTTATATATATAACTGAAATGTGTCAACTTGATGGGGTTGAACTATTTGAAAATTTTGCTTGAATATTAAAGTTAGATATTAAAATAAGTTTGAAAGCTATAAATTTTGGAGATGTAGTGGAATATTAATCACAAATAGACAAATAAGAAAGGCTTTCAAGAATTTTACATTCAATTATTGATTTTGTTTCATAACGCAACTAGCATATTACTCACCAATGAATAACTTCATATTTTGATAATATTTTCTTTATTTTTTATATTTTTTAAAAAGAAAAATGTAACTTTATCGTCCCACACCCTAATTCAAGCTTACTTTGCTCTACGCTATTTCTAGTCGCATTGCTTTATAAATAGGTAGAGTCAACTTAAATTTGAACAATAGCTATTAAAAATGGACAAATAATCAATATTGATGGGGCTCGAACTTTTTTCCACCTTGGTTCCCATTGAAGCGTGGGCATGGATATTTTTGCTTCATTTTTATTATACTAGTGGCATGATTGGTATGTAAGAGTGGAGTTGAAATGGAATTGGTATTGCTTTGTCCATTCTAGTACAACATTTGGTATAATTTATAATTGGAAATATTTATTCCTATATGAATCAATATTGCCATATATGTGGATTTAGGGATTGCTTCTATTTTCCATGGTTTTGGTTTCTCTCAATGATCAACAATAAACTCAAATTTTATATTATTAGCACATTACTATTAAATCTATCTTATATTGTAAAATTTATACTCACAATAATTAGATAGTGATAGATACATTTAATTTGTATTAAATTATATAGATTATACATAAAATATTTATTTATGCATAAATAATTTATATATTTTAAATGCATAACTAATATTTTATTTTACTAATAATATTTAAATTAATAAACATAATATATTCATAAATATTAACTTATATTCATATACGGACACATATATGATAATATATAATTAATATTAAATTGTTTTAGGTGATATATATATATATATATATATATATATATATATATGATATTACATATACATTAATAGTGTGTTTGGCAAATGAGAGAAAATATAGAGGAAAGAAAATTAGTCGGTTTTTAAAATTTTTATGCGCTTGTTTCAACGAGAGGAAAATGGATATAAAGAAAATTGAAAGATAATTGTAGCATGACTTAATTGCAAGGTTGGTCATGTACAAATAGGGCATCGGTAATTTGAGTCCATTATGATTTTGATTTTACAATTAAGTACTGTAATTTAAAAAAATTAAGTAATTTGAGAACAATTTTCGCTGGAATCGCTCATGCGGGCCCGCACATGATATCCACTTATCTGACATGTATTAATTATGGCCAATTTAACTGTCTTGTTTTCATTTCTTTGTTGAGATGCATTCAAATTTACAAAACTAAGAATTTTCTTTACAAGGTATACCAAAAACAAAACATACAATTTGATGTGGTTGGATTGTGGACTTCAAGCATAGGCGTCTCAGTCAGAGAATATGTTGTCGGGTTGTTTGTCGGATCCTTACTCTATAAGGATGGAAAATCCTTCGACGCTCAATTCAGTGAAATTTGAGCAAGTAATCGGAAGGCTGTGTAATGTACTATAAAAGGTGTAGTACAAGAATAGAAGTCATACCGTGTGAACAGTATAAACCTTATAGTTATAATAGGCTAGGAGAGAGAATGTGTTGGATTAGGGTTGAAGAAGGCCATTTTCGGCATTCATACGATGAATATTGCTCTGACACAGTAAAGTGGTGACTTCAGGTATAACGGTTCGTCAAAACCGTTGCTCTATTCCGACGCTTCAATTAGGCTCGGGATTGAAAAGGGTCTTCATATCTGGTATTTGTTTGTGGTGGATGGAGTCGTTTTGGGGCTCTTGAGATCTGTAGTGCGCGTAAAGATTGATGGATTTGAGGTGCTGGAGAACAGAGGTTGTTCTGGTGATGTTGTTGTTATTGTTTTTGGGTTTATTTTGCTTTTGCTGTTGGGTGGTGAAATTTGACTCATTAGCGTTGTCAATACAGTATATTTTAGGATTTTCGTAGTGCTCAACTCTTTGCTTTTCATGTACAAATATATCAGAAGGTGAAGCTGCAGAGTTGAGGGTGAAATGCCTTTCTTTCCTTGTCAAGAAACTCAAGGTGACGTTCTTTATCCAATGGACCGATTCTCTGTTCTGGGATAGAACTGATAAAGATACAAGTGGAAACCTACCTTAAATGACCAGAGAACTCTGTGTGGTTGCTTTTAATATTTGTCTAATCCAACTATAACCTATAGTCGTGTAAATTATGTACCCGCATGTGATATTCCCTTCAGTTATGAGTCTAGAGTGAGGTTCTCTTGTGAGTTTCTTTCTCTTTCTCTTTCTCTGTCACTATATATATATATATATATATATATATATATATATATATATATATATTCGAGCATGTTATTGAGAACCCTCAAGTATCCCACCCGTGGAGGGTGTGGGTGTAAGGTCTTTAAGAAAGTCTTGCTTCTCATTTTTTAGCTAAGTACTTATTCTTCCAAATTTACTCCATGTTCGTTAGTGTATACCTTCTAGAGCATTCAGTTGCTGATATTTCCCATGCCATTTCTCAAGTTGATTAGCTTGAAAATGTTAGGTTTAATTGTATGGCTAGTCTCAATGGGCTGGTTGTGTTCCCTTAATTCAGGAGTATAATCCAAGTTTCAATCCCTCAACTCTTAAAGGACCAGAGTCTTATGGTTGGGCTAATCCTGGAAACTTCTTGGTTCCAAGTTACTCTGGTACCATGTAGAGTACAATCTCTTTGGAATCCATCCATTCTATATTGAGAAAGGTACATTTTACTT
The DNA here is from genome assembly GCA_026212405.1 of Petrea volubilis. Classification (NCBI taxonomy): domain Eukaryota; kingdom Viridiplantae; phylum Streptophyta; class Magnoliopsida; order Lamiales; family Verbenaceae; genus Petrea; species Petrea volubilis. The sequence goes on along the minus strand of CM047879.1, from coordinate 20,122,119 downwards.
GGATAATAATGTAAATTTTATTGGTACATCTGAACAAACTTGAATATGAAGATAAAAGCTTTGATTTGCTGACAAGAAATTGCGGTAATTAAATTAGTTTCTTCTTTCAGTGCAACCTATGATGCTTTCTTTCTCGCATGGTACTCCACATTTATCTGTCTACTATGTTCGGTCTTAGCTTTTGGTTCGCTAGAACTTCCTTATTACTTAATAGTTGACATCGTTGTTTTGTATAAGAGAGATAAATACGAATCACCTGATTATGATATCTTATTCAAACTTATGTGATATTTTGTGCTATGAATACAATGGGATCAACATTTTTTCATTCTGAATTTACAATTTAGAGGCAAGGTATGTTGCCTGTGTTAGTTTTGTTTCGCCAACTAATTTAGTTTCTTTACGACATGAAATTTAACTTTCTTGAGGTACATGTGCATTTTTATGAGTCGCATTTACATATTTCTAAGTATCAAATCTTGTTCAGGTATCGATTATATTGGTGTTGAGGGATTTGAATCCCTGGACCCTACCACTCGTAGAAATACCTTAAGAGTATTTCGTGTTGTTCAGCTCAACAAGCCTGGTGTTTTCCTTAGTGATATACACTGGACTCTATATCATATATTCTTGCTTATGTATGATTGTATGTTCTGGTTAAGAAACTTGTTATGTGTATGCGTACACCGAACCAACCTTGAGTTTTAGTAACAATGTGTAGCAAGTTCTCTAGTATTTGATGTTTGCGTGCTCGGTACTTTTGTTGGAAGGAAGTCCACGTGTAGGAAAACAAGTTTAATTGTTGCCCTTGGCAGATTCTCTGGACACACAGTTGTGCGAATTAAATTGTCTGAGCAGGTTAGCAAGCCTTGTTAGTCATAAATTATGTGCAGCTTTTGCTTTGTACCTAAGCGCTTGAGGTGAAACTATTTTAACTGGATTTTCTTGCTGCAGAAGGACATTATGGATTTGCTGGGATTAGATTTGCCTGTTGAAAGTGGTGAAGGAATACATTTTGCCTGGTCTGATGGTATCCTACGTCAGGAGGGCAACACGCTCTTTCTTGCCATTTTTTCGTTACGAGTTGGGTATTTAGATGTCGTGTGTTGCTTTTAAGGCTCTAAAGAAGGGATCCTGGGTGCTTCTGGATGAACTTAACCTTGCACCGCATCTGTCTTGGAGGTGACAACTTATGTACAATTTTTGATGTCTACCTTTTATGCTTATAACCAACCATCATTGGGAAAAATATTTTTTGTACCTCTTTAGCCTTGATTTGTGCTTGCCCCTAGGCGCCTTTGTTGGATAAACTCTTTTAAGTAATTTGTTTTTCAAGAAATTATTGGTTCGGTAGTTCAATATGAAATCAAACCATATTGAAAACAATTTCGACACATATCAAACCGAACTGAGAATTTCAATTCGATATTTAGCATGCATTTATGCCGTGTCGAAATTTTCAATATACTAATTTTTTGGTATGCCAAGCACGACACCAACCGAATGCACTATCCTATCAATTATTAAGTGATTTTTCATACAAAAATTTATATCATGGAGATCCATCAACAGTTTTTATTATGCCTTCCCAGTATAAATAATTATATGTATATATTCTCACTGTAAATTTTAAAATTTTCTACGTTCATAATTGGTAGGCATTTAGGGGCTTTTTGAAGAAGAAGACAGAGAATTAATAATAAACTATGTTTAAACACGTTTTTTTTTTCCATTTGATAAGCTTTAAAGCTAATTTTGAGCTTGACTTGATTGATTGAAAAATAATACAACATGTATAACAATGTCAAAGAACACGAACTTGACTCAATTACGACTTGATTAAAGCTATTTCAATTTTATAAACGGATCAAACTCAAAGAAAATTTTAAATTTGATGAGAAACTTGAATGAGTTTTAGATAATGACATATTAGACTCCACCTAGTTCATTACATCCCTATTATTTATGACCCCCTTCATTTATAGATTTACAAATTTTTTTCACTGACATCAATTAATGCAATTATCATATGAAAATATATAAAGGAATGATTGAATCTTATAAACATTACGTATATATCGAAAATGTTTTTTAAAATAGAAGCATTACATACATATAAACATAAAGATAACAATGTACAACCAAATGAGATTCAATATGCATAGCAATTCAATTACTAATTTTACAAGGCACTAATTACCGCACATTGCGCGGTCTCCACCTAACTAGTTTTATATATAAATATAAAACAATTGATATCCAACATACGTCGCAATAAGTTCATAAAATATAATATACGTTTGGTTAAAAAAAAATATGAATTTCATTTAAAATTCTTGAATAAGGTTCAGTTATAAAATTAAACTGAATTTCTTGATTATCAAAAGTTCCAATAAAACCATTTGTATCTATATGTTTTAAAGGGAATAATTTTTGAATAAAAGGAGTACCAAGAATTATTTGGTTTGTCATGTTTTTAACTAATAAAAAACTAGTAGGAATACAAACTTTATCTTGACAAATAAAAGCTTTAGGAAGTTTATATTTTATATTAAGTTTGTTACCATCAACAGAACTTAAATTATGAGTGGAGAAGAATTATAAATCTAAAAAATCGAAATATAAGGCCCTAAATGCTTGTTTTAAATGTGAAAAAATAGGACACTCTGCTAAAGATTGCAAAGTTAAACAAAAGATACATGCTTTAAATATAGATGAAGATTTAAAAGAATCTCTTTGTAAAATTTTATTAATTTCTGATTCTGAAATTAAAAATGATAGTGATAGTAGTTCGACGACTAATATCTCTAATGATAATGATCAGATAAAAATTTTAGAAAATGAAAATTTTACTTCTACTTTTGAATCAGAAGAAGAATGTCAACCTTGTCAAAATGGAGAGCCTTGTTTAAAACAAAACCCAGATTATGATGAATTTTAAACATTAATATCTCAATTTAAAGATTTTGAAGTCAACATGATTAAATCTAATTCTAAACTTGATCTTTTAAAACATTCTTAAGATCCTTTTTCTAAAGTAGAAATTCTTTTATGAAAATAACTATTTTCTTGTTTTAAAGATATAATTTCATTTTTCAAGAGATCAATTTCTTTACTTAAATTAGAAATAGTAGTGGGATTTTCATTTTAGTATTTATCTTTTGTCATTTGTCTTACTACATCCATAGTATAAGGAGTATTATTTCTATGAGGTTTGTGAGTTTTATTACTAGATTTAGGGTTACTAGTTTCACCAGTAAAGTGTTCTAAAAGATATTAACACATATAAAAATGTATTTATGTATACATTAAAACAAGTGTATTATACTAATATATTCTTTCAATACAATATATATATATATATACTGTATTTATATTGAAATTTTGAAATAGATTTCTATATAGAATTTATTTTACTAATGCAACTAATTTATTTTTATTTATGCCATTCTTGACTAATTAATACGAAACATATGAATGGATTAATATTAAATTAATTAATTTCCATCTTTATTTCTAAAACATACAAAGTGTTGGAATACTAATGTGGGTTGATTTGGTTGAGTACATCGTCTCGTCGAACTTAATATTGAGGGGATAGAGAAGGAAAAGTATCAAACAAGGTGCCAAGCAAACATGAGTTAGTTAAGAGGGGATCCGGTTAAGGCCCTTTCAATGCTTAAGTAATATTCGAAATAAAGATGGTATTGATCAAAATGAATGCTAGAGGCTTGAGTATTAAATGTGTGATTGCCTTCCCTGACAGATGAGGGGTATTAAGAAGTGTTGTTTACCTAGTTTACCCTAAATCGTATTGGTAACGATAATGGAGTATGATTTGATCCATAACCGTAGTGCATTTAAAATGTCACCTTTAGCGTGTATACATTAAGTGATAAGTGATTCTTGGATGTCCGACTTGACAAAGAATTTAATGCGAGTATGGACTAACGTGCCCCACATTAAATGCATAAATTGCACATCCCATCAATTAGAAGCTGGGTTCAATAGGATGCGGCGACGATTCCTCAATCCTAAAATGAACATGAGATATCTTTGGTAGAGGGATGGACTCTCGATCCAGGGCGACAATAACTAGGGTGCTCGAAATGGGGTGCCTCTCTCCTCGACTATAAAGTCGATTGGGGAACTTTTTGAGGGGACGTATAGATAGCCATTGACCTGATGTGTTCTTGACTCGTGGCATGTCCAAATTGGACCATATCATATATCTATCTCACTTTTATTATTATTATTATTATTATTGTTATTATTATTATTATTATTATTATTATTATTATTATTATGGGGCTTTATTTAAGATTGTAAGTTGCTTATTTCGTTATAGTATGTTTGGCTATTGATAATTATTGATGAATGGATTCAGTTATTAATTGATATTTTCATGTAATTATGTATTTATTGTTTCTAAAAAGAGTATACCAACGTATTTTGTGTTTGTAATACTTAAACAATTTAAGATTTTTGGGTACTTATTATTTTATTTGAAGTGAGAAAAACAAAAAATTACTTTGGTTTTCAAAATGTAAGGAGCAAAGATAAAAAGCCAAAAAAAAAATAATTGTTATTCTTATCATAATTATCAAAGGAACTAAATTAAAAATTGAATTACTATATAAAAAAAAAGAAAATTGAATTGTTTTGTATTTGGGAATTGGGATATGTGAGTATTCAGTATTCCCTTTATGATACACAATCCAAAACCGCCCTCTCAATCCACGTGTTGACGCTTTTTACAAACCCCCTTCTCCATCTCTCCTTTTTCTCTCTCACCGGCCTTCAAAATTTTGAATCTATAACCCTCAATTTCTTGCACCCACAACAACCCACAAATTTTTGATTCGTTTTTTGACCATAAATTTGAATCTTTGTCATCACTATCCGATTGGGGGTCCCCGGATATGGTGCTGGAGGTGGTGGGCCCTTCAGCGGAGGCCGTCGTCGCGCTCCGCCTCAAGGCTGCAACTAGCTGGTGGGACGTAGTCAATCACTCCGCCGCTTGGCAGGATCGTATTTTCCATGTTCTCGCCGCCCTCTATGGGATCGTCGCCTTCGTTGCTCTTGTAATTGTTTCTGCGATTTGGGTTTTGATATTATGTTGTTCTTCCATCAATCCGGATATGGATTCGATATTGTGGTTTGTAAAATCATGATATTCTTGATTTTTATAATTGCTGGGTACGAGATTAATGGATATCTATTAGACCCTGTTTTGAAATTGTGAAGCTTTCGCATGGTGATGTAGTTTTGAATTATTGGGAAAGATTTTTAATAACTTTCTTAGCTTCTAATTGTGCTAGAATCTAGTATCAAGTTCTCGATTCGTGATTCGATTTTTCCTGCTACTTTTGTGTGAAAATGCGAACATTAGGAGTTAATGGAGATTAATTTGTACTTGTTCAAATGTAAGGCTGTGGAATGTGCTTTTTTAAGTGATAGGTTCCGTTACTTATTCATTGTAGGTACAATTGGTGAGGATACAATTCAGAGTACCAGAATATGGTTGGACGACCCAGAAAGTATTCCATTTCCTGAATTTCCTCGTCAATGGAGGTTTATATCTTGTGCATTTAATATTCAATTCATATTTATTAGATGTGCTAATTTTACATGCGAATTTACAACTTTTATCAAAAGATTGTTATGTTTTTGTTTAGTTCGCTGCATAGTATTTGTATTCCGTCGGGATGTTCAGAAGTTGAATCCAGAGGTACCAGTGTCAGCTCATGTTATTGCCTTATTCTAAAGTCTTATAACCCAATTTTCCTGATATAGTATCGCATTTTGGGTAGATTGTTCAACACGTCCTGCTAGATATGCCGAGTCTTGCGTTTTTCACGACGTATGCATTGCTCGTACTGTTCTGGGCAGAGATTTATTATCAGGTTGGCCTAAATTCCTTTATTAGGGTTCTTTTGGTTGCAATTGGCTTTGACTTCTGCGTGGCATCTCATTTATTTTCTGCAATTTTGGCAGGCTCGTGCTGTATCTACTGATGGTCTGAGGCCTAGCTTTTACACAATAAATGGTATCGTGTATGCCATTCAGGTGAACATTATTCCCAAGTCGTGTGTGATTATCAAATCAAACTGATATTTTAGATCTATATGTTGTGAGAAGATGAAATGATCGAAGGGGTGAGGAAATGTATCCCATACTCATGCCAAATGTGTGATTACAGTTGGCTCCTGCATTTTCATTTTCTATGCTTCAGTCAATTTTATGGATAAAAATAGAATAGCAACATGAGTAAAGCTTTCCAAGTAACATAGATATCTTCTTGTCATTCTGTACATGAAAATTAATAGAAGTTTCTTCTTATCACCATGCCATGGTGTGTGTTGTCCTACCAAGTACGACCTGGACATGTTGTATAAATTAACCTCCTATATGAATTAATTTGAAAAGAATGGGATCTGGGAAGAGTACTAAGCATGATAGTATTAATCTGCTCAAGCCCTTCTCAGGCATTTACACGCTTATTGTTGCAACGCGATGTGGAGCATTGAGAGGATCTGGTTGTTCTGGAGATCTTCATCAAGAGTGATTAAAATTCCATAATCGTTTCTTCTACTTTGTTGCAGATAACACTGTGGTTAATTCTATGGTGGAAGCCCATTCATGCATTGATTGTTTTATCGAAAATGTTCTTTGCAGGTTTTTACTCTTATCTAGTGCTAAGTGTATATGCATAAGTTGTGTCATTGCTTCTGTTATGCTAAGATTTTTCTTGATTGGCAGGTGTTTCTTTATTTGCAGCCCTGGGGTTTCTTCTCTATGGTGGAAGGTAAGTAAAATTCCTCCCTTTGATCTTTGACTGGTACGAAAAGTGATCTCTGATTGCACACTGTCGACTTCCAAATAACCTTGCCAAACCAGCTTATAGGCCTTTTTCTGTGAAAGATTAAAAAGTATTGTTTGGTTCTTTAAGCTCATCAGAAGGGACCATTAAGTCCTCATTAGCCTATTTTACTGGAAAATGTATTGCCTGGCTTTTTCTGTTTTTGTGGTGTTCTCTATTTTTCCCTTTTTGGGAGAGAGAATGGTGGGTGGGTGGAGGGGGTTAGTTGCTACTGGTTCTGGTCAAGTCCCTCTTTTCTTCTCATTCACACGCTAGAGACTATAGAGAGATGTAGCCGATGGATTTTTGACCATTCGCGTCATACAGAGCTTATCAACTAATTTTTCCAAAATGTATGTCAGGTTATCTTCAATAATTAACCCATTTGTCCAAACGGTTGACTTCATACTGCTTGACACAGGCCCAATGAGTCTCTAAGTACCTGATTTTTTTTTAAGCTGGTGGTTCTCATTTGCTCATTTTTTTTATATTGGGTTGACCTTTGAGAATAATTAATTTTGCATGGAGCATGCCTCCATGATTCTTGCAATAATTTGTAGTGTGCGAAATATCATTGAGTTTTTTTGGTTGAATTATATGGTAACCTCATTAGTCATATTGTTTTACTTGGTCCCAAATACCTCCCTCGTTTCTTGCCGTCCTAACTCTATCGTTGGATAGTCATATTTAGTTCTATGTGGTCATAAAGTGAAATTTCCAGAAAGGAACTTGTCCGAAAAATTGTAGTTGTCATGTTTAGTTCTCAAAGAGAAGGTGCCAGCTTCCTTCTCATTATCACCCAAAACTCGTTTACCTCATGATTCTCACAGTACCCAAGCTGACAGATTTCTGATTCATTCTTTTACATATGGTATTCAGTTTTATAAAATTGTCATATCAATTAATGTTTTGTGGTTCATGTTAACTCTGATCTCTGATGTTATTTTTGTACAGGCTGTTCTTAATGCTGCAACGTTTCCCTGTGGAATCAAAAGGACGGCGCAAGAAGCTACAGGAGGTATGCTTTAAGCCGTTTATTGTTTCTTAACTTCTAAATGTCTATGCTTTAACTTTTCAATTCACGTCTCTTTCTCACTCAGGTTGGCTATGTGACCACAATATGTTTTTCATGTTTTCTCGTCAGATGCATTATGGTAAGTCCTATGCAATTCTAACAAGATTCTGATTGCTTGATATTTGATTGAATCCAACTAGTAAGATGACATTGATTCCAAATGCGATTAATAATATTATTGGTTCATCTTATGCTCACCATTGAATTGTTTACTCTTGTTTGTGTTAGTTGATGTTGCTTAATTTGGTACTTGTTTGGTTTTGATAATTTTTTCCGGTTGATATTATCTTAAAAATCAATTAGATGCCCTGACATAATGCATTTGAAATAAAATAATCTGAACCAAATGAGCCCCTTATGGTATTATGAATGTGAAAGCACCCTTCTTCTTATTCCTCAGCAGTGATTGATTGAGAAATCTTAATGTCACCCTTATGAAGCGACCTAGAATACCCTACTAATATATTAAGAATACATAACAAAATACCCTACTAATGTATTAAGAGTACATAACAATTTTACAATAAAGTTTAGTATAACATAGTAAAATCATAGCTAGAACATAAGATCAGTACATAACAAGAACAACAGAATTTAATACAACGTACTAAGTCGTAGTTATACCCAAGATAGTACAAATATAAGTTTTATCTAATTAAAAGCTTCATATTGCCTCATGAATCCATCCTCCTTATGTCTTGTTTCGACTTCGCCTAAAATGGTACATAAGAGATGTTAACACAACGGTTGAGTAGAAAATTCAAATTCACTTAACAACATATGGTGATGGTGTGTGATATAAGTACATCTAATCATATAATTTCACACAATATAGCATATAAATCACATTTTTACCTTTGGATTACACTTTGTGATCACAATTCCTTATATCTGCCATGCACATCCCCATTTCCTACCTTATTCTTCATATCACAATTTCCCACCTTATACACTGATTTGGTCATATCTCGAGTATATGTTTTTTTCCTACAACCCCACTTTATACATGAAATAGTCCGTCCATGTGAGAAGGGATTAAGACCATTGATGGCGATAGCCTTTAAGACCGGCAAACTTATTGTTGCCTGGCCGAACTCAACCCCACCCACTCTGAGCACATTTGGATCCGTTCATGCGCAACATGCGTGTGGGTCATATCTCGAGTATATGCTTTTTTCCTACGACCCCACTTCACACATGGAACAATCTGTCCATGTGAGAAGGGATTAAGACCATTGATGGTGATAGCCTTTAAGACCGGCAAACCTATTATTGCCTGGCCGAACTCAACCCAACCCAATCTGAGCACATTTGGGTCCGTTCATGCGCAACAAATTTTTCAAGTAATACACATTGGCTTAAAAGCATGCTTTGACAAATATAAACTAAAAATATAAATTTAACTAATAATATAATCTTTTGACATCAAATATATGCTTGAAATCATAATATTTATAGCTACTAAAACATGTTGGATACCAAATAGGGCATATGAATTCTAAAACATAGATGCGTATAACCATGAAGCATCATGACTTCTACTAATCTTTAATCTATATGCATAGAAGCATAATATTCATGAATTCAATTAAGTACTTTTTACTTATGAGGTTAAGTAAAGTCCCTATCTTGGTTAACTATTCTTTTTTCTACTAGGTCTATATATATATAGTGTGTTTAAAGTGTGTTTCAAGAGTGTGTATATATATGTGTGTGTACCATGTGTGTGTGTGTGTGTGTAGGGTGGCTGTGGTGATGTACAAATGAGGCTAAGGTTCCTATTTATAGTAGTTAGTACGAGAGATAGATATTATTTTATTAAAAAAAATCTTTTAGCATTAAATGAATATATACAAGTGTTAGTTTAAGTTGGACAAATGTTAACCTAGTTTATATAAGTGTCAACCTTTTCAAGAGTGTGTATATATATGTGTGTGTACCATGTGTGTGTGTGTGTGTGTAGGGTGGCTGTGGTGATGTACAAATGAGGCTAAGGTTCCTATTTATAGTAGTTAGTACGAGAGAGAGATATTATTTTATTAAAAAAAATCTTTTAGCATTAAATGAATATATACAAGTGTTAGTTTAAGTTGGACAAATGTTAACCTAGTTTATATAAGTGTCAACCTAATTATCTTATTTCAAGAGGATGGTCACAAGTGTATGAATGTTACCCTACTTTAGGAGGATGATTAACAAGTGTTATGTTAGGTTTATATAGGTGTCAAATCTAATTTAGGTGAGTTTTACTCTAATATTTTCCTATTTTAAGAAGATGAAAACAAGTGTTACTTCTTTTAATATGATCTATACAAGTGGTTTTTTAGTTAATGGAGATTAATACAAATGTCTTGAATCAAGGTAGTATATCTGCAAATATCTTAGTGTATCCTATGTTGAACAAGTGTATAATAGAATTGTATGATGAAAATGACATCTTAAACAAGTGTATATTATACATAATGATAAAAAGTATCCTATTATTTTATATATATATATATATATTTGAAATATATATATGTATTTATATAGTTATATATTTTGAAATATATACATTTATGTATATTTTTGACTTTATTACAAATAAAATAATTTCTACTATTATAATTGTAATTTTTGAAAATACATGTATATAAATATATATATATATATATTGATTTATGTGTATGTATATTTATATATATATATATAGTGTAAAATCAATTGTTTGTTATTAAAACATAGTTATCACACCTATTTCATTATCTCAAATATCACATAATTCATATATAAAATAAGGATCACATAAAGTAATAATTGCATAAAATATTAAACAATATATAATTAATTTTAAAATACTAGGAAGTACCGGGGAATTACATCCTCCCTCCCTTAAAAAGAAATTTCGTCCAAAACTCTTACTAGTGGAATTGTCTTATTTCTCAAGATTCGTTCCTTGATTTCTAAAATCTTGATTGGTTCCTCAATATAGTTATATATTTCAAAATATATAACTATGTATATACGTATGTATATTTCGAAAATATATGTATATATATATATATAAAATAATAGGAACCTTTTTATCATATGTATAATATACACTTGTTTAAGATGTCGTTTTCATCATTAAATACTATTATACACTTATTCAAGATAGGATATACTAAGTTATTGGAAGATATACTACCTTGATTCAAGACATTTGTATTAATCTTCTTTAACTAGAAAACCACTTGTATGGATCATATTGAAAGAAGTAACACTTGTTTTCATCTTCTTAAAATAGGATAATATTAGGGTAACACTCACCTAAATTAGGGTGACACTTATATAAGTTAGGTTAACATTTGTACAAATTAGACTAACACTTGTATGATTACTTGGAAAATTTTATTTAATGCTAAGAAATTTTAATAAAATAATACCTATCTTTTGGAGTAACTATTATAAATAGGAGTGTTGACCTCATTTGAACATCACCACACACACACTTCTACTTATTTTAGAAAGATACTTTATATGCTATATATATAGTAAAAAAAAGTGTAGTTATCTAAGGTAGGGACTTTACTTAACCTCATAAGTAAAAGTTCTTATTTTATTTCATGAGTATTATGCTTCTAAGTATGTTAGGTTGAGAACTTAGCATGAATTATGTTGTTTCATGATCTTGTGCATCTAAGTTTCCATGTAAGGTCCATATGCTAAGTATGTTTGCCTATACCATATTTTTTTTAAAGATAAAATTCATAATTCAAGCATATATTTGATGTCAAAAATCATATTATTAGTTAAATTCATGTTTCTAGTTTATCTTTAACAAGCATGCCCTTTTATGCGTATCAATGTGAATTACTTGGGAAATTTGTTGCGCATGAACGGGCCCAAATGTGTTTGGAGTGGATGGGGCTGAGTTTGGCCTGACGGCAACGGGCTTGCTGGTCTTAAAGTTTCTCGTCATCCATAGTTCTAATCCTTTCTCATATGGACGGAGTGGGACGGAGTGTTACATGTATGAAGTGAGTCGTAGGAAAAACGCATATATTCGAGTTATGACCAACGTGGTGAATAAGGTGGGAAATTGTGATATGTAGAATAAGGTGGGAAATTGTGATATGGAGATATGTATGGGAGATATAAGAAATTGTGATCACAAATTGTGATCGAAAGGTAAAAATGTGTTTTTTGTGCTATATTGTGTGAAACTATGTGACTATATGCACTTACAACACACACTATCACCTTATATTGTTAAGTAAATTTCCTACTCAACCGTTGTGTTGACATCTCTTATGTATCAATTTAGGCAAAGTCTATACATGACTTAAGGAGGATGGAATCGTGGGGTAATATGAAGCTTTTAACTAGATAGAACTTATTATTGTACTATCTTATGTATAACTACGACGCTAGTATGATTACGGTATTTCGGGTCGTTTCAATTTATGTTTTGACCATAGTTATCAAAAGCGCACGTAGCGCGCGCTAAAGCGCGCTTCGACGCGAGGCGCAGCCGTTGCGCTTCGCAGCGCCCTGCGCTTGGGATTTTCCAGAAGTGCGCGCTCTTGGCTCTTTTCGCGCTTAAGCGCTGAGCGCAGAGTGCTAAAGAAAGCGCGCTTTTTCTTCCAGGGCGTTGACCAGTCAAGTTAGGGTTTTTGACTTTGAATTTTTAGGAAAAATAGAGGTGAACCCCCCAGAAAACATACGTTTCTGACTTTCACGCAGCTGCTCTCTTCCCCTATAGTTTTAGGCATAGTTATTTAGAGCGCAAAGGGTCCCTGGGGCATAGTTTTAGGTCTCGAGACTATCGATCTACTCCCACTTCTACTTATTCGAGGAGACCGGGAGCACCTAAATCAGTGGCAACTACTTCTAAGGGAAAAGGAAAGGTCACACCACCAACAAAAGGAAAAGGAAAGGCTTCAACCACCTCTACGTTGCGTGTTATTGATGAAGACGAGGGGGACTTTATTTTTGAAGAGGAGGAAGAGGAGGAAGAGAAAGATAATGAGTGTTATAAATCTTATTCTAGTGAGGGTGGGGAAGAGTCAAATGGGGATGAGGATTTAGATGATATGTAGTATGTGCCTAGGTGTGGCACTTAATTTTAGATATTAAGTTGTTTCTTATGATCTTATATTTATATTTGCATGCTTTTGTTGAACGAATTAAGTAACATTCCGTATAATGTTTTTAGGTCTTATTGTCTATAGCTCTATGTGTTTTATTGTTGCATTGTTGCAATCTATTAGTATTTTTGAATTAATTTGATGTGTGTGTATATATATAAATATATATAATTTTTACATTGTGCGCTTTTTTAAAAAAATTAAAAAAAGCGCGCGCTTCGCGCTGCACTTTGCGCTATAGCCCCAGGGACCCTTTGCGCTATTTTGCGCTTTGTGCTCTAAATAACTATGGTTTTGACACTTTATAAACCAACCAACCACGGATAAATGATTTTTAAAATTTTCAACAACTTCTGTATCATCTTGCTTTCGATGTGGCATATGTAACTACCTTAAGGAAAAAGTTCTGCTATTCTGCACATAGTTATTAATAGCGCACAATAGTGCAAAGGCCTCCTAAGGCTATAGCGCTTTGTGCTGCGCTTTTTTAAAAAAAGCGCACCTTGTAATAAAGAGAAATGTATATTTTTTTATAATATAACAATATGTTAATAAACTCAAAAATGCTAATAAATGGCAACAATATAAAGCATGTAACCACTTATAATCAAATTCCTAAAGTTGTCAGTAGATATTAAGGTCACTGACCCAAAAATCACAAAAGACATACCCACAATAATTAGAATTGATAACCCTCAAGGCCTTAAACATATAATACAAGGGTTAAAAAAACATAAAATATATGAACAAAAAAAACATATGTAAAAATAACCCATATTTCGAAAAAGAAAAAAAAATTGTCAGTCAGTGGCGGTGGTCGAAGGTGCGCTGATGGGTGGCGGTGGCCAGCTAGCTTGATAGGTTGAACCAAAGATAGTGAGCGTAGAAGAGCAGATGAGGAAAAAATCGAGAAAATGAGGAGAGAAAATTTGTCTGCTGCATTTTTTCTTTAACCCTAATTATTAAAAAAGCGCGCTTCTCATGGGCCTTGCGCTTTCGGGCTATAGCCTGTAAAGCGCATTAAGTGCTCACTAAGCTAAAACTCCTAGCGCAGAGCGTTGCTAAGCGCGCGCTATCTGCGCTTTTGATAACTATGATTCTGCAAGAAGCAACTTTTATCGTAAATCTAACACGTATGATATGTTTAAAAATTTGTCACATACGTACTGCTACAGAATGTTACTTCCGACATAATACTAATAAAATGATATCTTTTAGAGTATTATGAATTCCTGATAACATAACTTTGAAATACAAGTACTGAATCGTGTGCCATGTCAAGTGTGCCAAAATAGTTATTAGTAATATCTATCAGACAGATGCGCTTTCTTGTTTTAATATTATATATATATATATGTATATTTCTTTTTTTTTTTTCCCTTTTTGAAACATGTGGCTATCATACTCTATATGTTCCCACTTTATTACCCCTGTTTCCTTTTTAGGATGGCCCAATTCCAATATAAGATTCTACATTCTAAATAAAAATGTTGTTTCCAAATTGTCTAATAACAATTTGATAGCACCAACTCTCCACTAGTACTTTTAAAGGTAACATAATAATATGAAGTTTCAACAACTTTTTCTGCCACAGACACACTGCGTGTAAAATGATAGCTTTAACTTTGTCATGCTGGGATATTATGAATTAAAAACAGATGCATCTCGTTGTGAGTCTGCTAATCTGCAACTCTTCTGACTCTTGGTGTTAACCTACTTTGATTGGAAACCCTCTCTCCACCCTGTATATCTGCACGTGTGCTTATGCCTTTCTATCTCTGTGTGTCTGTGAGTGTTCGTTTATGTAAATCTCAAGTATGATTGCGTACACATACTTACTGAATGTCTTTGTATGTGCATCTCTTTCTCTCTCTCTCTCTCTCTCTCATGCTTGTTGTGTAAGTAAATGTATTTATGGTTTTGTCTAAAGATCTCTATGCTCTTCGCAGATCAGTTTTTTAGCTTAATCTTTTAGTTATTGGTTTCATCATCTGACTTTTACTGTGATCACTTGCCACATCCTGCAGATGTGCTTTAATGCATTTCACAAAGCTGCAGATCTAGATGTTCTGGACCATCCTGTTCTAAATTTTATCTACTACCTGGTATGCTCTGAGATGTTTGATGTTGTTAGGTGTTTTATATTTAATTCAGATTGATATTATGTATGCAGCCAATCAGAGTAATTGCTATGGTTTTCCATTCACTTTTTATGGCATATTAGGCCTGTTATTCATGATTTATGTGAAAACGGCATTTTTTATAAACTATGTATAGTCGTTGACTGAATGAAGCCTTGCTTCATGTCACTGCTGCTACATCAGAATCTTGATTTTAATTTTAATCATAAGCAACATAAGGCTAGTATTCGGATGGACTTGACATAGCGTTTGTTCAAGGACACATAATATTTTATTTGATATAGTGAAGTAAGTTATAATTAAGCTTAGCAATGTAAAATCTAGGGAAGAAATGCTCAAGAAATGTGTGGTTTTTCTTTTCTTTTACCTTACTTTTGGTTGTTTTAAAATGAACATGTCATGAGCCAGCATCCATGGTCTTTGCTGAGGAATGTGTCGTGTGGTCCTAATAGAACTGAGTGGTGATGTAAGACCAGAAATATTTAGAGCATATGCATGTGGTATCTGTGGTTTGTAGCAATCGGGGAGAAGATTGCTTATGAGTGGGAGACATGATGTAGTTCTGGTTTTGGGTTTTCTTTATTATTCTTTTAATTTAGATGCTAGTAGTCACGCAAAAATACACACATGAGCATATTGGTGTTTTAGTTGGCCAATAAATGTACATACGGCCAGCTTCATTGTGCAAGACTTCTATGTATTGGCTATTGGTTTGTCATCTTGCTTTATAGCAATTCCTTTTTGTAGAATGTCTGAGGACGAAATTTCTTACCCCCTTTAAAACTATTGCTATATGGTAATAATTAATGACTCTGGACCGTCATCTGATGACCTCAGGATTTTTATCACTTCCCTTTTAGCCCTGCTTCCGTGTAGTTGACTAGAGTTGAGTTCATATGATTCGTGGTTCTTGGTTTGTGATCTTGTTTTCTACCTACTTTTATAGTATGATCGAAAATTGACTTTAGTTTTATTTATATTTTGCAGCTAGTGGAGATATTACCCTCGTCGCTTGTCCTCTTCATATTGAGGAAGTTGCCTCCAAAACGTGGAATCACACAATATCATCCTATTCGGTGAAGGAAAAAAGGTGGTTAATAAGGGTAATAGCTAGCTGCAGGGTTGGGATGATGATTGCATTTAGGTTTGAAGACAACTTCTAACTTCTACCTGAGACGGACTAGGAAGCAGAAAATATGAGGGTAAAACTTATGGGGCAAGTCCAACCCTGAGAATGTCAGCTCTGTCACTTGCAGTTTGCAGTTGTTTTTTTCTAGTATGAAAGTTGTGGATGATGAACATAACATATAGTTCAAAGTGTAAAGTTCACATTGTGTCATCTGTTCAAATTAATTATTGCATTCTCCTTCTGGCTCTCTCTCTCTCATGTTGGCTTCAAGAAAGATTCAGTGCTGAAAATCATTTATCGAAGAAAGATGTGGTTCTTAAGGATTGTATTTTTCTTCTGGCCTCTGCAGGGACTTGATTGTGTGTAGTCGAAGCCGGGCTTAGCTTTTGATTTACCTATAATATTTTGCCCACTTTAACAAAATTCCCGGTAATATAAAATAATAAATAATCCTTTAATGTTTTCTCTTAGGTTTTGTTTGGTTCTAAGATTTTAGGAGGAAAGGAAAATATTAAAGAAAGGAAAAGAAACTACAAGAATTTTAAAATTTTCTATTTTGTTTGGTTGTTAAAGAAAATAATAAAGAAAATAATTTTTTTAGAAAATTATCTTTCATTTTGTTTGGTTATTATTGCAAATTAAAGGAAAATATAAAAACACATCTCAAAAAAATTTAAATAATCAATTAATTGCACAAAAAAAAAAATTGCATGAAATATATTCAAATAATAAATTAGTTTGAGCAACAAATGAGATGAGAGCTTGAAAAATAAGAGAATGCTAGAGAGAGCAATATAACTTTTCTTTCATTTTCCTCACCTAATTGAAAGAAAAATATTTTTTCTCAATTTATGCTATATTTTCTTTCTATTTTTCTTTTCTTATCATTTCCTTTCTTTTTCTCTAGTAACCAAACATTGAAAAATATTTTTTCTTTCTATTTTCTTTTTCTTTCCCCCCTAAAATTCTAGAATCAAACACAATGTTAGAGCAAGACAGATTTTTAAATTCTGAAGAAAAATTTAGAAGACATGTTATAGCATATTTTCAATAAATTTAGTACATCAATTGCGGGTGTCTAGGGTCCTCGAAAGGTTTGTGGTTACCGACAAGTTCGGCATGGTTCTTGTCGTAGGATTACGATGTACAGGAAACACACACACACACACACTCACTCTCTCTCTCTCTCTCTCTCTCATAACATTTGTACGAAAGTATATGGCCATTATTTATCTATGAAAGTATATGGCCATTATTTATCCCATTCTGTAAGTCTCCACTATGTCTATTTGTCTCCACAAACGTACCCATAAAGTTCCATCATGCAGGCTTTTTAGTCCTCAGTTCTTGGCTTTTTATTCTGTACTTTCACGTTTGACAAGGCATCACAGAAGAACTTACATTATTACATTATTATTGAAATTAGATTCCTCGTCATATTTGTTTAATTCTCTATTTTTTTTTTGTTTTTTTTAAAACTATCTCATTCTTTATTTGTTTGTGAGTTATGGAACTTCACAATGAGAGATGAGAGGCGGAGTCTAGAATTTTTATTTGTAGGATCGAGGTCAAAATTTTTTAAGATGTAAGAGGTGTTTTTATTATTTAGAGGGAATAACATTTAACTTTTTAAAAAATGATGTAGAATTTAGTTAAACTTCCGGCATTATGAGAAATCAATTGTTATTTTATACACTATTTCTTGCTAAAGTTTTCTAATTTATAATGCATATGAAAACGTGATTGTTGTTTGCAAACTAACACTTCGTTTTTGTTTGGAGTTTTTGGCTTAATGGACATGTATTCTATCTTTAATTGTGTGGGAAATGTAATGCTAGGGTTTGAATTTAGCCAGTGTGTGTGTGGAGTGCGTGTGATCGATAAACAAAAAAGAATGCTAACACTCCATTTTTCTATGTAACAAACAACTAAATTAATTATATTCAAGGTGTTGATTATCGAAATATAGTCTATCTTGTACCAAAATCATATAACTTGGGTTTTGATTTTGAAATTGCAATAATTAATCAACGATATTCTTATGGAAAAATATGCTCAAGGTAAAGGCAAATTCCTTGTATACGGTCGAGCTGGCTTGGGTGGTACATCAAACATATCGGCATATTAAAAGATTTCGTTGAAATTGTTCGTTTGGAAATGATAAATAAGACAAGGGAACAAGTTGGTAAGTATAAATTCTCCTGGCGGATGGGTAACTACTTCCCCCTTCTTCATTCTTGCTAGGGGGCCTAGCTGTTGAGAGCATCTTTTGTCTTTGTAGAGCAACAATGTGATGGGAGCAGCCTAAACTATGAAAATGAGGATGTGGGTGCCATTTCTCGTGCAATCTGCCACTTATCTTATCGAGGTAATTATATTTGTTTCGGTAAATATTCTTCCAGCTATTTTCTCATAATGAGTTCTTTCTCTTTGTTCATAAAGTTACATGCCCTGCCACATGGCAGCTATTTGGATTTGATAGCTGGAATACCTATACACCTCATTAAGCGCACCAAGGAGAGCTTTGTTGTCCCGCTCATTTTCGCCACCTCTTAGGGCTTCACTATCAAGTACGATTCCCTAATCGTCCCTATGACTTTCCTCGAGAACCCTTGATGGTCCTCTACTCGAATGTGGTCCCGGTATCTTGCACTACTAACTGTTTTTGTACAGGGGACCATACTATTACTGACAAAGGGTATAATCAGATAATGGTGTCACCGGCCAAGAAATGCCATCTCATTCCTAATCAGGTGTACCTCTCACCTAAACCTATAAATAACAATTCATTCACTATTCATGGGAGCGTAATTCACTTTTGCTGACTTAATACACTCATATTCCATTTAATCTTTTGCTCTGATATTGATAAAATAAACACATACATTACCAAGCCCAATATCTAAAGCCCGCTATACTAAAAACTAAATAATATATATAAACACTCAAATGCAAAGATAAGGATTCAAATTCAACCAAGATAATCTTATCAATATTTTCTCTCTTTAAGAACCACACTCTTCATTACCTAAAATTGATATTCTTTCTTGGAGATTTTGGGGAACGAATTTTGTTGCTATTTCACTAGCGTCGTCCGTGGGGAGCTCTGATTCTGAGCACTATTGCAGTCGGGGTCAGAGGTTCCCTGACATTTTCTTTATTTTTCTTTTTTATTATTTGTCAGATTTGGAGGTTATGCAAGAGAGACAAGTGTAGAAGATCGTGAAGGGAAGAATGAAGATGTTTCTTCAAGTCTTGTGTGGATCTTCCGTTTATGCTGATTTCATGGGTTTGCCTTTTGTTTCATGTCTTGGCATGTTATTAAGCTAGAAGTTGTCTGAAACATAAAAAAGCAACAATCTTATTAAGTGACACCCCTCCGATGTTAAATGTGACATACTTTTGATATCGTTTGGGGTTTGGCTTTACGACAAGAACTATTGTAAAGATACTTTAGAAAAGCTTTACTTAGATGTTCACTGATTGGTATCTTTACTTGTGCAATTACCTATTGATCTATCTATTTGTTTATATGTTTATCTTGCTGGTTCAAACCCGAGCCTATAAATGTTTAGTCACTAATTTTGGAGTTTTATTAAAATGACCACCAAAGTCGGAGTAACTTGGTTGAGTCCAACTTTATTGTGGCAATTGGGAATTTGAGCTAGCTGGAAGGTCCTAAACTTTATTAAGTCTTCGCATGACCCTAGACTGATGGCCTCCAAGGTCTGAATTGCACGAAAGGTCATAAGATTTGTCAAAATTTTTGGGTCTATATGACCTCAACTAATAACCTTCAAGGTTTCAGTCACACTAAGGTTTGAAATCCTTTTAAGTCTTCTGGTAAACCCCAGGGTCTGAAATCCTTATAAGTTTTAGGGCTCATGTGACCCAAGACCCTTGACCCTAAAGGTCCAAAATCCTTATAAGTTTTAGGGTACGCGACCTAAGACCCTTGACGCTTAAGGTCCAAAATCTTTATAAGTCTTGGGGTCCTCATGACTTAAGACCCTTGACCCTTAGGGTTAAAAAACCTTATAAGCTTTAGGGTCTGTATGACCTAAAACCTTTGACTTTCAGGGCCCAAAAGCCTTATAAGTCTTAGGACTCGTGTGAACTAAGACCATTGACCTTTAGGGTCTGAAATCTTTAGGGTCCACTTGACTCAGGACCCTTGATCTTCAAGGACCAAAACCTTATAAGTTTTAATGTCTGCGTGACCAAAGACACTGGACCTTCAGGGTCCATAATCTTTATAAGTCTTAGGGTTTGTGTGACTTAAGACCCTTGACCCTTAGGGTCGAAACACCTTATAAGCTTTAGGGTCAATATAACCTAAGACCTTTGACTTTCAGGGGCCAAAAGCCTTATAAGTTTTAGGGTCTATGTGACCCTGGACTTTTATGGTCCAAAATCCTTATAAGTCTTAGAACTCGTGTGAACTAAGACCATTGACCTTTAGGGTCCACGTGACTCAAGACCTTTGATCTTCAAGGACCAAAGCCTTATAAGTTTTAAGGTCTACGTGACCAAAGACACTGGACCTTTAGGGTCCAAAATCCTTAGACCCTTGACTTTTAGGATTCAAAATTTTTGTAAGTCTTAGGGTTTGCGTGATTCAAGACCTTGGACCTTTAGAATCCAAAATCCTAATAAGTCTTAGGGTTGAAAAACCTTATAAGCCTTAGGGTTCGCATGACCTAAGGCCTATGACTTTCAGGATCCAGAATCCGTATAGGTCTAAGGGCACGCGTGATCTAAGACCCTTGACCTTCAGGGTCCAAAATCCTTAGGGTTAGCGTTATCCAAAACCATTGACTTTCAGGGTCCAAAAGCCTTATAAATCTTATGTTGCCCTTAATTTTTGATGATGATTTAGAAGATCTTTTTATTTAACACGTAATTTGCAGATTTGCTCTAATGGTTACTTTCCTTCGAAGATCTCCAACGGCTACTTACTATCTTAAAGGATTTCAAATTAAAGCTAGAAGTCATATCTTGCCTTATTACTTTTCCAACGGCTACTTATCTAAATGAAGAATTGGATTCTTGCCAAATTGAAGTCGCTCCATTGTACTATAAATACGATCAATAATGATGAGAAAAAGCAACGTTTGAGAGTGCTAAGCGATAGCAATTGTGAGCTCACATTCATCATATTGTAGAAGTGAGAATTGAGATCTATTCTTGGGTGTACGCTGTTTATCTAGTGTTGGTAGTACTAGAGGTCTAACAATGTGTTGCTTACTAAGTGTTGGGTAGTACCACTGGTCCTGCTTCAGTTCCAGAATAGCTCCTCACTTTCTTTCTATATTATTTTGTTTGGAAGCTGTATCTTCCATAAAGTCTGTATCGTTCCACTATAATCGGCTTGTGCCGTGTTATTCCGATTCTAACTTTAATAAGATATTTCGCAGGCTCAAAATCCTAAGTTGAAAAACACTTAGGTAGTGGATTAAGCCTCATCCCAAACCACTATAAGTCATTTGTGCATTTAGTTTTATTCCTGTTAGGTTTGTTACACTGGTAGTTCCAGTGCGCTTTTCTATCTCATTAAAAAATCAGTTTAAAAAACCTAATTCACCCCCTCTTAGATTGTCAATTGGTATCAGAGCCTAGTGCTCTGTTAATTCTTGTGGTCTAAACAACCTGAGTGAAAGATCCAAATGGATTTATCCCATGCGGATGTTTACGCAGAAGGGTCCTCCTATTCGAGGCCACTTTTATTCGACGGAGCAAACTATTCTATCCAGAAAAACCGAATTGAAGAATTTCTCATATCGGTTGATTATAGGTCGTAGAGGATTATGAGTCATGGACCTTTTTAGGTCGTCAAAACTGTAGGGGACAAAAAGGTAGAAAAGGATTATAATGAACTAAAGAATGAGGACATGAAATTGCTGTTATTAAATGCCAAGACAAAATACATTTTGTCATGTGCTCTTACTAAATAAGAGTATAATAGAGTCAGCACTTGTGCCACTGCAAAAAAGATGTGGGACATGCTTCAAATATCCCAGAAGGTACGTCGCAGGTTAGACATGAAAGAATTGCTTTATTAACTCATCAGTACGAATTGTTTAAAATGAAAACAGATGACACTATAAATCAAATGAACGCAAGATTCACAGAAATCATCAATCATTTGTTTTCTCTTGGAAAACCAATTTCCAAAGAGGATCAAGTGAGAAAAATCTTGTGATCACTGCCTCTAGAGTGGGAACCTAAAGTGGCGGCTATTCAAGAGCCAAAAGACCTCAATGTCCTGACCATGACACAACTTGTAGGGTCTTTAACCTCTCATAAGTTGACCTTGATGAACAGAAAAAAAATTCTGTAAAGAAAAAAACCATTGCCTTCACTGCTTATCATAATTCCAATAGTAGTTCCAATGGAAGTTCCAATGGTAATATTGATGATATCACTGAAGAACATGAGAATGAATAGCTTGCTTGTATGACTAAGAGATTAAAGCAAATTTATTCTAGACAATGATTTCGAAAGGACAACAATGGAACTCAAAGAAAAGGATATTCTAACTCTCCAAAAACAGATTCCATCAAGTGCTATGAATGTGGAAATCCAAACCACATTCGATTAGATTGTCCATTGCTAAAAAGACCTCTTCCTAAGGAGGATAGAAAACCTAGATCGATAACGGTAACCTGGGGTGACTCCGACTCAGAATAATTGGAAAATGAAGATAACTTCGTCTGTTTCATGACAAATGAGGTAACCACCAAACTTACTTCTTACTCAAGTGATGATGATGACTTTGAAACTGAAAAAATCTTGATAATGTGCCGAAAGAAAATTCAAGATCTTCTTTCACAAAATAAAACTCTTGAAAATGACATTGTGTGCATTACCAAAGAAAAACAAGATTTGTTCACAAGTTTCACTAACCAAATTGATATATTAAGAAGTAAAAAACAAATTCTTGAAAAAGATAATGAATTGCTTGCATATGATACTGAATATCTTGAACAAACTATTTTTCATTTAAAAAATGCTCTAAAAAGGAAAATGACCAAGAAAAGTCATGCCCACGCAAACAAGAGATGTTACTCGTGTGGAAAAATCAGGCACATTCAATATCATTGCTATCATAGAAAACCCGGTACCAAGAAGATATGGGTACCAAAAGCTTCCGCTACTAACCAACCAGGACCACCATTTGAGGGGGTACCTAAAAATAACTGATCGTGCAGGAATCACCAATGAGAACACTCTGGAACAAAAAATGGATCCTAGATAGTGAGTGCTCTTGTCATATGATTGGTGACAAAACCATGTTTTCCGAGATCCAAGAATACAAAGGAGGAAGTGTCACTTTTGTAGATAACACTAAAGGAAGAATCATGGGCAAATGGTCGATTAGTAAGAAACCTAGAAATTAAAAGGAGGATGTCTGGCTAGTAGAAGGGCTGGAACACAACTTAATCAGCATAAGCCAGCTCTGTGACAATGGTTTTGAGGTAAAATTCCATTCATCACATTGCTACGTTGTTAAAAATGGTAACATCATTTTTACCGCTAATCGTGAGAGAAATATATATGCCTTCTGTTTAAATGATATTGTTAATCAAAAAATCGAGTGTCTAGCAGTCACCACAGATTTGAGCTGGTTATGGCACAGAAAGCTAGGATATATTAACATGGAACTTTTATCAAAAATCTCAACAAAAGACCTTGTCAAAGGTATTTCAAAACAAAAGTTTTTCAAAGACAAAATTTGTGCTGCATGCCAAAAGGGGAAGCAACTGAAGTCCTCTTTTCAGCCTAAAAATGAGGTAACCACTAGAAGAACATTGGAACTTCTACATTTTGACCTATTTGGACCTATGAGAACTGCCTCTATTGGAGGGAAAAAGTATGCATTTGTTTTAGTTGACTACTTCTCTAGATTTAAATGGGTATTGTTTCTTGTCAGCAAAAATGATGCATTAAAATCTTTCATTCCACTCACAAAAAAACTTCAAAATGAAAAAGGATATAATATTCAAAAAATACGGAGCGATCATGGGACTGAATTCGAAGATAAAAATTTTGAAAATTTCTGTAATGAACATGGGTATGTTCACAACTTCTTGGCTCCAAGAACCCCTCAACACAATGGAATAGTGGAGCGTAAAATTCGAGTTTCACAAGAAATGGCTCGCACTATGCTAAACGAATACGAATTACCTACGCATTTTTGGGGTGAAGCTATAAATACAGCATGCTACATTTCAAATCGTGTCTTTCTAAGACCTATACTACAGAAAACACCCTATGAACTTTGGCATAGAAAGGTTCCAAATGTCTCGTGTTTTCATGTTTTTGGTTGCACTTGTTTTATTTTGAATGATAGGAACTACCTCACTAAATTTGATTCAAGGGCTGAATAAGGTATTTTCATAGGTTATTCAACCAACAATAAAGCCTACAGTGTGTATAACAAGAGAAAAAGAACTGTTCAAGAATCGATTCATGTAATATTTGATGAAACTGACCTTCTGAATGCCAAGGAACCCTTGAGCAATGAATTTTCATAAACTTTGCAGGCTCCTAGGATCCCTGAAGGAATTACCATTACAGAAGAACCAAGTGAGAAAATCGAACCGAGTTCTCGTGGAACTACCAACGATACTATCGAAGATAGTTCCGATGATATGAAAACTGATGATACTCATAAACCTAAGTTCAAACATGCTTCAAGCCATCCCACAAAAGTAATAATTGGTGACCCAAAAATAGGTATTATAACCAGGTCTAAAGCTAAGCAGGCAGAAACTGTACAAACAAATTTAGCCTTAGTCTCAGTGATAGAACCAAAGAACATTTTCGAAGCCTTGAACGACCCTTCATGGGTTGATTCCATGAAGGAAGAATTGTCCCAATTTGAGAAAAAATGAGGTATCGAAACTTGTAAAGCGGCCAACAAATCATTCAGTCATTGGAACAAAATGGGTGTTCCCCAACAAGCTTGACGAAGAAGGGTGATGTGCATGTTTGCTTTACAGAACGAGCACTATATGCATCTCTAAGAATCCTATTCTCCACTCTCATACCAAACACATTGAGATTAGACATCATTTTTTACGTGATCACGTCCAAAAGGGTGATGTGCATGTTTTCTTTACAGAAACTGATAAGCAACTTGCAGACATTTTTACAAAACCATTGGCTGAAGAAAGTTTTTGCAAAATTAGAGAAAATCTGGGGATTATTTCCATATAATGTGCTACTGCATCGTTAAATAAAAAATAAAAAATAAAAAATATAAAAAAAATGTCATCTGTTTCTTTTATGATCATTTTTTGCCTTTTTTGATGATGAGGGGGAGAACACTTAAAACATCCTCCTCTTTTTTTTCTTTGCATTTCACATCATAATTATAGGGTTATGAGATCTCTTTTGGCATCATTTATGGTGTTAAGATGTTTTGGTGTTTGCTGAATGCACTTCCCTCAAAGAAAATTAGCATTCCAAATGAAGTGTTATGAAATGTTTGGTTTTCTTTTCGACTATATAATCCTGACACTTTAGTTGGTTCAAAGATGTGTCTACAACTCAGAAATATGGGGGGAGACATTTTTGTGCTCTTCTAAAAACCAACATGAAGACAGGGGGAGCATATCTCTATTTATCATCATAAAAAATAGGGAGATTGTTGCCCTTAATTTTTAATGATGATTTAGAAGATCTCTTTATTTAACACGTGATTTGCAAATTTGCTCTAACGGTTACTTTTCTTTGAAGATCTCTAACGGTTACTTACCATCTTAAAAGATTTCAAATTAAAGCTGGAAGTCAAACCTTGCTATATTACTCTTACAACGACTACTTACCTAAATGAAGAATTGGATTCTTAGCAAATTGAAGTCACTCTGTTGCACTATAAATACGGTCAATAACGAAGAAGAAAAGCAATGCTTGAGAGTGCTAAGTGATAGCAATTGAGAGCTCACGTTCATCATATTGTAGAAGTGAGAATTGAGATATTATCTATTCTTGGGTATATGCTGTTACCTAGTGTTGGTAGTACTAGTGATCCAACAGTGTGTTGCTTACCAAGTGTTTGGTAGTACCATTGGTCCTGCGTCAGTTCCAAAATAACTCTTCTCACTTTCTTTCTATATTGTTTTGTTTGGAAGTTATGTCTTCCATAAAGTTTGTATCGTTCCACTTTTATCGACTTGTGTCGCGTTATTCCTGTTCTAACTTTAATAAAATATTTTGCAGGTTCAAAATCCTAAGTTGAAAAATACTTAGGTAGTGGATTAAGCCTCGGCCCAAACCACTATAAGTCATTTGTGCATTTAGTTTATTTCTGTTAGGTTTGTTACATTGGTAGTTCCAGTGCGCTTTTCTATCTCAATAAAAAATCAGTTTAAAAAATCTAATTCACCCCCTCTTAGATTGTCACCTTACGGTCCGTGTGACCTAATATTAGGGGTGACAATTTCTGACCCAATATGAAAATCCAACATAAAAATAGCGGGTTAGGGTTGGGAGTTCATGGGTTAGGTTGAAAATGAGTAGAACCGGAAAGTGATCTGAAAAATATGGGTTGGGTTGGGTTGACTCGTGGGTTATCTAGACAACTTGAATTCTTTCATGGGTTAATCGACAACCCGACCCAATACGACCTGAATCATTTTTTAAAATCTTTTTTTCTCTTTCCCTCTCATTTAGAGAAAAATATATTATGTATAAATTATAAATCATATCATTTTGATGGGTTATACTTAATCATTAATAATATAATATAGGAAAATTAATGAAAAAGAGAATAGGGAATTTTTTTAATTACTAAACACATAAAAACTTTTAGATATTTAAAGATAAGAGATCGTTAAATCTTTTAAATAAGTGAAAAGTCAATTTGAATGAAAAAAATATTATTATGTTAGTTATCATCTTCTTCTTCCTCCAAAAAAGTATATCTTATTCCTCTAGTTGTTTATTTGCATTTATTGAAGTTTTATATTGATTTATTTTAATATTGAATGTAATTTTTTATCAAATATTTTTACATATATTATAAATAAAATTTAAATAAACTAGAGTCGGAAATAAACTCATTAATTTCTAATGTAAATTCCGAACATGTAATCGTAGTCGACCATCACTACAAGAATGTATGCCTTTAGTGACGAACCAATTATCAATTTAGTTTTCTATACTAGATTTCATTTATAACAGATTTGTTAGTAAATGTATTGTTAGTAACTGCTTATTTAGTTATATTTACATTGAATTCTATTATTAATCATCACATGATGTGATGATACTCTAAAATTGTGACAAAATGTAAAAAATCTCTTTATCACAAAATTTTCGATAGACTTAGTAAAGATGTGCTTTTTTATAGTGCATACAAATAAATGTATATATAATATAGTTAGCTAAATGAAAAATTAGGGAAAAAATCAACTTTTAACTAGTAAATTATAATTGCTTTAATTTTTCCATTAAAAAAGTTGAAATTTTTATTTAAAACATGTTAATTTGGGTTGACACGAATCCATCCAAATTGGATTACGGTTGAGGTCTAATGGGTTTGACAGGCCATGGGTTGGGTTAGGGTTACGAGATTTTATGTTATATCACTACCTCAATCCAACCAGAACCCACCCGAATTGCTACCCCTATCAGATACCCTAGACCTTTAGGGTTTGAAATCCTTATAAGTCTTAAGGTTCACATGCCCTAAGACCTTGGACTTTCTAGGTCCAAAATTTTTATTAGTCTTAGGGTTCTGTAACCCAAGACCCTTGACCTTTAGGGTCCAAAATCCTTAGGGCCCGCGTGACTTAAGACTCTTGGTTTTTAAAGTGTAAAAGCTTTACAAGTCTTAGGGTTTGTGCGACCCAAGACCTGGGACCTTTAGGGTCCAAAATCCTTATAAGTCTTAGGGTCTACATGACCCAAGATCCGTGACCTTCAGGGTCCATGTGACCCAAGACCCTGAACCTTTAGGGTCTAAAATCCTTATGTCTTAAGGTCCGAGTGACCTAAGACCCTAGACCTTCAAGGTCTAAGCCACCCGAAGGCTCGAAATCCTTAGACGTATTAAGGTTTGCGTGTCCCAAGACCCATGACCTTTAGGGTTTCACTAACCTAGATTTATACATATAGTATTGGTCAATTAAGATGCTTACATGCGTTTTCAACTATAACTTACGTTGCATTAACGTCAGTATCACCCAATTCATTGATTTAAGGGCCTCAATAAAACACTCAATGGATTGGTGGATTTATGTTCATATTTTTTAAATTCATTGGGTTGAGCTTCGCTCATACTCCATGAATTTGGCAACTATTGATATGGATAAAATAAACACATACATGACCAAACCCTAATATGAAATTTCCAATGATAAAAGCCCGCTATACTAAAGCCTAAATAATATACGATTACACCCTTGAACTATTACCATTTCCCCACTCTTGTTTCAATAATTACCACTGCACCCTTTTACCATTATGATTTTTGTAAAAGTACTAAAATACCCTAATGAAAATTCAGACAAAAAAGAGCAAAAGAAATAAAACCAAATTTTATGTGCAATACCAAAAGTACCCCAACCCAATAACTCACACACTTATATGTGTATATATATATATATATATACCAGATATATTAGCACACACACATATATTTACAAATATATATATATATATATATATATACAGAGATATATACACACACATATATACATAGACACATATCGACATACACACTCCCATATACATATGTATCATATATATTTGTACACACATATATAAACAAATAGACATGTACATAATAGATATATATACATACGTATATACATAGATAAATAAGAGAGAGAGAGAGAGAGAGAGAGAGAGAGAGAGAGAGAGAGAGAGAGATACAAAAAAGTAAGTTTTCCTCCATTTTTGTTACCTGTTGAAGCTTGAAGGAGAAGGGGAGGGGGAGACTCACCCACTTGTTGAAGAAGAAAGGGAAGGGTAGGGTAGGGTTGGTGTGGGAGATGGTGGAGGCTTTTTCATTTTTTATTTTTATTTTTTTGAGAAATTAGTAATTAGACTTTAGTTCAGGGGGTGTAATGGTAATTTTCTCTCTATATAAATACTCAAATACGAGGATAAGGATTCAATCTTAACAAAGAGAATCTTATATATATTTTCTCTTTTTAACAGCTCCCCTCTTCATCACGTGCAACTGATATACTTTGTTGGAGATTTCAGGAAATGGATTTGATCTCCATGTCATACTCGATACTTATTATTGATTTAAGTATCAAATGATTTTTGTCAAAAATACTTCCGGCAAATTTACATGTGCTCACTATTTTGATAAGTTAAGAGCTTATCCACAACTCTATTTGATTCAAATCACTTTCATTTCAAGGACGTGGAGCGAAGGAACAACCTCATTAGGTACAAACTTTTGTAAGAGATACGGGAATTCTTCCAAAGTTAGGTCTCACGTCTTGCACAAACAAATCGTACATGAAAATGACTTGCACTTGGAATAACACAAACAGATATGTGTGTATGAGATAAATAATTAAAACTTGACCCATAAATCACATTTGAGCTGAAATCCAAACGTGACAGGCAGGCGCCCCCCCCCCCCCCCCCACACACACACACACGCACAAAAATAAAAAAAAAACTTGACATAAACCAAACATAAAATTCTTAAAAGAAAAAAAGAGAAAAACAGAAATCCTGCAAATGCTAGATAATGATATTACATCATTAATGCTAAAACTATAATACACGGATATTTCAAAAAATTATATCATGCAGTGTCGGACATGGACACAACCCTGATACGTATCTAGCACTACTACAAGAAAATAAGTAAATTAGTGACAATATAACTAGCAATAATAAAAAACAATTATCATTAATTATATGCATTTAGTGACAATAAAAATACGTTGTCACAAAATATAGTTAGCACAATATGAATGGTGACAACATAGTATGAAAATGTGACAACATAGTGCAACATTGATAATTAGTGACACACCTATGATGACAACTTTGTGACAATGGAATCTTATCATAAAATTCTAATGAAATTTTTTTTTGTCACTAAGTTGTTACTATATGAATGTCATTATTTGTTAATAGTTATCACTAAAATATTAATTCCTATCACCATCAAATGCATATTATGATAAGATGAAAGTCGTTGTCACTAAGGAGACTTAATTGTTGGCAAAGTAGAAAATATTGTTACTTAATATAATTATTAGTGACAATTTTTATATCTTGTCACTAACATTACTTTTTCTTGTAGTGCATGGCAACCACATGTCCGAAAAGTGAAAAGGAAAAAGAAAAAATCCAACACGGTGTCGGACACGGCTGAGGGTGTGTTTGACACATTTTGGACACGGCTGGACTTTTTTTTAATATTTTACAAAGCTTATAATGGGCTCTTTTTTTCAAATTTTAAAAAGGATAGTGGAAAATTTGTAAATAAAAAAAAGATTATATTTATCTTAAACTAATTAATTAGATTCAAACTATTTATCTATCGGACTTTGTTTCACATCGTTTTTTTCATCTATCTCGTATTCTTTACAAATCTCCAATCAAAAATTATTGCCGAAAAATTTCATGACGATTTCATTTTAATGATGCATATTTCTATTTCTCTATCAGGCACTCTAATTTAATAAATTATAAAAATACAATATAATATAACATAATATTTTAATAACTATTTCGGAGTCGTGTCGTGTTCTAAAATTTAAGATTTTCTGTGTCACCTTATCTGTGTCGTGTCCGTATTCCCGTATCCGTATCCGTATATCATAGAAGCTAAATATTACCTTTATTGACTACAAGCCAGAATCCAATTTTGTTACTGATCAATCAAATTGAATACTTTTCTAAATCAAAATAAATTTAATTGTTTAAAATTAAAAGGGCTAAGTGGCGTATATCACAAATATCAATTATGGCTAATCCTATCGTATCAAAATCAGAAAACATGTTAAAAATGTGTATATACGATACTCCCTCCCAACATTAAGATCCTATTTGACCACATACAGAGTTTTAGTTAAGAGGTAAAAATATGATATTAATTTTAAAATTTTATATTTTCAGATGATTTTATATCGTAATTTAAAATGAAAGGGTAAAATGCTGAAAAACAAAACATTTTAGGAAATGAAAATTGTTTTAGAACACCTCCGACAAGAAATACGAACTACTCCACCCTTTCTTTTATAATTAACGTTTTACTACAAAAATTATTTCAAATATTTGTTGTTCTCAAATTTCTAGAAGCAGTTATTATATTTTCATAATATATTCTTCCACCTATACTATACATTCAGTGTGAAGGCCTTTGACTTATTTTTTAATGTATGTAATTGTGTTTTTTCTAAAATATTCTTTCAACTATTCATCTCTTTTCGATCCACTCCCTTTCTCCCAATAACACGTTTTTTTTCCTTTTTTTTATTTTTATTTTGCATCTCTCTCTCTCTCTCTCTCTCTCTCTCTCTCTCTCTCCCCCATTTCTTTGACATTCTTTACTTTAAATTTATCATTTATTTTTTAATCAAAGAGTAATTTATTTTTAATTTTTTTTTACATCATCTTAAATCTAATAAATATATTTTCAATAATTAAAAAGATGGTATATATAATAAAATTACGTAAACAATATATATAATTCACATAGAATTTAACAAAAAGACATTTCTACCATTAAATTTAACTATTTAATTAGATTATATTCATTTTTATATTGCACACGAATCGAGTGTGCCTGATACACTAATTCTAATAAATGAAGCGATAAGAGAGCGTTAGTGGAATATAATTACGAAAAAAAATTCCAAATAATTTAAAGAAGGCATTTTAGTCAAAATAAAAAAAAAAATTCCAAATAATTTAAAGAAGGCATTTTAGTCAAAATAATTTTAAAACATGATTGTTAATTATCCTTTTCAATTCTTACGGAAAATCCTTAAACATCAATTATAAGAAAACCGAGAAACTATAATCCAGAATAAAGAAAATATTCACTTTCACATATCCACATACTTTCTCCATTTCATATTATTAGCAGTTTCAGCATTTTATTTTTATTTCAAAATATCTATTATTTTATAAAAATAAAACAATGTCTAATACACTAATTTTTTTTCCAAGACTTACTCGTACATTAAATACCACTCTTATAGCCTCATAAATATTATATAACTTATATTGTCAAGACATTTAAGACGTTAACATGAATAAATCCGTCAAACCGAGTACATCATTAAATTCTTGTTAACGTGTGTATAATAATCTTAAAAATGTTACATTATGATTAGACATCTTTAACTTACTTCATCAAAAAAAGACATCTTTAAATTATGTTATTATTGCAAAACTGCATAGAAAAAGATAGTTCATATATATATATATATATAAGTTAAAGTTCACCAAATAGATCACACACACATGTGTGCAAGTAATAAATTAATAATGAAAAATTGAGTGAAGTGTACATTCTCGGTGCAATTTGCATTTATGACCTTCGTTTGTATTACTGCAACTATTTAGTCTATTTTTTCATGCTTTTCAAGACATGTAGGAGATGGAAACCCGTGTCTTGCTTACCTAAAAACATTTATTGCTTTTGCCACCCGCTTTCAATTTCTTCACTCATTTCCCATTTCAGGGGTGTAAAAAAAATTAATTCTTGCACACTCTCTCTCTCTCTCTCTCTAGAGTTCTGTCTTTCTCTCTCATGAATTATTATTACAACATTGATACAGTGGATCATTTATGCTGTGTTATTCAATACACTGTGGTGCAAAATAGGAAGAAAATCAGAAACGTTACATAATAATTTTGAGGAAAAAAAAAAGAAACAGTTCTTATTCAAGAATGAAAGGTTGTCGCTTGGTCGGTGAGCATTATACCTGAAAAGATAACATTTTTCAAGATTCAAAGATCTTCTGAAAAGAAATCGATTCTTAGCAGTTCCAGGGGAAATGGACATGCATGGTTTCTAGCTTTAGTACCAAAAATGGAGTTTGTGAGTTTCAGTTCGAACCAATCATTGTCTTGAGAAGAACAAGGGAGAAACAAGAAGGGCAAATTTTTTTTTTTGGGTCTCTAATTTCGGAGCTGATTTCACGTGACCTCAGCCAGAAACTCGAGAAATACTCAAGTGCCACACTAATTCTTTATTCTTGGGAGAGAGAGAGAGAGAGAGTGTGTTGTGTCATGTGTGTGTGTGCAGTTGGGTTCACAGCTCTCATCATAAAGGGTAAAGGGGAACCAGCACTGTTGAAATGCTCAGTGAGTAGATGTGTTCTCATTAATTGTACTTCAATCTCTTGACTCTTGTGGGTGTTTATCTCTCTGCCTTTTTCTTGATAATCTGTCTTGGCAAAGCCAATTTGATGGGGTCAATCCTAAAGCATTGATAGTGACACTAACTTGCGCCTGCTTTACTCTTCAAATTAGCCCTAATGATTCACAGCATTCTTATGCCGCACCCTTCCCCTATGATAATGGTGTTAGATCTGGAGATTTTGGTAGTGAGATTAGTTGCTTTGAAACCAAACACAAAAGGCCATTTACCTTTAGGATCTTCCACCAATCAAGATTCTCCAGGTGTTTAGCGTTAATCAAAGTGGATTTTCAACAAAGGGGTGACCCTTTGTCTACTTCTTAATTATGGAACTCAAATCAAGACTTCATTTTTAGATATATTTGCCTTTTGGTTGTTTCCCCTTCAAGAATTTCACTTTGAGCGCATCAATGGAGTGGATATCGCTGTCCAGGTACAACCTTTCTCCTTCATTGTTCTTCTTCTTGTTGTCCTCATTGTTTTTAGTGTTGACTGCATTAGTCCCACAAGTAAGGTCAGGAGATGCTGAGGCTCTTTTGGCTTTGAGAGCCTCAATAGACCCATTGGGTGTTCTCCAATGGGGAAGAGTAGGTGATGTTTGCCAATGGCAAGGTGTTAAAGAGTGCCTTAATGGGAGGGTCATGAAGCTTGTAGTTGAGAGATTGAACTTAAGTGGTTCAATAAATGGCAAAATCATCAATCAGTTGGACCAGTTAAGGGTCTTAAGCTTTAAAGAAAATTCACTTTCTGGGGAAATTCCAGAGCTCTCTGGCCTTGCAAACCTCAAGTCTCTATTCCTCAATAATAACAAGTTTACGGGTGGAATACCGGTTAGTCTATCTCAAATGCACCGCCTAAAAGTCATTGTTCTGTCGGGTAACCGGTTAACGGGTCGGATTCCTGTGTCCTTTGTTGGTTTGAGCAGACTATATGTGCTTTATTTGCAAGATAACCGGTTGACGGGTGATATCCCGCCTTTTAACCAAACTAGTTTGAGATTCTTTAATGTGTCGAATAATTCGCTCTCCGGGAAAATCCCTTTAACTTCATCATTGGTGAGTTTCAATGAATCTTCTTTCTCTGCTAACATTGATTTATGTGGGGTACAAATCCGAAACCCATGTAATATTAGTCCGTCTGCTGGTCCGTCATATCCGATAATGCCTAATAACTGGGGCCATAGGAAGAGGAATAGTAAGAAGATTATCTTGATAGTTGTTCTGAGTGTTGGTGGATTTGTCCTATTATGTGTTGTAGCAATAATTTTGATGATGTGTTTGAGGAAAACGAGCTGGGAAAAGGAGGATAGGAGTAAAGCGGTTGCACGAGGGGTACAGGGGGCAGCACCTAGTGGGGTATCTAACGGCGGTCGGGATGATGACAATGAGGGGTTTTCTTGGGACAAAGGGGCCGGGGGACTTGGGAGTTTGGTGTTTCTTGGACCAGGGGATCAGCAAATGAGTTACAGCTTGGAGGATTTGTTGAAGGCTTCGGCTGAGACGTTGGGGAGGGGCACTATAGGGAGCACTTACAAGGCGGTGATGGAGTCAGGGTATATTGTGACTGTTAAGAGGTTAAAAGATGGGCGGTACCCGACTATGGAGGAGTTTAGGAGACATATTGAGATTCTTGGTAGACTGAGGCACCCTAATATTGTTCCGCTCAGGGCTTATTTCCAGGCTAAAGAGGAGCGCTTACTTGTTTATGATTATTTCCCCAATGGCAGTCTCTTCTCTCTCATACATGGTAAGTATTTTCTATTCATTGTATACTTATGTTCTTTTAGCACAACACAATAGAGCATTTAATGAATGTTGCTTTACTGCAATGATTGTTGACCTAGTTATCTATCTTTTGTGAACTAAAATTAAGTTCAACTTAGAGCTAACATTTGAGTTGTGGCAATTTCATGGTAAGTAATAACTTCTCGATATGATAGCCAGACCAACCCTTTTAGGGGCATCAACGTATCTTCCTTAGATTTTTATTTGAGAAAACCATTATGTTCGTGTACTGTATCTAGGTTACTGTATGGACATGATGGCATCTAAGTTCATTTTCCTCCTTACCAAGAACATCAGTGGCCCTAGAAAAGACATTCCATAATAACACATGCTCGTGCAAGAGTTTAAAAATTCAGTATCCATGAGTAAGGTGAAAAAGATTTTCATACAAAGAAATATACATGCATCAATATACTGTATTTGACTTAGCCTATCTTAATTGATACTTATTATGACCCATTAATTTGTTGAAAATCAAGCATTCTGTTGTGGAATGTAGACATTGAAAAAGAAATGCTGAAAATCATGTTCTCAGCTTTGGAATGTGGAAATTTACAAAGAGTGAAGGAATCATTGGACCTATGAATTTCCAATTAGATTTCTACCTGGCTTGACCGTTTTTTGTGAGTACCTAAGATTTGGACTTAGAGCTCGATGTATGAACTTGATTTTGAAAGTTTTCTTGCGACGGTATTTGGCTACAGACTGGTGTGTCCTTTGATCTCAATGATTTTAACCACTTATGCAGGATCAAGAGCTGCAGGTGGTTCAAAGCCTCTCCACTGGACATCTTGTCTTAAAATAGCAGAGGACTTAGCCACAGGATTGCTTTACATTCATCAAAATCCTGGCCTAACCCACGGCAACTTAAAATCCACCAATGTCCTACTGGGCTCCGACTTCGAGTCGTGCCTCACGGATTATGGGCTAACCCCATTCCGAAACCCTAACTCACACGAGGAATCCAGCGCTTCTTCCCTCTTCTACAGAGCTCCCGAATGTCGTGATGTTAGAAAACCACTAACACAACAAGCTGATGTGTACAGCTACGGGGTCCTCCTATTGGAGCTCCTAACCGGAAAGACTCCTTTCCAGGACCTCGTGCAAGAACATGGGTCGGATATACCCGCATGGGTACGGTCTGTCCGGGAGGAAGAGATTGAGTCAGGCGATGAGCCGGCTTCGTCCAGTAACGAAGCGTCCGAGGAGAAACTCAGTGCCCTTTTGAATATCGCTATGGCTTGTGTTTCGATCGCCCCCGAGAACCGTCCTGTGATGAGGGATGTTTTGAGGATGATTAGAGAGGCAAGAGCCGAGGCTCACTTGTCATCTAACAATAGTAGTGATCATTCTCCCGGAAGATGGTCTGATACTGTCCAGAGTTTGCCAAGGGAAGGGCACTTGAGTATTTGAGTGGGATTTCTTGAGGTTGAGTGACCAGCACATTCGTGTATTCTTATTTCTTATTTCTTTTTTTTTTTTTTTACCCCTTCAATTAAATGTGATGATTAGGTGATGTTCAGATATTGATTTTGCGGGGACTTTTAGAATATTTTCATGGAGGTTTTTTTTTTTTTTTGGTCTTTCTTTGGTGGTTTGTAGAGTATGCTTGGAAAATGATTGGTTCATCAGATCAAAGTTATTGACTGTTTTGGAATCGATCAAAGTGAACAGGATGAAACAAGTAACTAAAAATAAATGCTTCATAATTTATATGTTTTAACATTTGGGGTAAATTGCCCTTCCCAATAAAAAAAGGGTAAATTACATCTAGGCCCCTGAAGTTTGATAAAATTACTTAAAAGAACTTACCCTTATTTTGAAGTTCACCAAATTGATCTCTGCCTGTTTTCTTTTCTTTCTCAAAATAAGAAAAAGAAATGGTAAAAATGAAAATTTAAGAAAAAATTAAACTATCATGTTAATATTATAAATATTTTCAATCTAACAATTTATGCCCCAACATATCACATAATCTTAAGTTGAAGCCCCAATGAGCAATTTGGTCCAAGAAAATTGGTCAAATGGGCAATTTTCAAGAATTATATTATGGTTTTTGACAGCATTAGTCATAAAATCTAGTGGAAGTTAATGGAAGAATGGCTGCTGTGGGATGGGCCATATTTCTCAAGAGGACATTGCTAATTTCCAAAATAAGAGGATCTTTTGTTATTTTGTAAAACTATTAAGAGGGGTTTGTTGCACTATAAAAAAACTGTTTTTTCATTGTTCTACTGTTGCTGAGAAACAACAACTGTGTAATGTTTTGTTTTGCTCGAAAAAAAGTTAAAATTAACTGAAAAATTGAAAGCGACTTTCAAGTTGTTTTTTTCAATTTTTAATTTCTCCTTTAAAATTCGACCACTACTTTTCATTTTTTCTCTATAAAAAACTGTTTTTTATTTTTCTACTTTTGTGGAGAAACAACAACTGTGTAATGTTTTGTTTTGCTGGAAAAAAAGTTAAAATTTATTGAAAAATTGGAAGCAACTTTCAAGCTACTTTTTTTAATTTTTAATTATTCTTTTGAAATTCGACCACTATTTTTTACTTTTTCTTTATAAATACCATCCATTTTTGCTAATTTTTGGAAAACCATTTCTACAACTTATACTTTCCCAAAATAAAAATAAGCTGATCCTCACATTTAAACACAAAAATGTTAAGAGCATAAGCAAACCTTGTAGTTTCATATGAACCAATCAGACTGAAATATTTGGTTTCATGTTTCATATGAGCCAATCAGTCGTCCGCGCCAAGCCAAGTCGAGTCAGGGAAAAAATTACGAACTTGAACTCACGTTTGATGAGCCTAAATTTTTTTGAATTCGAGCTGGGCTCTGGATTACTCTATTAAGTTCAAAACTCAAACTCGAAATTCTAATACAATAAAATAATAAATTTTCATTATTTTTTTATTTTTATTTTAAATATAGAAATAGAAATATGATATAGTGTATTAGGAATATGCACATATATTACTAATTTAATATATCTTATTAATGTAATGCTTATATATTCGTAATATTATATATTAATATAATACAAAATTTTAAATTTATATCCTAACTTGTGAGCTGATTCACAAGCCTCAAACCTAAACACAGAAAGCTCGAGATCAGCTTGAGAACAAAATTGAGCTCTTTTCAAGCAAGCTTGAGCTTGGCTCATAACCCGACTTGATTCGTTTGGAGCTCTGCATGAGTGTTTGCTTTATTTGATATATAATAATTGACTAGTTAATAATATATATATATATATATATATATATATTATTCTTTTTAGAATGCACAAGAAAAATAAATTGGAAAGCGTAAATTGCCAACTGCTAGACAGTCCCCACATTCACAATTCTTGACTGACTTTTGGTATATGGTTGGACAAATCTAACTCCAACATCATTTTTGTGACATTCTTTAATGCCCATTTTCAAACTAATTTATTTAGGTAGCAACAACCAGGGTTGACACGATGCTTAACAACACATATTATACTTATACTCCAAGCCAAAATTTATGACTATGGAATTTAACATAATATTTTTAGAGACCTTGATATGCCAACTTATCAAGGTCTAAAAAGCCATTTTCTTGATTATTATTGAATAGTTGGGATTTTATAGTTGTATCACCTTTTCTAAATTTGAGACTTTGTCACAACCAAGAATTTAGACTTTCTTGTTTGAAACGAGAGAATGCTGCGAATTCTGATTTGACTCTTGACAATGTTGTAATTTTCAAGAATTTGTTGGAATGTCAACTATCTCACCGGAATTCTTCTATACAATTTTGATCTCGTACATGCACCAAACAATTAATATTATACATCATTAATTCACTTTAAAAAATATCAACACAAAGTATAACAACCATTCGTTCCACATATGAGGCCCAAACACCGAGTTCATACATGAATATTCCTCTGTCTCAACCCCAATAAGTACATAATTTAGCAAGAAAAATGGACAATATTGGCAACTCAAATTAGATTTGACAATTTTATTATTAATTTCAAAAATGTACAAGATCCCACAAAACTCATGCTTGAAGAGCACAAAGTGGAACTTCCCTCTTCCTTTTTCATGCATACATTGCCACAAAGATTTTCTAAAATTTATTTTCTGGTATGATCAATTATATAAACCTCCCCTCTAACTATTTATAACTACACAAACTTCCCATTCTAGTTTCAACATTACAAGCCTCTCATCTTTCTCATCTAAATATGATCAAAACTGGAAAAACAAATTATTAATGAACTTGGATAACATCCTCGAAACATGGGAGAGCATTGGGAAAGGTATACTAAAATTTGAATTATAACACAACCGAACTACGTGTAATAATGAATGTAATCGTAAAGGAGGAATAAGTTACACAGGAGGTATGTGTAATTCTGAAACAAGAGGGAATATTTGTGTAATTAGATATAGTTACAAGAGAAGGCACTAATTATTTATCACAAGGCAAAAGAAATATTATTTTCTGATTCATGGAAATGCATGAGATACTTAATAAATTTGTTTGATTATTTCACCTTCCTCCATAATTGAACTAACGTCGACAATTATGTACAACAGAACTCTACTATGTGTTCCACATTGAATAACCAAATATGGGAAGACTTACTATGAGAAGACGAGAGAAGGGGCGTGCTAATTCTTTAGCTTTAGGACAACTCATCTTCCTCTAGCTTGGTTGAAGCACAGATGTCGAATCAATGTTATCAAGCCAAGAAACTAACTGCTGCGTACAAGGCCTTATCCTCGGGTTCTCACTCAAACAAAGACAAGCAATCTCAAGAACAGTTAGCATTTCTTCAGCATATTGTTTATCATAAACGAACGGATCAAACACTTCAGTTTCCCTTTTCTCCCTTTTCATTTGAGTCACCCACGCAATTAAATCTCGACATCCTTTTGGTCTGCACATATCCATTGGCCTCTTGCCAGTTAGAAGCTCCAACAGAACAACCCCAAAGCTATACACATCCCCTTTGTAAGTAGCAACAGCAGCTTGACTATACTCAGGAGGGATGTACCCTAGCGTTCCCACAAGGTCCGTTGTAACATGAGTATCATAAGGAAGAATGAGCCTAGCAAGACCAAAATCAGCTAAATGAGCTTCAAATTTCTCATTCAAAAGGATATTGCTTGATTTTATATCCCGGTGGAGTATATGAGGCTCACAAGATTGGTGCAGGTAAGCAAGGCCTCTGACCACCCCTCGGGCAATCTGCAGCCTCGTTTCCCAATCCAATGAAGTGGGCCCATCAACTTTCTCGTGCAACCAGTAATCAAGGCTGCCGTTCTCCATGTATGTGTATATCAGAAGCCTGTCGTTCTTGTACTTGCAATATCCTTGAAGATGAACAAGATTTGGATGCTGAGCTCTCGTGAGGGTCTCTATTTCAGCTTGGAATTCCCTCTCCATCTGAAAATATTCACCCGAGAGGCGTTTTACTGCCACCTTCCTTCCATCGGCGAGGACAGCCTTGTAGACCAAACCGAACCCCCCACAACCAATGATATTGGATTGATCGAAGTTGTTAGTAGCCTTCAGAAGGTCATCTGGAGAAATAACTTCTTTACTATCCTCCTTGTTCTCACATAGAATAACTAGACTTGATATTTCTTCCAATTCCTTCTCAGTGGTGTGAGCTTCTTCCCGTTCTGAATTCAACACTTGTCGTTGGCTCGAACACATAATAATTAAATAAATAAGAGCAAGAAGAAAAATAGTTCCTACACCAATTCCAACACCCATTGCTATTGTGTTAGCTCTCCGTTTCTTCGATTCATTTTGAGGGATTTTGCTGGAACCGAGACAAGGATGAACACGATTCTCACCACAGAGGCCCGGGTTACCTTCGAAGCTCGAGTTGGGAAAAGTTGAGAACTGAGCTTCATTGGGAATAACTCCAGAGAGAGCATTGTGAGCCACGTCGAAGTTTGACAGAAAGCTGAGGTTACTCAAAGAAGGCGGTATTGTTCCATTGAGATTGTTGAAAGACAAATCCAAAGTCTCCAGGCTCTTCATCTGAGACAAACTGCTTGGAATAGGTCCGGATAAGTTATTGCATTTCAAATCCAGAACATGCAGCTCTTTCAGATTCCCAAACTCGGGCCAGATTGACCCGGTGAGAAAATTGTTCCCAAGTTCCAGTGTTGGAGGAAAGCTTACAACTTGTTTGTACTTGAACCCACTTTGGTTCCTTCTCACAAAGAAGGGGACATCAGTTAATGATTCCCCCATTGAAACAGTACCACTGATGAGACTCTGCATCTCAGTAAGTTCTTTTGGAATATTTCCAGTCAAAGAATTGTTGGATAAATCCAAATAAAACAAAGACGGAAAGTCGCCAAACCAGGGTGGGATTGAGCCTTCCAAGCGATTCCATGATAAATCCAACACTTGCAAGTTCTTACACCCATTCAACCACTGTGGAATTTGACCGGTGAGTCTGCAGCTGGCAATAGCAAGGGTCTTGAGTCTAACAAACTTGAGACTAGGATAACTAGGCATTTGCTCATCACGAAAATTCAATGTAAGAACGAGTGCTTTCAAGTTCTCGCAGTGTTGCAGAATTCCAAGAGCGCCCGTCATGTTTGAAATGCTGGAGTTTGAGAGGGACATGTAAGAAAGATTATGGAAATTCTTGAAACTCTCAGGGATTTGCCCGGAGAAGTTAATCCTCGCTAAATTTATTGTCCTCAGCTGTGGACAGGTCGGGAGATTTTCAGGAATCTTCCCATGGAAGCGATTAGTAGCTAAATTAAGCGAAACAAGACTAACCATTGCAGAACAATTGAGATCAATGGTGCCACC
Organism: Petrea volubilis; assembly: GCA_026212405.1. NCBI lineage: Eukaryota > Viridiplantae > Streptophyta > Magnoliopsida > Lamiales > Verbenaceae > Petrea > Petrea volubilis. Next base: position 20,079,832 of record CM047879.1, on the reverse strand, counting down.
CAAAGAATTGTTTCTCAAGGTAAGTGAACTAATAGTAGGTGAATTAGCCAATGAAATAGGTATTCTACCGGTGAAATTATTGGACTGAGCTGAAAATGATGTCAACTGCACAAATCTATCAAACACATCTGGAAGATTCCCCGAAAACTCATTCAAAGATATATCAACATGAACAAGATTAGAGAGGTTACCAATGAGGCCACTGAGCTGCCCCGAAAACCAATTTTCTTGAAGAGCCAACTTCTTCAAATTCTGCAGGTGAAACAGATCATAAGGCAACCCACCAGAGATCAAATTTTCCGACAGGTCAAGTTCCTCCAATGAAGCACTGCAAGTTCCAAGTCCCAGAGGAAGAGTTCCACTCAATTGATTTTCTGCCAAATTCATAACAGAAATCTTTGTTGAGTTCTTGCATATCATCACAGGAACAGGGCCCTCAATCTTGTTTTCAGAAATGTTGACAACTCTGATTGAGGGCAGGTTTATGCTGCCCGGGAACCACCCAGAGATTTCATTATAGCTCAAGTCCAAGATTTCTAACTTAGGCAAATGGAGTAGTGACTGAGGAATTGAGCCTTTCAGGAAATTATGTGAGAGATTGAGGGTTTTAAGCTGGTCCAAGTTGCCTAAAGATTCAGAGATATTCCCAACAATCCTTTTTCGCCCAAGCTCCAGCTTAACCACTCCTCCAGAGTTGACAGAGCCATTTAGAGATGAATTGCAAGTGATGCCTGCCCAATTGCAGCAATTGGTTGAAGATGAACTGAAATCCCATCCATCAACACCTGACTCGAGCTGCTGCGCAAAAGCCCTTAGAGAATTTAAATCATTTGGGTTGCATGTAAAGTTCTGAGCATGAGAACAAGGAAAACCCAGAAAGACGAATAATATACCAAAAAACCACATGCTCATCTCAGCTAAAACCACTAGACCACCCTCAAATCAAGAATTTCTGCTTCTCATTCTAATCGTCAGTGACGGCCAAAAATTATTGCCCGAAGGAGAAAAGAAGTAAATGGAAATAATGGGTTTTAGCCCTTGCAGAGAACGAAGAGAATGGAGGAGAAGAAAAGAGGTTTTTGGGTGCGTGAAAGAATGGTATATGTAGGTGGGGATGAGGAGGAACTAATGGTGGTTTTGACTTCAAAAAGGCCGCTTTTTTCTGGTCCAAATGAGGCGGCGGCGGCTGTGGTGGTGGTGGTGGTGCCTATCTTTCTCGGTCGATATAAAAAGTAGGAATTTTGTGTAGAGAGAGAGGGAGAGAGAGAGAGAGGAGAGAGAGGGATAGCGGGCCGTTGGCAAACTATACGTATTAAAACCAGCCATTAAATTCCTGGGAACAGCTGCCATTGTAATGAGAACATGCGCGAAAAATGTCTTACTACACCAAAATCAAATACCCTCTCTCGCTCGACTGAAAATAGTAAAATAGTTTCTATGTGAAATTACAGTTACACCCCCTTCAAAGTCACTATTTCACACGATTTTCGATTTTTTGTTTTTATTTTTTGTGTTTTTTTTAATTATTGTTGTTTTTTTCTTGATCTTAATTTTTTGATTTCTGATTCATTGGCTTATTAATCCAAATTTAGATATTGTAGAGTCCTAATATAAAGATAATCTTCCAACATAATTGTTTTATTCAAATCTCCATTATTCAAACACTAATGTTTAATAAATTTAACACACCATTCTATGAAATCATCTGCTAATTGGTAATTGTTGTTGTTTTTGTTATTATTATTTCTACAAAAATATGGTCCCAACAGCTAATATGGGAATTCTATGTCTAAGCTTAACATGGGAATGGGTGTTAAGAAGTCCAGTTGGATGGACTAAAAGTCTAAAACTAATGGGAAATTTTCGTTCAAATCTGACTCGATCGAATCAGTTTTAATCAAATTGTGAGTGTTTTACGCTTGTTTTGTGAATGATCGATAATTTAGGATAAATAATCGATAATTTAGAAAGAATGATCAATTACTTGATAAATATAATACATTCATCAAATGATTTATTGGATTCGGCCAAACCAAGTACATATAGTGCGTTATGTTTGAGCCAGCTCTCACAAGACGTCATCAAATCGTTTTTGTGGGAACTAATTATATTTTCAACCCCTTGAGATTTTACAATAAATGCATTTACACCTTTTCGAGTTGACATAATCACGCGAACCACCTCTGCAACCAATTTTTCAAGAAATCTAACCCTAATACAAAAGTTGACAGCAAGAATAATTTCACCAATCAAACAAATCTAAGAAGAGATCTTATTGAGAGGCAAATTGATGACATGAGCAATTTTCATAATTATACGAACCTCAAGGTACCTAGATGTGCTTACCCTAAATTTCTAGTGAGTAGGATGATTATTCCATCTTGCGTCATATTCCCTCGTATTATTATTATTATTATTATTATTATTATTATTATTATATTTTCTTTATTTACTACATTAAAATTATTATATCACTTTTACGCACGTCTTTTATCCAATTATCTGGTACAGTACCAGGTGCAGAAAGAAATATACCATACTAATGTCAGCCTTTAACTTGTAATTGTCAAGTCTTCATCTATAGGTTACAACTCGAGCCAAATTAGCCCCACAATTGTGAAGCAAAGTAAAAATCAAAATCATCATCAAAACCATCCATCCACCTCAAACTCAGGCTCATTAATCACAAATTTTGAATTGTCAACCACCTAACAACCAGTGTAGCCCCACCCACAAAGAGGGGCTACGTCTTACGAGGGAATTTAAATAAAATTTGATTAAATGATTGTTGTTTGGTGAGAGCTGATTTTTAATAAAATTAAAATTGATACGAGAATTTGATTTTCTGTCTTTAAGATAAATTTACTTTGTATAATATTCACGATATAAATGATAATTATCTTCCAAGATACAACGATTTTCTTGAGATAGGAACATTTTAAATCTCAATAAGGACGAATAAAATATGTCGAAAACTCAAAATAGGATAGCTTTGGAAAGTATATGTACTCAAATGCAGGAAACTATAAAATGCTAGTGGATGTGAGTGAATGATTATTACATGAGTGGGGTATATTTATAATAAGTGAAAGGTTGTGGCCGTTCACTGAATAAATGCTAGTTGCATCCCTTGGACCAAACCAAGCACTGGTTTGGTTGTGACCGAACCTCACCCACCTGGTGCTGACATGGCTTGCACCGGTTCAGCTATGATTGAGCTGCGCGCCATTCGAACCTGCTCTGAGATCTTGATCCAAATCCGTTCGACTTGAATTTGGGTTTGGTTCAACCCAAAATTCAATTCGGACTTTACCCAAAAAAGAATATGTTTTAAATAGTCCAAGTCCAAGCCAAGCCCTGCCGGTCGGACAGCGGCGGCATACGCAGTGGACTTTAGCCCGAATCCACTTGGACCTAGGCTCTTGCCCGTTTATACATTTGGATATCCCTAAGAGCCCTTGTGGTTTTTTGAGCTATATTAAGTAGTCAATTTCCCTTCATTTTTTCACTGTGGGATAGCATTTTTAAATGCTTTCTCAATCCTAGCTTCAACTATTTTAAATGGCCACCTTTGACAATTAATTTCTCATTCACCCGAAATTATATTCATTCGAGTGAATACATTATTCACATCTACTTTTGAAGTAGAATCCATCAATGCCAAATTCAAATTATAACCCACTTAAATAATTTCTCAAAATTGATTAAATACCAACATGCTAGAAATACAATTTTCTAACAGTGATTTCAAAGTTTGTAATATCTCTCACAACCCAAACGATTTTTCTTGTTTCAGCACCACACAAATGTAGCCAATAAGTCATATCATTTGCACATTAACATGGCAATGCGACAATCACAAAATATTGAATTTCAAGAAATACTACATTTCAGAAAATCATTAAGGTTTAATAGTCAACCTAAGAGATAAAACTTGGAAAATGGCCATGAATATATTGGAAAACTACAGATGAATCAAGCACCAAACTAAGTATCCACTCATACTAGGTCTTGTTTTGGGAATGTACATACAAAAGTTGGCAACTAGCATTAGATATCAGTGCATTCTTTGCAATCTGAATGATCTTGGTTTTTGCAAACTGATACAGTTGTCAGGTTGTGACATTATTGTCATCTATTGTTTGCTTGGTACCTTCTCCATATTCCAAAGATGACATCTCAAAAAAGAAAAGAGAAGGAAGAGACATCTCTGGAGATTATTTTTAACGTGGGAGCTTGCCGTGAGAAGGAGACAGAATAAAAGCTTGAAACCCTGCCAGCTTCTTGGATCTTCTATAGATGAATTTCAGATACTTACAGAGACCAAACAAGTAACCAAGGTTAAGAACTACCAATCAGCATCATGGCTCCTGCTTTAGGGGCGTTGCCCTTGACAAGCTAAACATCATGGGCTGGAAAAAAGAGAAGATAAAAGGAGTCACTGACTTTGCAGCTCGGTGCATGTAGATTTAACAACTTAAGATACAATAACTGTTTGCATATGGTCAATGTGTACATGTATTTAGAGTCTTAGACTGACATCAACTGCACTATGAGACCAGATACTCAGGCACAATTCTTATAGAAACACAGGCAAAGTTGAAAGGATTACCCAAACTCAACACAATATTTGGAGGAAAAAGTGACATGTTCTAACCAAGTTCCCAAAAAACTTTCTCATGTCAAAGGACAGTCAAAATTTAAAGTGGTCATAATGGCCCGATACTACCAAGTATAGAAAAAAAAAAAAAAAAATTCAGCAGAAAACAACGTTACCACAAGGATACTTTCCAGTGCAGACTGTTTACAGAATAAAGCAGATAAAAGGATAGCGTGAGATTTGTGCAACATCACCATAAAAAGAGTTTTTTTCTAGTGGAGTTAATCAGAGAAAGATCACAAGCATGTCAGGTGTTGTGCAGTTTGTTGCTGATTAAAGAAAGACTAACACATAATTAAATACAAAAGCTGCATTTGAAGCATAGGTTACTCGAGTTTAAATCTTATCTATCACTTCATTTAATTAATGCCTTTTTTTATCCATATTCCTTTTTCAATTATTGATTTGGTCAAATGATTGATCGTTGTATATTATTGAGTTTCATGGACTTCTAGATTCTCTTCAGTTGATGTAAACTAATTCATGCATATCTTATATGAGTCCTTTGTTGGCTATAACTATTGGTCATGATGATCATTGATGCTTAAAATAATATGCTAAAACTATGTTACTTCCTGATAAATGAAGTATCGAAGTAGATGAATTCACTTAGTTAAGATTATATTACATGCCACTGGAAGACAGATATAAAGAAAGAAGGTTGATAATAGATGATATATTTTATGCACATGGGCCCTAAACATAAAAAAATCAACAAATGTTTATACAACACTTGCACCCAATAGCGAGGCCAAGTAACACAGGCCCTGATAACGTTTATATGTTTTGCTAAACTTGCCTCATTTAATATATATATATATATATATTCTAGTTTCCTATGGATTTTTTTTAAAAAATTTTTCCCACCTACTTCCTATCTTCCATTTTCTCAGTCGCTCAAGCATGTTGCACTTCTCCCTTTTTATAGCAGCCAGTAGGCCACTGTCAACGAATAGTACACAAGGCTTCCTTCTAAGACACCACCGATCAAATGGGCCACAAGGTGAGGGAGGCACTTAACATGAAAAGAAACCTTGAATAGGATGTCGACTCAGTTACTGAGCCCAGGGCCATCCTTTGAAAAGCTTGTTATTATACTGTGCTTTGAATTTGGTGGCATTAGTAAATGGATGTTACCCTAGATAATGATATTTGACGATAATTTTATTCTTGATATACCTGTCAATATGTATGTCATAGAGCTCTCTACTGACTTTTTTACTGTTCCCGCCTAAGTCCTATCTTCCTTCTCCCTCATCATTCTGCATGTAACTCTCCTCTATTTTTGGCAGCAACTAGTAAACTGCTGCTCACCCATAGTATACAAGCACCTCGCAAGATACAACCAATTTAAACGGGCCACAAGGCAATGGACGGGCCAAAGATGTAAAGAAACCTTGATTAGGATGCCAACTCAGTTATTAGACGTGGGGCCAATTAAAAAACTTCGAAGTATTATAGTGTGCTTCAAATTTGGTGGAATTAGTAAAAGGATTTTACACTAGATAACAATAATGGGCCACCGCGTTGATTCTTGACCTTTCTTACTTTATTTATATTTTTAATTTGATCATAGAGTGGTAAAATGAAAAATGTTCGCCTTCATAGAAATTTAGTGCAAAGTATATTAAGTTATGTGATTATCAAGCATTATGAGCTAGACTGTGATCCAGCATATGAACAAAGCGATTTATTTGACAACAACGAACAACAGCTAGTAACTTCATGTGCAGGATAGAAAAGCGACTGCAATACAAGGAGTCACTGAACTCTTTCATGAGAAAAAGAGACATCTTTCAGCTAATGAAATGAAAATCTCCAGAACAGGTGATACCTGAGATGAGGGCAGGAAAATACTACTTGCAAGTTCCTCATTTAAGATCACAGGAAGAGGAGGCATTAGGCTCATTATTCCAGGCATGTTTCTCATGCTGCAGGCAGAAAACCAGAAAAATGGCTTCACTAAAAAAGATACAAATAGGCACCAAAATCACATTTTCTAAATTAAAGCAACTTACTCATTCAAAATTGTGGTTAAGTTGTTCTTTGTATGCAAAAAGAGATCAATATTCTGCTGCAACTGCAACAGGAGTTTCAACTTCAGAAGAGGCAAAGGTATGCTTATTTAAAAGGGAAAAGCATAGAGCTAGAAGCCAAATGCATAATGCGGACGAGATGATTCATTGCACAAAGATAATATACAAGCTAAAATGCTAATTACTGATTTGCTTTCATTTTGTTGATTTCTCATTTGTTACACTAGGGCAAATAAAGTGCAAAGGGGAAGTTAACCTAGCATAGTGACCACCGTGAAAAACCATGGCAATACTGAATGGGAGATGTATTGATATGTCCATGGATTTTGAGCATATTGCTGCTGCTTCTCCTACATTCTCTATCTGGAATGCAATACACTAAGAAATGAGCTATGGCCTATGAGCAACCACCTCTCAGAACCCGTGGTACCATTTTAATGCAGTACCAAATGAGATAATCAGTAGTTGTAAAGGGCGAAGGATGATGGAACTTAAGGATTTTGAAGGATCGCACAAGCTTTTTGGCTGATGCAATTGCATGAATAAATAGTAATTTAAGGAAGGCATGACAACCAAGGTTGGACTGTGGCGTGACAACTCTGTGTCAGACACAAGAAAGCTTTGATACTATGTGGAAAAACTATATACTTGGTAGAGAAGAAGAAAGTATATTTCCGTGTATATTAGAATGAAATTAATCTCCTATATCTAGAGATTAGGGAGGCACAAGTATATGGAAAATAGACTATTACCTAAATATAACAATATGAACATAGAAAACTAGGGTTCTAACAAAACAAGGATTTTGACACAACTCATTGGAATCTCGAAGTTTACATGCCTATGTATAGGCCTAAAGATATCTCCTACTCCACTACAGTTAGACTTTTAATTAGACCCCCAAGCATGGTAAAAAAAATTTCAATTTAATGACAGAAAATGTAGAATTCCTAAAACACCCTTCAGGACTAAGAGAACCATGGAGAAGCTGCAGACTGGCATGTGCAACAACATGATACCTTCCTTGACAATGCTTAAAGACATTCTCAAATTTTTACAGATCTGGTTATATGGAAACTAGTTGATTAACTTCTACTTACCTGCAGTCAGATAGGTGATTAGTAAGATAATTTGTACTTAACCAAGAATATTAAGAATAAGCACAATTCGTTATTCAGTCAAGAATTCTAGCTGGTCAAAAAGTTGGTGGATGTCAATAAGAGGGTCACACTTGGCAATGGAAGTTCCAAACTACAGACTGAGTCATCCAAGGTCTAGATAGTATCTTCACAACTATATTGCCATTTGTCCCTGTTGGAGAAAGCCAACAGCTTGCTGCTGCATCTGTAACTCTATGTATATACTTCAACTTGGCCTGAAAGAAGGGATTTAGAAACTAAAACATCCAAAGCAGCAAGAAACAATGGGAGAGAACAAGAGAAAAAGAGAAAAGAAAAGGAGGCTAGTATGTGAAGAAGAGAAGAGAAGGAAGAAAAAAGGAGTGGGAACTAAACAAAAGGGAAACAGGCGGAAGGCCTAAAAGGAAGAAGAAAAATAATAGGGAAGAAAAGGAGAGTAAGTCAGGAACCAGTCTATACCAGAGAGAAACGAAACAGGCTATGCAAGATGGAAAGATTCTGCATGCTTCATTTGTCTTATAGGTTTTTTTGCAAGTTCATAATACCCAGTCACAAGGAATTCTCCATAACGGACAACACTGAGAAGCAATTATGTACATTCCTCATGTTAAGTGGAATAAATATACTTTTAAAATCAAAATATCTCAGTCGCATTCTACTGGAAAAAGCTCAAGCTGAATTTGCAAGAATTCCAAATTCCTCTCAGAACAAAAGGGTTCAAGCATTACCTTAAGAGTGGAAATATTTGAAGAAATTTGATCAAAGGCCTTGTTATTTTCTTCCAAAAGATGCCTGGTTGTGCCACACAGTACTGAAACACATACACAAAATCATTTCTAATAAAAGTGTATCGCCTTGAAAGGGATAAAAAAGCATCCAACAATTCAGGTGCATAATGACAACCGTATACGACTGATTTACATGAGTGATTTTGGGGGCAAAACAAAACCAAAAAAAGTAAAAAAGGAGATCAAAATTAGGAAGGAGATATAAAGATACATAAAAGGAAACCAAAATGAAGAAATCCTGCAATACTTTCTTCAGGATCGACAGCATGTAGCCTAATCACCACATGTCATTTGATAGATAAATTAAAGGCACTTCTAAGCCTCCATCTTGACAAAGACTTCAATTGCATCAATGCATTTCACAAGGAATCACAATTTTAGCAATGCTTCAGAAATTACCGAAGTGTCTGTTCACTGACCTAGTTGAGCTTTTCAATATCATTATGATAGTGTATGGTCATTCTACCTTACTGAGACTAATTTAGTGGGGATTTCACAATTAAACACAAGATGTGGTGAAGACTTGCATATGAACTCTTGGAGAGGTGTACAATGATGACCTCTGTTACATTGTATGAGTGCTGCATTTAGCATGCACCTGATGCTGGACTATGCAAAGCAAATAAGACCCTTCTAAAGAGACCATCTCATTATCCAAGATTTAGCCAGAGTTTTCACATTCATTCGACAGAAACAGAACTTAGATGCGAGCACAATCAAGTGACAAGTAACGTCAGGACCAATCACTAATGCATGTATCAAGTCTACATCACTTAACATGACAAAAGAGAAAGTTTAACAATCTATTGCTTGAAAGAATAACATGCAGAAAGGGATCAACAAAGCAGTTTAACTTGAGAAGGAATATATTGATCTTAGTTGTTAGAAGATCTGATAGAATATTTGATAGGTTAGCATATTCTAGTAGGGTTTGGATTCCCCTATTAATTAGGATTCTAATATTACTTTGTTACCTTATTTATAGTTTGCTTAGGACTCTTATTTCCATCTCTATATAAAGAAGATAGGAGATTATGAATAATACACAAAAATATTTTTCTCTTCCAAAATGGTATCACAACAGGTTCGAAAGAAGAAGAAGACAAAAAAAAAAAAAAAAAAGAGGTGGTAGAAATATCTGTTAACACCTTTTCTTCCCTCGACCCATCCTTCCCTGTTGTCGTTGCTATTGAATCTTTACCAAACTTCTCCATATTGTTCACCCCTTCTTGTTGCCGTTGCTATTGAAACTTCTCCAAACTACCTACACCAACCCAACTTTTGTATGTTTTTTATACCCACACCAAAATATTTTCAATTTCTCGATTCTTTTTTTTTTTTTTTTTAAACCCACCTCCTCATGTTGAAAAAGAAAGAATAAAAAAGCTCTTTATTGTTTTTTTTCATGCCTATCATAACTCTTTACACCTGTCACCCCCATAATGGGCCTCTACAGTACCCGATCCGAATTAGTTGGCCAATGAGTCAGAACCAAGTGGTCAAGACCAAAAAATAAAAAATTAAATTATGATTTCTATCATGACTATGTCGTGATTTTCTCTTTGTCATTGTCGCGGTTGATATCGTGATTTGTTTATTTACTCCTGTTACAATCAAATTGTGATTTCTATCACGACTAAATCGTGATCTTTTATCTTGCTATCGCAATTTAATTGTGCTTTTCTCACTATCATGGCTATGCTATGATTTTTTATCTCTGTCACAGCTCTCCCATGATTTGTCAACTTCTCTCACGATTTAATGAACTCTCTTCGTAATTTACTCTTTACCTATCAAGATACAATCATGATTTATATATTCTGTCACATTTAGCTCTAATTCAATTTTATATTTTCACAATTTAATTGTGCTCTTTATCAGTCTATCAAGTTATGATGATATTGTGCTCTTTGCAACAAGATTGTTGCTTCTGTAATTTTTGGGTGTTTCAAGCTTCTAGAATTCTTAGCTTGAGGGAGAGGAATGAAATATTTAATATGTTAGGATATTTTTCAATTTGCTAAGATTATTTTTATGTTTTTCATTGTTGTTTTTCTTTTTAGCAAGCTGTGTATGATTCTTAAGCATACTCCAGCTTGAGAGGACGTGTTAGAAGATCTGATAGAATATTTGGTAGATTAGCATATTTTGGTAGGATTAGGATTCCTATATCAATTAGAATTCTAATATTACTTTGTTACTTTATTTCTAGTTTGCTTATGACTCTTGTATTCTTCTATTTTCATCTCTATGTAAAGGAGATAGGAGATTATGAATAATACACGAACATACTTTTCTTTTCCAGCAATAGTTTTATTGGGAAAGAAAGAGAATTGGCTAGTTAATAACGGACGAGACAAACCTCCGGAAAGCATGTGGTCAATCTGATCATGATGGTTTGTCAGTTAAAGAATATGGAGCAACGTTTACTGATGAAGCTGAAGACATGTTATTCTTCAAAGATGACTCCAATTTTTCCTGAGAAACGGTTAAACTTTAGAATACCAGTTCTTTCAGCAGAGGAGTAAATCCTGATTTGTGTCGATTACTCAAGAGTCAAGCCACAAAAAAGACAGTAATCTTTATCTGCAAAGCACTAGCATAATCGAAATTATCGAATACCTTTATCTGCTTATTATTCTATCATAGCAAATTGCATTAAATTCCACAAAATTCACTATAGCCTATATCAAGGTCAATAATTACTGCACGAAAAACTTAGAAAATCACCTTCCGATCCTTCATTTTCTTCAAGCTCTGATCATCAAGTTTCCTCCGCTTTCTCTAACAAACAACATCATTGATTAGGCAGCAGTCAGTACAATGAAGCCACAGAAATCTAAGTGCTTCAGATAGAAGGCAAAGAACGCATCATGTCGGTTACCAAAAAACTAAAACCAAATTACAATATTACATTACTTGATTTAAGAGAATATCTTGTCAGCAGCAAACTCTACAAGGAAAATGAACTTACTGTCATCCATCTACACCGAAGAGCAACATCTCTGACAGTTTTGTCACGGAGTGAGGCAGCAATTTTAATATACCGCATAATATTGGGTTCATTGGCATGCCTACAGATTTTTAAAAAGGAGACAATCAGATGAGATTAGGTTTGTTTATTTGGAAAACAATAGAATACAAATGCAAAGATGATGTAAGCTCCAGATCAGAACAGGACATATTATGCCACTAACAAGATATTTGAACGAAGCGGCGTGGCACAGAAAGAAATGACACAAGAATCTGAATACCCAAAACTAAGTAATATAATGAAAATCATCTAAAGTCGCTGACTAAAATGAGAAGCTACAATAGGAGTGCTGGAGCAGGGACCTGAATCCTAAGAAATAGGAACAGATGCGTCCAACAGTGCTGGAGTCAAATTGCAGTGGCATCAACTAAAGACTTGCTTTTTTATTCACACATGGAATTCATATTGATTCCTGGGATCGCTTAAATATTATTCTGGTATTCAGTACCATACAACCATTTGGCAGAAAAGTAACTTCTACTGAATGATCTTTCCTTTATGAAGTTAGGCAATCTTGCTCCTGCACACACATGCTGAGGAGGGGTGGGGTGGTGAAAAATTACGAACAATAGGACAGTGTTTGCATAGTATGTTATAGCGGCTGATGCCAATGGACAAATAACTTTGATTTACTCTGTATTATCAGTATAAGTCTAAACTAATATGCATTTCAAATATCTATAGAATATTGCAGACCCCGGGTAGAATTTAGATGCATGATGGAAGATATATACAAGCACACAATATTTAGACTATGTAGAAAATTAGAATAAATCTCAGAACCAATTCGGCATTCAAGGATCATAACCTTCTTTTGGGGAACATCATACCAATTTTTCATGAAATAATGATAAATTAAAGATAATAGACGTGAACCACAAAACATGAGGGCAGTCATCTCATGCAGACTTAGGGATAAAGAACATTTAGCTCTAATTCCATCCGACATCTTAAGGCCCTATTGATTTGGCAAGGAAGCCAACCCAGAAAAGTGATTGTAGAAGTGCTTATAGCAAATTATCATATTTGTTGGTCCAATGATGTTAGTCTTGACGACTGGGTACTTCAAAGTAGGAACAAAACACCTCTTTGGGTGGGATGGGGGAAATCTACATCCACCATAAATGTGATGTCCAAATTCTCTACCAAGGATTCCAGCAAAAACCGCTATAATTTTCTAATCTTCCATCCCTATTACAACGTCTCTCCTATATATATACAAGGCTTGTCCCTATATCCACCATATCTCTGGTTTTATGTGATTATCGTGCATTTCCTCCATTAAGACAGGCACTCGGCATTCCTACCTCTTGCACCTCAAGCAACAAAAGTAATACTTTACAAAATAACAAAACTTCCCAAATATCGACTTTTTCCCCCTAATAAGGAAGAAAGTACCTACTTGGCAAGTCCCTCCTCCAACTTGTACTGTTCATCAATAGACCAGTCCGCGGCCAGACCCGTATCGTGCTTCAACCCGGGAACCGACTCCAGCAGAAGGGTCGAAGAAGACTCCATAGAATTCTGCGCACCACCCAACGACAAAATCATTCCTCCCCCGGGCCGATCATTTCTGCTCAAATTCAGGGTTCCTCGAGGGCTTCTATAATAATTCCCCATCGAAATCAATTGGCACCCACCTGAGCCACTGCTGCTGCTGCTGCTAATCGCTCCGCTGGATTTGAACAATTCACCCTCCTGCAGATGATAATGATGCTGATGAAACCCGGCGCTCGACTCACTCGCCATGTGTTCACGTGATTGTCTCAACTAGAGCGTGAAAAATCACAGCTGAGCTTCGATTTTCTGAAGAACATCTGCTGCAAGAGGTTTTTGTCTCTGCAACTCCTCACATTATCGAGTTGCTGAAGTTTTGGTTGAAGAATCCAAGACGGAATTTCCAAATTCTAGAGAGAGAGAGGGGGAGGGAGAGAATGATTGACAATTGTTTGTGATTTGTAGGAGTAAGAAGGCAATGGAGCATACGCTGCAGCCATTTATTTTTTCTAAGTGGGAGTGTTTTTCTTTTACTTTTTCTTTTTTTTCCTCTTTATAAAAATAAAAATAATAAAAAAGCGAAATCTTTATATATATATATATATTTGAATTAAATAATTGAGAAAATTATGAAAATATATAATTTGTTTTTTATTCCCTTTATTTTGCCTTACAAGAATTGAAATTACTTGAATTTCATATGATTTGATGTTGGTATTATCAATATTATTATTATTATAGTTGCTAATGGCGTAAATATTTTCAATTCTCTAAGTATTTTTTAAATAAGAAAAAAAAAGAAGAAGAAGAAGAAGAAGGAGAAGAAAAAGAGCATCAAGATTCACAATTGTATTTTAACGTAACCAAAAATAATAATTGTGTTTAATGTATCAAATAATAAAATCGAACATTTGTTAAGGGAAAATGTTATTATTTTTATAAAAATATGAATGACAATAAGAATAATACAATAATTATGTTTTTACTTGCGTTTGACAAGTCAATTTTGTATATAATGAATGGAATCATAAAATTTGAACAGATTTCAGAACGAAGTATTACTATTTTCTACAAAAATAGATAACAATTGAAACAATACAACACAAAAATGAAAATGTTCAACTCTTTTTTGACCTTCTTGTTCTCCTTTTCTTTTTTCATGTAACACTATTGACTAAGAAAAATCTGTACTCGAGGTATATATATATATATATATATATTTGTAACACATAATAAGATTTAGTCATGTATTGATAATTGGATATTATAGTTTTTACATGAAATGCGGCAAAGCATGGTATATTTTTAGTAAAATTACAGAACGGAATTAAAATCATTGTACGGCACAGACATATTGTCGAAGTTTTAGTTAAAAAAAATACACCTGGTCCCTACAATATTATTAATACATATATACATATAGACACACACACACACACACACACATAAATAGGCATATAAATTTGTGAAGACATATTTATGCGTGCATATTATCGTCCATCCCCATATATGTGGGGACGGACACACATAAATACATCACGCAAGGAGACAATCTGGTATTGCGAATCCCAATAAGCATTTTGTGCTATTTTCAAACAGGCCCATGGAAATGAGAGAAATTTCGGTTTGAGGCCAAATGATTTGATCAGTCATCTTTTAGGATTTTCAAAACGTTCAACCAATCATGAGAAGATAAATTAATGTTAGAGAAAATTCGCACTAAGAACACTCTTCTATATTTAAAACTTTGACATAAATATAAGAATTTATTAAAAGGACTACTATTGACCCAAGTAAACATGCTGCTAGAGAGTGAGAGAACTAATCAACCTGAACATGTTGCGATTTCTCGTGAGGAGGCAGATCTCCTCCAAGAAGTACCGAGAAAATCAAGACTTCCAGCTTTGCGGATGAAGGTATGGAATAGGCTCACAATTCTGATGCACAACATGTCACAGGTACACGGAAAGCCTCCCATCTTGATTCATTAATAGGAAGACAGGGTGGGAAGGCGATCAAGTTTACGGCTAAAGGAATGCTCAATCTTAATAAAGTCATGGTGGTCGATCCGTCTAAGGAATACCCCTTCCCCAAAATCATCTTGGATCTTGAATATGAGCAACATATTCAACGTCAATGAAAGGAAACAATCATCCTCAAAATGCTGAGTAGGACCATCAACTACAATGTGCCCTCCTCAAGAACCAATAATATGCGGAGGTTACAAGGAGATTGCGATCTAATTGATCTTGGTCATAACTATTTCATCTTGAAGTTTGTGGACAAGGAAGAAGCAGATTTTATACTCACAGAAGGCCCATGGGTTATATATAACCATTGCCTAGTTGATAGGAAATGGTATCCACATGTTCTACCTTCCAGGGACAAAATAAGTACGGCTATTACTTAGGTTCGTATCCTTGATCTTCTAGCAGAATACTATCAAGAAGATATCATATTTTCTATTGCATCAAGCCTAGGTACACCTATCAAAGTGGACCACAACACCTTTTGAACTTCAAGAGGTAAGTTTGCTAGGTTTTGTGTCCAAGTTGACCTAGAAAAACCCTTAAGAAATGATGTGGATGTTAATGGCCAACTTCAACCTGTTGACTATGAAAACATGCCGGTTATGCTTCAGTTGTGGTATTGTTGGCCGCTGAGCTCCTGAGTGTTTAAAAACAAGTACAGATTCCGGTGAAAGTGATGACCCTAACGTGTGCTGTAAAGGGGAGACACCAGATTTCATTCAACGGTTGCAAGAGAGCAAGTGTTGTAAGTTGATAATTGCTAGAAGACGAAGAAAAAAAAGAACGTTAGGCAAGCCAGTGACCAGTAACAAATTTGGCATACTAGGGGACAATGCAGACCTGCAACCTAAAGCAGACAACTCTTCCATGGAATTAGGCACTACTTTTTCGGAGATTGTGAATAGCCTTAAAGAGCCCAACCTTATGCCCCAAAATAGTAGTAAGTTGTTTATAAAAAAGAAGCCCTGACTCAAGCCTTCAATCTAAGTCTTCCAATGTTTTGCATGAAATAGGGAACCTATTATTGACTACTAGCACACCAAACCCTAACCCCAATTTTAACTAATCCCTTATTGAGATCTCTGTTGACCTACATGCTTAATCTACTCAGACTTCTACTAAACCCAGTAGCAGCACACTCTCTCAACATTTTGGTTTTGCGCGTGACACTTGGCCATCAGATCAATCCTAAGCTGGAAAAAACACAACAAAATGATTACTAGATCTGCTACAACTACTTCAGTGGAATCAAGGAATGATCCTATGGAAATAAGGATGATGGAATAGATGGAGAAATAACAGGAATCAAAAGGTAAATTGCGTGAAGAATTTCAGGCGAGGATTGGAGATCTGTTGAAGAAAATGGATCATATGTTCAAATGCATGGAGGAAATGATGAAAAGCTTTGCTATAGATAAAGGTAATGTTGGAAACAATTGAACAGAATATCTAAAATTCTATATTCTCGTGAGTGTATTTATTCGATAATATAAATACAATGCAATAACAGTTTTACAGTACAAACACTATAGCAAACAAACTAAACAATGTTGTAAACAAATAATAAACAAGAAAGTACATATGACTTATCAGTATTTATTTGAAAAGGTGCGACTGAATCACCGGGTTGAGCCGGTTTACCTTAAAGAAATATTTGCCTTACTGATTGGTGTGATGGGCTTGCGATACTCCTTCCAGGATAAG
Organism: Petrea volubilis; assembly: GCA_026212405.1. NCBI lineage: Eukaryota > Viridiplantae > Streptophyta > Magnoliopsida > Lamiales > Verbenaceae > Petrea > Petrea volubilis. The sequence goes on along the minus strand of CM047879.1, from coordinate 20,062,944 downwards.
ACAGTCCAGAGGTCCGTCCCAAGTTGTACTGCTACTTTGAACCTTACTTCGAAAGCTAAACAACTCAAGTGGTTATATATGTAACTCAAAGCACACACTTGAAAGTTAAAAGTGTATACACTCTTTATGACTCAGCAATTTCTCAAAACAGTATACTTTCTATTCTCTCTTGTTTTGTTTGTGTGTTTTGCAGGGAACCAGGAGGCAGCTTATATAGGGGGGAAGAGACAACCAGAGTTAAATGCTGGCACATTAATACACAATTGAAACCGCCTGCATGCCAACGGACACGCAATGCACTTGGACACAAAAATAGACAACATTCAAAAACTTGTTGTTTGACCAAAGTAACGTGTCTGGCTGTTTCAAACTGCGTTAATTAAATATAGTAACGGAATTCAAAAATCAGATTTTTGAATAAAATCCTTACACCAGGGCAATTCAGTAAAAAATAAGCTCGAGACCAAGACAATTCGCCCAAATGCCTGAGCCCGCCCCCGCACCAGGACCAGGACCAGTGGTCCGTGGTTTGTGGTCCGTGGCCATAGGGGAGCTGGAGCCGAAGCCGGAGCCGGGTCGGTGTGCGCCGCGCATGTGGGGTCTGCCCATATGCGATACTTAGTTGTTTAGTTTACACTATAACAACACATAACCACATAAATACTAGCATTATCAAGGCTAATATATCCAATGTGGGATATTTTACACAGCTTTAACCACGTTGAGACAACATTACCTTAGACTTTATTTATGGATTTTCATTTGAAATGGTTTAATCTTAGATTAATCCCCTTGTAAAAGTCATCTTAACGAACCCTTTTCCAACAATCCCCCCCAAAGCCATAGTATAAAGTCCTGGCTGCATACTCGTAACATGCTTTCAATAATGGTACCTTCCGGTTTGAACCACTACCTAGTTATCCAACTTATAGTCATCACATGGACAAATGGACATATGCCTTGAATTTGAACCTTGGTTGTGATGACGTCTATTGGAAAACAACACATTACATCGAGCTTAGCAATCTTCAGGGGTGATACGTTAATGGACATGTGTCCCGATCCTGTTTCATGAATATTTTTCAAGGAGTAACTTGTCTCCTCTAATCGCGGCCACATGATAATATTCATTAGTTGGGCATCTCCGAAGATGTATTGCTCATATCTCAGTCACTTAAGACCTTGATCCCATTCAGAGCAGGGCTCTTACTATACTAGCAGTAATACAACACCTCCCATGCATACCCGAGGACAGACTTCAGGTATATAGTACCAGTCTAAATTTAGGTGCTCTTGTTTACATCCAACAAATTGTTTATACCACATTGAACCTTCCTTGTAGGATCTCCACTTAGTAGGTTGGGTTGCTGCTATCGGTATAAACTCAATAGGTTAGAAGTTCCATCCTCAACCTGGCTTTTTATAATGAGTTAAACTCAAGTCCTTTCGTTAAAGAATCAACCGCATTGTCTTTGGTACCAACAAAATCAATGACTACGATTCTTTCAGACACTATCTCCCTTATAGACTTCAATCTAACTTAGATGTGTCTCTTAGTCTTTTGATTATACTTGGAACTTCGTATTTTTTACAATTGTGGTTTGATTATCACAATGCAAGCCAATGGCAGGGACAAGTTTACCCACCATTGGTAACCCACACATTAACCTATACAAGCCACTTAGCCTCAGTTTCAGATGTATCTAAAGCACACAACTCAGCCTCAAACGTAGATCGAGTTATGATCGTCTGTTTTGCAGACTTTCAGGAGACAGTACCTCCACCCAGAGTAAATATATATCCTGTACATCCATTACTCCCGGAGTTTTGGATAATCCAACTCGCATCACTAAATCCCTCAAGAACTTCAGGGAGTTTTCCATAATGCAGCCCAAGGAAACTTGTACCTTTAAGAGACCTCATTACCCTATCCAAGCCCTTCCCAATGAGTACGATCAGGACAACTCGTATATCTAGCCAACTTAGAGACCAAAAATGAAATATCTGGTCTCGTACCATTAGCTAAATATTGCAAGCTTCCAATCACTTGAGAATATCTTAATTGAGATACTGGAGTACCAAACTGATTCTTGAAAAGAGTCACAGAAGGATCATAAGGCATTTTCAGGATTCTACCGTTAGTATAACCAAACTTCTCAATTATCTTCTCAACATAATGAGATTGAGAAATCGTTATACCCTCAGTTGACCGAATCAACTTGAGTCTTAGTATCACACTAGCTTCACCCATGTCTTTCATTTCAAACTTACTTTTAAAGAATTCTTTCATCTCATTAATAATCTCAAGATTTGACCCTATTAATAATATATCATTCACATACAGGCATAAAATGATACATGAATCACCTTTTATTTTGCAGTATACACACTTTTATTATCATTTACAACAAACTCAAAGCTCAATATAGTTTTATCAAACTTTCCATGCCACTGTTTAGGCACTTGTTTCAACCCATGAAGAGAATTGACAAGCATACAAACTTTGTTTTCGCTCCCCATTGCTACAAATCCCTCTGGTCGTTCCATATATATCTCTTCCTCTGGATCACCATATAGAAAGGCTGTTTTCACCTCCATCTGATGGATAGAAAAGTTATTTATGGAAGCCAGTGCAATCAGCATGCGGATTGTAGTTAATCGAGCTATAGGGAATACGTATCAAAGTAGTCAATCCCCTCTTTTTGCCTAAACCTATTTGGCAACCAATCTAGCTTTATACTTATCAATAATACCATCAGCTTTCAATTTCTTCTTAAAGATCCATTTATATCCAATAGTAGTACATCCCGGCGGTAAATCGACTAGTTTCCATGTCCCGTTGGAGACAATGGAGTCAATTTCACTTTTGATAGCTACTTTCCAATGCTTAGCCTCAGAAGAAGCCATAGCATCTTTAAAAGTCACAGGATTATCTTTGATATTGTAGGTAACAAAGTCACTTTCAAAATCTTTAGCGATCCTGGCTCGCTTACTACGGCGAGGTTCATTAGCCTCATCAAAAGTAGAACCAAAACTACTTGGATTTATCCCCCCCCCATTTGTCATCATTTCCACATGTTCAGGAATAGAACCAGATGCGAGGGTAAAATCTAAAGTCGAAACATCTTCTAGTATTTCTTGTTTCAAAGAAAATACATTTTCAAAGAACGTAGCGTCACGTAATTCGACTATTGTGTTAACCTCTATTCCTAGAAATCTCAGACTTAATGACTAAGAATCTCATGGCATAACTTGTTTTCACATAGCCCAAAAAGACTGCATAAACAGTTTTTGGACCAATCTTCTTTCACTTGTGTTCAGGGACTAGGACTTTTGCAAGACATCCCCACACACGGAAATATTTCAAGCTTGATTTTCTGCCTTTCCAGAATTCGAATGGAGTACGTTCTTTGTGTTTCAGAGGGACTCTATTTTAGAACATGGGAAGTTGTATTCAAAGCCTCTCCTCACATATATTTTGGCAATCCAGAATTCAAAAGCAGAGTGTTAATCATGTCTTTAAATGTCCTACTTTTATGTTCTGCTACACCATTCGAAGAAGGTGAATATGGAGGAGTCTCTTCGCGAATAATACCAAACGTTTGGCAATATTCAACAAAAAAGTTCGACTTATATTCCCGACCTCTATCTAATCATACTCTTTTAAGTTTCTTGCCAGTTTGATTTTCAGCTTCATTCTTAAAAATGATAAACTTTTCAAGTGCTTCATCTTTATATTTCATTAAATAAACATAACAATATTTACTGCAATTATCTATAAAGGTGATAAAGTATCGATTCCGATCTCGTGTTAAGACCCCATTGAACTCACAAATATCTGTGTGTACTAAATCAAGTATTTCAGTATCCCTTTCAATTGTTTGATAGGGTTTTTTTACTTGTTTAGCTTCTACACACACTTGACATTTGTGATTTTGTCCAATGTCATGTGTTGGAATCAGATTTAAATTCATCATTCTTTTAATAGAACCGAAATTTAAATGACCTAACTGTGCATGCCATACAATGGAATTTTCTATATTAATAACAACATAATTATAAAAATTCGAACTATTGGAGCTAGAAACACTAGCATATTCAATCCGTACTTTAAATAAACCTTCAGATAAATAGCCTTTGCCAATAAAATTTCCATAATGTAAAATTACAACTTTATTTCAGCTTAAATGAAAGCTCATAACCCTCTTTGACCAACATTGAACTACTAATAATGTTCCGTCTAACAGAAGGGACGTGATGCGTTGCAGATATAGTATGCGCTCTAAAGGAAACCTTAGGTCCAGGCAGCACTTGCATTTCCCATCCTCACGGATTATCTATCAATTGGCTGGTATGACACAAATAGAGACTTATCAACACAAACATGCACATTTGCTCCAGTATCAATAAGCCAATCGAACGGTTCATGGATACTCAAAAGTTCGGGTTCCAAAGAAACATACCCGTCAATGTGTCCATGAGAACTAGCAGTGCCAGCCTTAACCATGTTGACTACTGGTCCTGAGGGTTTTGGTTTGGTCTTGCTTTTTTCTGCCTTGTTGGGACAATCCCTGGCATAATGACCAACTTGTCCACAAATCCAGCACGGTTTGTTTGCTTTTGGCTTTTTGGCTTTGGCTTTTTCTTTATCAATGGTTTTAGAATTCGGGTTGACATTTTTCAGCGTAGGGTTTTTCTTTCCAATAGTCAAAACATTTGCTTTTGACTGGAATTCAACTGGTACTGAGTGGGTCTGATTCCTATGTTCCTCTTCTATACTTATGGCAATCATTAAATCATCGAGGGATAAGTTTTCTTTTTGATATTTTAAAGACATTCCAAAACTTTCCCAAGATCGAGGAAATTTTTCAATAATTGTCATAACCATGAACTTTTCTAGAAGTTTCATTTCAGCATCAGCTAGTGAATGTTCCAGATTAATCAAATCATGGGTTTGTTAGACACTGACCTACCTTCAACCATTTGATACTTAAGGAATTTAGAAGCAAAATACTTTTCGAGTCCTTGCTCCTCAATATTGTATTTCTTATCCAATGTTTTCCAAAGCGATTTCGCAGTGCAGGAGTCTGTGCAATAGACATCGAAGAGAACATTTGACAAACCTAACAAAATGATCCCTCTGCCTATTTGGTCTAGCTCAGTCCATATTGCGATTTCATCAGTCTTTGGGTCAGTATCAGTAGGTACGAGTTTGTCAATCTGAATTACAGACGAAAGCTCCTTCATTGTGAACCAAATCTTCATTCGTTGTTGCCAATGTTTAAAGAATTGGTCCAGCAAATGGTTCAGGCAAACCGCTCAAGTCAATTTTTGAGAAACCAAATGAACCAGCAGTTGAACTCGACGCCATTATATATATATATATATTAAATGAATAAACCCTGAATATTTCTTCAAGATTGTTGGAAACAATTGAACAGAATATCTAAAATTCTATATTTTCGTGGGTGGATTTATTCGATAATATAAATATAATGCAATAACAGTTTTACAGTATAAATACTATAGCCAAAAGCAAACTAAACAATGCCGTAAACAAATAAATAAACAAGAATGTACAGATGACACTTATCAGTATTTATTTGAAAAGTGTGACTGAATCACCGGGTTGAGTCAGTTTGCCTTAAAGAATATTCGCTCCACTGACCGGTGCGATGGGCCTGCGATACGCCTTCTAGGATAAGACAGTCCAGAGGTGCGTCCCAAGCCGCACTGCTACTTTGAACCTCACTTCGAAAGCTAAACAACTCAAGTGGTTGTATTTGCAACTGAAAACATACACCCGAAAGTTAAAAGTGTATATATTCTTTAAGTCTCAACAATTTCTTAAAACAATGTACTTTTTATTCTCTCTTGTTTCGTTTGTGTGTTTTGCAGGAAGCCAGGAGGCAGCTTATATAGGGGGGAGGAGACAACCAGAGTTAAATAATGCTTTTTTCGTCAATTTCAATTTCACGTTGTGGCTTGAAATAAATGATGACCTTGATTTATACAAATAAGCAAACTTCAAATTGAAGAAGTTTGAAGAAGAGAATTCAAACTTTGCTTTCTTAGAGTTTGAGATCAAGTTGAATTCTTCTTGTATTAGATAATTCTTATCTCTTAGCAAGAGATAATGTTTATCACTTAGTATTAGAAAATGTTTATCTTTTAGTTTTAGATAATGCTTATCCATTAACATTAGATGATTCTTATCTTATCTCTTGAAGCCTATATATATGTGCCCTTGGTAGTCATTTTAAAAAGAGAGATGAAAAAGGGAACATGAGAAAAAGAGAGATTTGAGAAGCTTAGAAATTAGAGAGTTTGGAAACACTTAAGAGATAATTCCTTGCGAGAGAATTAAGAGACTGTTTCTCTTGGGGTGTTGAGTTTAATTAGAGAATATTTTTTCTAATTGTTGTAAACTCTATGTAAAATTTCTTATAGTGGAATCGCTTCTCGCCCGAGGACGTAGGCATGTTAGTAGCCGAACCACCTAAATATTGTGTCATTTTAATTTTCATTCATTTTATTATCTATTTATTGTCGTCTATTTAAATAAATGTACTACTTAATCCGGGTGATAACTGAAAAGACAACGAAAGATCTCTGGGACTTATTGGAGTCTCTCTATCTAAAAAAAACTCTCACAAATAAGTTGTACAAGCAATAGTGTCTATATTCATTGCGAATGAGTAAAGGTACATCTTTGAGTTCTCATATTGATGAGTTTGAATCTATTATTATGGATTTGAAAATTCAAGATATTATTATTGATAACGCAGATAAAGCTTTGTTACTGCTTTGTTAATTACCCATTTCATATAGACAGTTTTAGAGAAACCATATTGTATGGGAAAGATATTATTTCTCTAAAATATGGTATATCTGCTTTGGAGACAAAATAAAAGATTGATCATGATATCACTGGTCAAATTATTGATAGTCAGATACAGGGCCTATATGCAAGAAGGAGATCCAAACAAAGAAGAGTCAACAAAAGCAGGCCAAAATCTAAAACAAAATCTAAGAGTAAAGGTGTTGTGTGTTGGCACTGTAAAGAACCAAGGTAAGTTTGAAGAATTGTGAGAAGTTGCAAAAGAAGAGAAATGCTCCACAAGATAAGAATGAAAACTTCGGCGAGGCTAGTGTTGCTAAAAATGGAAGTGGCGTCAATGTGCTTCTTGTGATGGAGAAGCAAGCCAACATGTGTCCTAATCGGGACTGGTTCTCAAAATATGAGTCTATTGATGGAGGAGTTGTTTTAATGAGGAATAATGCTTCATGTAAAACAGTTGCCATTGGAACGATCCAAATTCGAATGTACGAATAGGATTGTTAGAACATTGATTGACGTCAGACATGTTCTAGATCTCAAGAAAATCTCATCTCATTGGGCACCCTCGATGCTAATGGGTGCAAGTTTTCAATTGAAAGTGGAGTATTGAAAGTAAGCAAAGGCAAACTAGTTGTCATGAAAACCAAAAAAGTAGGTATCCTATACATTTTACAAAGCGCTACCGCTATAGGCTCTACAATAGTGTCATCATCCTCTATGCCAGATGTTGATATTACAAATTATGGTATATGCACAACAGTGTCATCATCAATGAGAAGGGTTTGACTTTGTTAAGTAAAAGAGGTCTTCTTTGTAGCCAATGCATAGGAAAGATAGATTTATGTGAACACTGTGCATTCGAAAAGCATAAGCAGCCTAGCTTTAGCATTGGAATCCATATAAGTAAAGGTTCGTTGGATTATATTCACTCTGATCTTTGGGGACTATCATAAGTTCCATCAAAAGGAGGAGCTCGATATCTATTAAACTTTATTGATGATTTTTCAAGAAAAGTATGGGTCTATTTTCTGGAGCACAAAAATGATGTGCTTGATACTTTCAACAAGTGGAAGGCTTTGATCGAGAAACAAACTAAAAGAAAAATCAAAAGACTTCGAACAAATAACGGTTTGGAGTGTAGTTAACACTCCATAACAAAATGGCATGAATAGAACTCTTTTTGGAAAGAGCTCGATGTAAGCTTTCCAATGCTGGATGGTTTGAAGTTTTTTGGGTCGAATTAGTTTCCACAGCTTGTTTAACAACAATTGAGTTTAAAACTCCTGAAGAGGTATGGTCCGGTAAACCTACTTACTATTCAAATTTGAGAATATTTGGATGTCCTGCTTATATGCAAGTTAGTGAAGGAAAATTAGAGCCTAGAGCTAAAAAATGTATATTTCTTGGTCATACTTCTATTGTGAAAGGATATAGGTTGTGGTGTCTTGATCCTAAATCATCTAAATTTGTTATTAGTACAGACGTTATATTTGATGAGTTAACCCTGATAAAAGAGCTTATAGTTTCCTCTGATACAAATAAATCAGAGAGTACATCGGAGAGGGTGGAGCTCAAAATTCCTAGTCTACCAGCGATGTTTGAATTCCCACTGATTCTGGACCTTCAATAGAAGATGAGCCTGATACTATTGAAAAAATATTTTCTCGGGTGAAAAGAAGCATGCTAGAGACAGACCAAGAAGATAAATCAGACCTCCACAATGATATACTAATTGTGTCACGTATGCCTTGTCAGTTAGGGAAGAAAATAGATTCTATCGGCGTGCCAGCTATATATTTTGAAGCAGTTTCTTCAAAAGATTCCTCAAAATGGTTGATTTCTATGCAAAAATAAATTGAGCCTCTTCACAAGAACGGTACTTGGGTACTTGTAAAGCCACTAGCCAAGCAAAGGATTGTGTGGTGTAGATGGATCTTTAAAAAAAAGAAAGAAATTCCTAGTGTAGAAAAGGCAAGGTACAAGGCTTGGTTAGTAGTCAGAGGTTACAATCGGGTATCAGGTGTTGATTTTAATGATATTTTCTCACCTGTTGTGAAATACAGTTCTATTCATGTCTTGCTTGCTCTAATTGACATGCATGATTTGGAGTTAGAACAACTTGATGTTAAAACTACATTTTTGCATTGTAAACTAGAAGAAGAAATTTATATGCTACAACTAGAGGGTTTTATTGTGAAAGGAAAAGAAGATCACGCTTGCCTATTGAAGAAATCTTTGTATGGTTTCGAAATAGTCTCTAAGACAGTGGTACAAAAGATTCGATTCCTTTATGATTGGCAGCGGATATTAAATGAGCAATTATTATAGCTCTCTTTATTTTTGAATAACTCATGATGGCTCATTTATCTATTTACTTCTTTATGTTGATGACATGTTGATGGCATCTAAAAATCTGTTTGATATTGATAAGTTAAAGAGGCAGATGAGTGAAATGTTTCAAATTAAGAATCCTGGTCTAGCAAAAGAGATTCTTGGCATGGAAATCGAAAGAGATGGACAAGGTGGGAAGTTGTATTTAACTTAAAAGAGTTATATTGAAAAGGTTTTGGAGAGATTCGATATGGAAAATGCTAAACTTGTGTCTATTCCATTGGCTGCACATTTTAGATTGTCGGCTGCTCTATCACCAAAGTCTAATGATGAAAAGAGGTACATGACCCGAGTTCTCTACTGTAGTGCAGTTGGTAGTATTATGTATGCTATAGTTTGTATGGACCCAGATATTTCACATGTTGTTAGTGTGGTTAGTAGATATATATCTTGTCCTGGGAAAATACAATGGGAGGGATTGAAATGGATTTTGAGATACTTGCGCTAGACTTCAGAAGTTTGTCTGGAGTTTGGTCGGAGTACTAGTTATTTGGTTGGTTATGTTGACTCTGATTATACAGATGATCTTGATAAAAGGAGATCACTAACAAGATATTTATTCACTCTTGGAGGAAGTGCAATTAGTTGGAAAGCTTATCTGCAACAAGTGGTTACATTATCTACTACAGAAGCATAGTACATTGCAATGACTAAGGTGATAAAAAAAGGAATTTAGCTAAAAGGCTTGCTTAGGGAGCTTACTTCTTGCTAAGATGAAACTGTTATTTTAAAGTGATAGTCAAAGTGCTATTCATTTGACTAAAGATCAGATATTTCACAAAAGAACTAAGCATATTGATGTGAAGTTTCACTTTGTTCGAGATATTATTGCGCAAGGTGAAATCTCAGTGAAAAAGATTTCTACACATGAGAATCCCGTAGATATGCTAACTAAGCCTCTTCCAACGGTTAAGTTCAAGCATTTCTTGGACTTGATTGGTATTGCTGATAGATGATCTATTTGGCTAGAGATTGAGCGATACTCCTATATGTGTTGAAATTCAAGTTAAGGAGGAGATTTGTTATTGTGATTTGAATTAAATAATGGCCTTGATTTATGCAAATAAGCAAGAAGTTTGAAGAAGAGAATTGAAACTTTTCTTTCTAAGAGTTTGAGTTCAAGTTGAATTCCTCTTGGATTAGATAATTCTTATCTCTTAGCATGAGATAATATTTATCACTTAGTACTAGATAATGTTTATCTCTTAGTACTAGATAATGCTCATCCAGTTAGCATTAGATATTGCTTATCCTATCTTTTGAAGCCTATATATATGTATGTGCTCTTGGTAGTCATTTGAAAAAAAAGAGATGAAAAAGGGAATATGAGAAAAAGAGAGATTGAGAGGCTTGGAAATTAGAGAGTTTGGAAACACTTAAGAGATAATTCTTTGTGAGAAAATTGAGAGGTTGTTCTTTTGGGGTGCTGGGTTTAATTTGAAAATATTTTCTCTAATTGTTCTAAACTCTTTGTAACATTTCTTATAGTGGAATCGCTTCTCGCCTGAGGATGTAGGCTTGTAATTGTTGAACCACATACATATTGTGTAATTTTAATTTCCATTTGTTTTATTATTAATTTATTTTCGCCTATTTAAATATATGTATTACTTCATTCGAGTGATAGCCTAGCAGAAGAAACCATTATTGCATGCGAACAAGAGGCAAAATGGGACTTTAAGGACAAAATCTTGATGTTTTCCAATTTCTACCAATCTTAATTTCACTTTAATTTTTATTTCATTTCATCATCTTGATGTTTTACAATGTTTTCTTAGTAAAAATGAACAAAATCTTGCTCGAAATAATGTTTTAGAGTTTAAGCCTTGATTTTCAAAAATAATATTTTGGTATTTAGTCCCTTAATCTCATAATTTAGTGAAATCGATGATAACTCTAATATAAATAGATTTTTAGATTAATTAAACAATAAAATGGTGTTTGTTGTTCATGTTTTTTCTCTATCAAAATTACATTCAAGTATTTTACATATATAAAACATAACATGCAAAACACCCCAAGGGTATATTAGTCACTCAAAAATAGCCACAAAATGAATCCCGCCAAAAAAAGGTAATCTCAAAACTTCACATTAAATTAATAGAGCCCTATCAAAACCATTATTGAAGATACTAGTATCAACTTAGGTTGCATTAGAATGGATTTTTTTTTCATCTTTGATGTTTTATTTCATGTTCCACATCTTGGATGCATGACGTGTACGAAGTTGAATACATAGTGAGTATGTATCATGAGTGCAACTTATTGGAGTATATAAATGTATCGTGTATACAAACCTACAAACGGTGACTATTTCAATTAGCCTAATCTGCTAGATCCTTGGCACTTGTAATGACCAGACCTTGGTGCACCTAATTTTCGAAGGCATATCTCCATCTTCCAACGAGGAAGATGCTGCTTCCACCTCCTAGGGATGCTCTCCCCAGTCCACCGCACCAAAATTCTAGGATGGAGGGCAGCCATGGCCAAACCTTTAGGGTTTGGTAGGTGGCGTTACGGGAAGCTTAATTGCTCCCAAGCGAAAATGTGCGCCTTGTTGAAGCAAAAAAGACAAGCATCAAAGTTAATGTGGATTCTCCCCTACGCTTGAGTAAAGGCGCATAGATTTGCCCCAGGGCATGGGCGCTTCTTGGTTATGGTCCTCAAATCAGATAATGGGCCCCGGAAGGAATCCCTCGCGAGACACATCCTCAACGGCATGTGTCCTGGAAACAAAGCGCGACTCCCAAGAGGCCCCTCGAGGGGCCACCTACGAGGGGCCTAGAAGAGCTTCCTTGAGGGACCTAAGCTGTTCTAGGCAAGGTAAACCTAATTCGAGAATCCTTGTTGTGAAGTGGAAGCTTCCCCTCGAGGGATTATTGGTCTTAAAGGGCACAAAAGCCCCTTGAAAGGGCCTAATGTCCCCATTCGATGGGTTCTCCAAAAAGACTTAGCCTCTCAGACACCCCAAAAGAACAAAACGACCTACTGACACAGTTGGTTATCTGAATTGAGTCATCAACCACCTCTATCCCCTACAGGAGGATAGGTGTCAAGGGTCCATCACAAGCACTCCTAGTGGCAAGATGCTCTACATATATTTAGCATTAAATGCAAATGATATACATTAATAAAGAAGATGACATCCCAATAAATACCCTATCAAGTCATGAGCACTTTTTTTTGGTCCTAGTGGGAAAAGGCAGCAAAAGGAGTGCCATACATGTCCTTGGTGGCTTTGCTAGTGGAGTCGTTGTCCTTGGATCATAGGCAAATCACACTATGGTAGGGGTGGGCATTCAAATCTGGTCAATTGGGTCCCGATCCGATTTGATCGGGTTTAGGTATTTTGGAGTGGGTTAAAAGTCAGGTTCGGCTTATGGTATTTTGGGGTGGGTAATTCATGTTTAAAATCAGGTTCGAATCCCGAACTCGACTAATTTAAATGCGGATCAAACTTCGAATTTTATTTTTTTCACTCGAAGCACCCGATCGAGTACCCAATCAAAAAATTTTTAAAAAAAATAGAAAATAAAAAAATGTATAGAGTTTAGGTTTGTATAGAATTCTACTCATGCAGTCCTACTTTCCAAGACTTGAGTTTTTATCTTTTACAATCCTACTCCAACTAAGAGATGAGTTTTTATCTTTTAGACTCCTATTCCTGTCAAGAGATGAGTTTTAACTTTTAAAATCATAGACTTATATGTATAGGGGTGGGCATTTGAATCGGGTGTTTTGTTTTTTTATAGTGAATGTCCTAATGATATTAGTGTCAAATTGTTTAATGAAATTATAAAAAAAAATTACAATTAATAATTGCAAGTATTTTAACTTTATTTTTGAACATCAGAGTGTGAACTGTGTCTATGGACTTGTGGTGAAGATATTATTTTTTTTTTAAATAACTAAATTTTCATTGCCAAATTGATACAATTAACAAAACTTATTTTTATCAAAACCCGAATCCAATCGGGTAAAACTCGAACCCGACCGGTTACCCGATTGATCGGGTAGTCATATAATTTGGGTCGGATTCGGATAGCAATTTAAATTACTCAACTATTGGGTAGCCGATCCACAAAATTTGAACTCGTAATTACCCGGCCACGACGCCCACCCCTACCCTATGGTAGTGCTTTTAAGATCAGACCTGACCGACCAATTCAACTGATTCAATCAGTAGCTGAAAGCCAATTGGTTGCATACCCAGTGTTGACCGATGAAAACAGGCCAAAAATTGGTCAAATTGGTCACGTTTCAACCCGCCCAACTGGTGGTTCCCTTCTTGCTTCTTGTTTGGCGTGTTTCTGTTCATGGTGAATACACTAATGTTGAAAACGTCAAACTTGAAAGGGCTTGGCAATGGTGGACCTCACATGATAACAGAAGAAAGACTAGGTTTGAAATGATTATTTTTTAAGCATCAAGCGTCAAAAAAAAAAGGAAGAAAATAATTTACTGAAATATTGAATTGGGACGAATCCCAAATTAATAGGCAATTACCAATTTTTTCTCCACTCAGTTCGTTATTTCTCGTCCCCCCCCCCTCTCCTCTCTCTCTCTCTCTCTGTCTCTGTCTCTGTCTCTCTCTCTCTCTCTGTCTCTCTCTCTCTCTCTCTCTCTCTCTATATATATATATATATATGTGGGCAAAATTGCAAAATTGGTCCTTTAACTTTACCTGTTTGGGGTTTTAGTTCTTCTAACTTTTGATTTTGCAAAAATACCCCGTATCTTTTGATTTTTTGGCAATTTTAGTCCTTGCAACCGGGACTTCCCTCTTTCCGGTTAAAATGCCTACGTGGCGAGTGATGTGTATGCAAAATTTGCAAAATTGGTCCTTTAACTTTACCCATTTGGGGTTTTTAGTCCTCTAACTTTTGATTTTGTAAAAATACCCCATATCTTGTGGTCGTCTAGCAATTTTAATCCTAGGCAACCTGAATTTTTCTATTTCCGATTTAAGGTATAACATGCACTAGACCACATATATAACTTGCACTACAAGAAAACGCTCAATTTTCGGCGGAATAAAATAAAAATAAATAAATAAAATATTTTTTAAATTTTTCGGCGGATTTTCGGCGAAAAATTTAAAAAATTAAAAATAAATAAAAAATAATATTTTTTAAATAAAAATAATTAAAAAATAATTTTTTTTAAAATTTTTCGGCGGAAGTTTCGGCGGAAATTCCGCCTAAAAATTTAAAAAATTAAAAATAAATAAAAAATAATAATTTTCAAATAAAAAATAATTAAAAAATATGAAAATAATTGTGTTCGTTGCAAAAGGTGTGATCACGCCTTAGGGTCAGAAGTTTCTTCGCGGTTAATTCAAGGCAATGTTTAAACAAGGATTGTGTGATCTAATCGAAAATAGGAAAATCCAAGTTTCGTATGACTAAAATTGCCAGTCTACCAAAAGATACGAGGTATTTTTGCAAAATCAAAAGTTGGAGGACTAAAAATCCTAAATGGGTAAAGTTAAAGGACCAATTTTGCAACTTTTTCCATACACATCACTTGCCACGTAAGCATTTTAACCGGAAAGAGGGAAGTCCCGGTTGCAAGGACTAAAATTGCCAAAAAATCAAAAGATACGGGGTATTTTTGCAAAATCAAAAGTTAGAGGACTAAAATCCCAAAACACATAAAGTTAAAGGACCAATTTTGCAATTTTGCCTATATGTGTGTGTGTGTGTGTGTACTTTTTTTGTATTAATATCTCTCTCTATATGTATATATGTGCGTATACCTTTTTGTATTAATATGTATCTCTATATTTAATAGTTATAAATTGGTATAGATTTATTTGTATTTATATTAAAAATACAATCCAATATAAAAAAGTATGTTTGACATTCTTATGAATTTGATAATTAGTACGTGGTGGATTTTGATATTTTATTAATTAAGCTAGTTGTAATATAATTTATATTATATGATATATATATATAATTTTAATATAAAATTAAATATAATTATTATATTTATGATGCAATATCGATTGAATCGATCGAGCCAATAATTAGTAAAGTCCTTGGTTTTGTGGTCAATCCAATTTTCAAAACAATGCGCTATGAGGACATGATAAGTGGCGCCCCAAACCCTACAAAAACTCCTTCACCAAGTTGAGTAAGTCTCATGCAACCCTAACTTACACATTCAACATATTATCTTCTTCTCCCGCACCGAATTTGACTTGGCTATTAGAGAGCATATGCCTGAAGCAAAATATAATTAGTTTCACATGCATTCATTGCCTTTTTGTGGGAGGCCACCAGCACTCCTCAAGGAAGACTCCTTAATTCTTGCGAAGCCATTTCCAGATAGTATCAAATGTATAATTATAGAAACAACAATAATCAAACTTCATGGAATCCAAAATGAAGTAAAACAAACCTAAAAAGAAAAAGAAACGACAATTATAAATACACTTCCAACTATTTTCTTAATCTTAATGTGATTAATTATCCTCTTAAACCAACTGCTAATAATTGCCTTTGTAAGTTATAACCTCAACAACTAGCTAATGAGATGCAAGCCCCTCCTCAAATGAATTCCTCCTTCTGCCCCTTAGTCTACGGGGTATTAGTAACCAATTTTCCACCTGTTGAGACACTCCAGTAATCCTAGCAAGAAAAGATGGATACTAAGTGTTTTGTGTATCGACATGGAGTGCTATAACTAACATGTTAAGTATCTTGCTTAGGGAGTCCATTCGCAAGAATGAAACTCAAAGAAATTGACGGGGGCCGCATAAACCGAGAGCATGTAGTTTGATTCGATTCAAAGCAAAGAATCTTTCCAAGGCTTAACATGCCACGAATCCTATTGAACAAGAGGGCTACACACGGGAACATGGACACAAGTGGTGCATAGTTGTCATTAGCTCGTGCTGCAAGGTATTGGGTTAATTCCTGCAACAAGCACAATCATCGTGTTTAGCTGCCATCGCTGGGGGAGGGAGAGAGAAACCTACTTACTACACTACCCTCTACAATGATGAATGATGGATTCAAAGTGACTAAATTTTGATCCGAATTTCATATCTACCAAAAGATGAACTTAAATCCATTAGACTTAAGAGCGAATTATGAAGTGGCATTAGTTATGGATTCAAAATCCACACGACCTTAATTAATCGAAGGGCAACCTAAAAGGTTTTAATTTTCAAGTCCATATGGACGAAAGTAAGAGTGAATTCAACCCATTACGAGGAGTGAGATTATTCATATTAATCTTTTTGACAAATAAAATCACTATTGTGTTATTTTTGGTATTTAAATAGTGCCCTAACTAGGTACGACTACTGTGAAAAAATTCTGGTAAGATCTTAATTTTAGGCACACTTATGTGCCCAATGGTCCAGATTATATCACAATTTGCATGTACAAACATTTTCTCAAATAAATTTACACCATTAGATGGATGGATAGAACCCAAAATCGAGTTAATACAAAGGCTATTTACATTACAAAAATACATAGCAGGCCACGGTAGCGACTTTGGAATTTACTTTTCCTGAGGAATCAGTTGTCTTTTCTCAATGAGAAACTATCGACCAGACAATCAAAGCCATTTAGAACCATTTTAAGCCAACAAACAGCACCAAAGAGCTTTTACAGTTTGCTTCCCCTTCAAAAGGTCAAATGGACCTTTTTCTCCTATGGCATTAAAGTCCTCTGGCTTGCATTTCATTACAGTTACACAAATATTCACAAATATAGTTCCCCATGGTACTCCAATGAGCAAGAATATCAAAAGCCATTTAGGCAATTGAGGCACATTTGCACCTTCCACAAAATGCTGCAACAAAACCATTCATCTTTCTAAAATCTAAACAGATCCTTCAAGAAGGTACAGCTGGGGAAAATCAATCATGCCAACAGTTATTATTCATCTTCTGATGCTACAATCAGAATCCTCCTCTCAGGCAAACAACGTGACAAGTATAGAGAACTACAAAGATGAAAAAATTTATCAAGCCAGTCTAGAGTTCAAATACTCCACAAAGAAAAAGATCCTAATGGTACATGAGGCGGTATCGATCATCTCTACTTCTGAGATCAAAATTAGTAGAGTAAATGAACTTTGCCAATTCAAAGCAGATAATAGGAGCACACGGAAATGAATTAGCAGCATAAGCAATGGGCCGGATGGACAATTACCATTTAGGAGTACATGACACCCATCTTCTTTGCAAAGTCATCATCATCGTCTTCGTCATCGATGTATTCCCCTTCAGCATCTCCATTTTCACCATCATACAAGTCATAATCCTCCCCACCGACTTGCTCATAATCAGACTCTCCCTCCTTGTGCTCGTAGGCTTCAGACTCTTGGTCCACCCCATCCTCAAGCATACCATCTTCAGCTTCTAGGTTGCTAGCAACAGGTTGTCGCGCAGAGTTGGAGGCAGCTGACTTGCTCTCTTCCGCTTTGGTCTTCTCAACTGGCGTAGACTTGCCAACCTCCTTACTGTTTCCAATAGGAGCATTTGTCTCATCGTTGGTTGCATCCTCTCCTTCTCCCCGATTTTTCTCTTCAGTAATACCACCTTCATCGCTAGAAGGATTCCCGACACTTGTAGTTCCACTTGTTTCACCTCTCTTCCGCTTTAGAATCTCTTCTAGAGGCTTCGGTCCTTCAAATGAAACGTCATTTCCATTTTGTTGATGACCATCAAGCATCAAGTGTTTCCTCTTACCAAGTGATTGTTGATCCGTGATAAACGGTCTACTGGGTTCAGTGTTTTTCCTGTTCTTCAACTCAGCAAGACTTTTTGGACCAGCAAAATCAGCACTGTTGTCACCTGAAATGTCTCTTCTCGGGTGCAGACCTCTATGATTCTTCCCCCCATTATTAAAGGCTTCTTCCGCCCTTCCTTTTATTCTTTCTCGGATTCTTCCCTGGGGAGAGGAGATATTTGCCCTAACTGGAGACAACCTGCCACGATCAGTACCCCTGATCATATCCCTTTCGGTTGGAGACAATGACCTTTGAAGAAGTCTTATTCTTCCTCGAAGGCGACTGCTAAGAGTACTCTCACGTGAGGTAATATGTTGATCGTCCCTACCCATACCATGGTAGCTCCGCTCTCCAACCTGCATGTCACGAGCATGTTCGTGACTTATGACAGACCTCAAACCATTAGGCTTCTTATGCTTTGCTAGATGGTGCCTTAGATCTAATTCATCAACTTGACCAGGGGTATCGGGCCTAGCATATGGCCTCCTTTCATGATAAGAGCGGCCCGCCATCCTTTCAGATGATGCTCTGTGCTGCTCCCAAGCGTACTGTCCCTTCCGATGTTCATGTGAGTCATAACCAAGAGGGTCCTGATACCTTTCATCATCAACAGCAGCAATCGTGTAATCAGTAGAGTGAGCAATTTCATATTCATTCTGGGCTTCATGATCCCTTGACATAACATATCTATCTTCACCAGGATAGTAATCAGAATCTCTTCCCTCATCATCTACGAGAACATCAAATCCAGGAGACGGCTCCCTTGAAACTTCTTCTGCATCCTTACTGTTCATGCTTTCTGGCTCCTCCAACAGGTGAGATTGCTGAACACGACTGGACCAGTTGGCTGGGTTCCCATTAGAGACAGGAGGAGCACTCTTATATCCAGGAAAATCAGCGACGGCTGATGTTTGTGGCACCCTCCTGTTTGTAGAAAATTCATTTCTAAGAGGGGCAGGTTCCACTTCTACGTTGGGTTTTACCTGTGGTGAAAACTTGACAGGTTTAGCTACATTCCCAGTTAGGAACTTCTTCTCTTGCACAGACTTTTCAAGTCCACTAAAAGCCTTCTTGGCAGTTGCAGGCTCAGTAGCGGATGCGGTTGGTGGTGCCGGTGAGGCTTTATTATTCAAGGAATTCGGCACATGGAGAAAGGGACACCAATCACCTTTTAAACAGTGCCCCTTTTGGAAAAATATGCAAGCCACCCCTGGTTTGGTGGAAGCGCTTGGGACAGGTGGAGCAGGAATTGTCACATTCTGCGATACCGGAGCAGACGGCACAGCCGATGTTGGCACTTGTGTTCCCAGCAATCCATCAAGTGGCTGTAGAGCCATAAAGGAAGAAACAGAAGGAACATTGTTAACCAACACATCACAATAAAAAAACCTAGGTCACCCTAACAAAAATAACATTCTCATTAAGCACAGCAACTGTAACTGAAAATTGTAATCTAGATCAGAAAAGTTGTATCACTAACCGGATGCCGGAACCCACACTTTGGGTTTAAGCAGTTACCATGTAACCAGAACCAACAGTCCCTTGGATTTACCCGTGCAATGTCACTATGGCGATACTCGCACTCACTTCCCTGTAGGAAAGAACTCAAAATCATAAATATCACTGACAAAATGGATGTTATCAGGAACAAAATTCAAGATGATGTGACAAACCCAAGTTTCTTGCAATCGTAGAGTACTGTATTGTAATATTAAACATCATAGAATTATTATTGTGTGTTCAGATGCTTAAGACGGAAATTTCAAAATGATCGAGAAACTATTTTACAATTGCGTGGATGTTGAAGATAGTATCAACAGAATAAGCTAATCAATTGTTCATCAAAAATCTCTCATAGAAGCAGAAAATTTCATCTTGGGGAGAAACTGAATAACCAACGCATCAAAAAGAAATTGAGTACAAGGAACTGGAGGAAAGAATCCTCAAGGACTATATTATAAGGAATGAAAGCACTCAACAATCATATAAAATCAGCATCTCTAGATTTTTTATAATATAACCTCGGAAAATCTGATAATTTACTGAGAATGAATTGGCATTAAATTGAGTTTTATCTACTACATTCAACAGCATCTGCTCAAATTGCTCAGAAACATAATCTCTTTAAAAGTAACCCATCAATGAATTCATCATCTCACCTTCACATCCGTACTATATTTTCAGCTGTATGTCTAAAAAATTTCATGATCAAGCAAGGGAAACTATTTGTCAGACGAAACTTCCCATTCAAAAACTAATAAAATCCATAATTCAGAATTTCCTTCAAAGAAAACCAAACAGTCTTTCTCATGCCACCAAATTGAACCAAGAATAGAACCTCACACCCTCTCTCTTTCCACCCTACGCAATATCAGTTAAAAACAACCAGTGAAAACATTAAATTCCGTTTCCATAAAACAGAGTTTGTAGGGGAAAAGAGATAAGCAGATTCATCTAGATATATAAGAAGACAAGTAATGTAGGAAAGGACAAATCCAACCATACTTCACAAATTTAAGAGATTTAAAAGAGGGCATACAAAAACTATAGAAGATAGATGGGTTTTTCCAGGAACAAACTAAATCTTGCAATACCCTAAAATCGGAACTAATTAACAATTACCAAAAAATAAAAAGAAAGAAAGAAAGAAAGAAAGAAAGAAAATCATCAGACGAAATTAAAGCCCTAGTCCGTAAGTAACCTCAAAATCTTGCAGAAAAAATTTAAACACTCTTCCTGAGAAAGATCTATTCCGTAGAAAAATACAACATCAGTACATGTCATATGCGACAACTGATATCATGTATAAATGAATCTGAAAAACAGAAAATCACTATATGGGCGAAACATACCCACAAGCACACACATAAATATGCACGCGCATATAAAAATTAAATAAAAACAAAAGAAAAAGGTACACGAAAAAAAAAAAGGGACCTTTTTGCAGGTTAAAGGAGAAGCAAGAAAGTAAACACAATCGGTGTTTCTCTTAAGCGCTTCTTCTTCGGCAGAGGGAGGTTGAGACTGAGATTGAGGCGCAGAGCCCACCATTCTTTGATCCTTGAGCGCTTGAAAAAATTAAATGGAAAAAAATGAAAATATATTTATAAAGATGGATCTAGGGTTTAGATTCTTTGAGGCGGCTACTCTCAGCTAGGCATCCTCTCAACACAGCTTCTCCGCCTTTTGCCGCATCAAATACAATTCCCAATCACAATTATGCTGACGAGCACCAGAGAGAGAGACGGGGCGGGCGGGCGAGCGAGCGAACGAACTAGAGAGAGAGAGAGAGAGGGAGGAATGTGATGAGACTCGGAGAGAATGAAGAGAGAGAAAAACGATATGAGTTTTGCGAGTGTGTGTACTATATAATATCGGATCTGCTTTCTTTCTATCTCCTCTCTTTTCCTTTTTTTTTTTCATGAAAATTTTGTTGCAAACCTATTAATATATGTAATTGAATCAAATTAAAATGAAAAATGGATAGATACATTAGAAATATTATGAATTTTTTGTATTAAACGAAATGAAACAAATGCAGTACTGTTTCTTGAGAAAAACAGAAGTTCAATAGACGTATGAGAACATATTTTGTGTTAAAAGAAATCAAGAAAGTAGTAATATGAAATAAAATTTGAATTTTTTTCTGCATGTCCTTCATAAGTCCATTTTTTTTATATGTAGGCATTAATACTTTCGTGTTAATGTTACATTCATTCAAAAACATTGAAAATGGGATGTTCGCAAATAGGAGAAAAGTATATAGTTATGACATTTTATGACGTATAGATTTTTTTTTAATTAAATAATTCGTTTTAACAAAGACTGTTTTTGAATTGAGTTGTGACTAAAATGGAATTTTAATAAAGACCGATCTCGATGTAAATTTGCAATTCAAATGAGTTTTGTGTCCTAAATCAAATTTTCATCTGGTGAAATCTATAAATTTTTGTGACTTGTTTAAACAGTTTTTGCCCAAGCTGGTAGCTCTTTTTACTAAACACAAGCTTTAATTGGTTAATTATTAGGGAAATGTAATCCTGGCCGAGTGTGTATGCATCGGTTATATTCTACATTACTGAATGAAAATACAATGATATAATAAAGTGAATTTATTGATATCAATATATATGATCAGATAATGTTCAATTTTACCGGATATATACCCATTCAAATAACATTGGATTCATTAGATGTAATGAGAATATGGATCAAGAAATTATCACCCCTTTATTTATTTTAGAGTTAAATTACATTTCTTGTTCATTGTTGACAAATCTCAAAATGAGGGCAAATTAGAATCGAGTTCTATTTGCAATTGAATAAATGTAAAGTTCTCCACTTGACAAACTTTTCCAAATTGCGAACAATATTTCAAGTGACAAGTCCCTAAACTTGAATCAAATTGTGAACTTTACAAGTTATGCTTGGTGAAATTGAAATGGTTCTTTCTCATTCTACAGCTCCGTATATACATCATTTTCCTATTTGAGGTGCTAGGGCCATTTTGATGTTCGCTAGAACCACATCATGGACATGATTGTAATGTTACGAGATTGATCTTGCTCATATATTTCTATACAACTTAGATTTCATAAGACCCACATTGATTTAATTATTGAAAGGTTTCTACAAATATGACCCAACAGCCCCAACCCTATTAGGGTAACCACCCTTTGTGCCGCAATGCCATCACTTCTACTCTGTCCAAAGACATGTCTTGGTTCAAACCCAAGTTCCCCCATTCCCCAACTAAACACACAAACACACCCGCCACTGGGTCTACAGTCCAATGGTGAGGCTTGCATAGCATTCCAATTAACATCTATAAAATATTTTGAGTGGATTATATTAAAAAAATAAAATAAAAGAAAAAAATAATGTACACACACTTGGGGCGCGCACAAAGAGTCAAAGAGAAAGAAAGAAAAAAGCTAACCCTAATGTCAATTGACAACGGGACCATCTGAGAAATTGGAACAGCCCCCACATCCCTACCATTTGATTTAGGGTCCTGTCTGCTTGATTCTTGTAGCCCTAAGATACAATAATATGCATTAATGTGTCATACGCTGATTTATGGTCCTATCTATTTAATATGCATTCTCGTGATCTGCCCTTTTTCAACAATGCCTTCACCTCCTCCATCTCAAGAGTCCCACAATACAATCTTAAATGTTAACAGAGACCATTGATTTATATTGAGGGCAGAACAAGCCCGACCGGTGGGGATAGGCAGTGGCTGGGGAGAAGATTCACAAAATGTCACCAATACATGAGGAAAACATAGACAATTATAATACCTTCTACAAGTCTTTCAAGAACCCAAAGCTCGGATTCTAACTCGTAATCCACCTGTGAACCATATTCAACTTCTATCTCAAACATCTATAAACTGCCTCAATCTCAACCAACCCCGCCTATCCACCACCCGCACTTTTGATTTGTTCCCAACACAATATGCTGTGTCCCCAGAAGCCCAACAAGAAAGGAAGAAAAGCTGGAAGAATATACCAATAGTCGGGCAGAAATAAAACAGAAAGATGCAGCAGCAACACAGAAGAATTGTTCTAAATCTGAAATCCAACTTATACAAATAGTATCTGTCAAACAAGTGTTTCTCTGGAATATTAAGAGAACTCCTGACTGTTACTCCTCTTGATTTTGTTCCTCAAATAATTGTATTTCCAACTAAGGGAAGGCTTACAGGAAAACATCTTTATCTATAGGCCTCTGGCAAGCGGAAGCCACTCATCACCAAATTGTCTGCAAACATCTTGCCAGTCTTTGGCATGACGTGCCAATGCAATGTCAAATTGAAGTCTTTACCACGTAGATTGCTTCCCTACAAGAATATAGAGGAGAGTAAGTAAAATACTTGTTAAAATGAACAAACATAAGTGCTCCACAGCAATCACTCACTTGGTCAATAAAACGATACTTGTTAGTTGTGTGAATCCAAAACTTTGCTTGTTCTTTGGACGGTATAATACCATCCCACAGAGAGACCTGCCAACGTGCATCCAAATAATTTCAAGAAATATGTTTGCGAACATCAAACCATGAACAAGAAACTTATGGGGTCACAAGAAATGAAAGAATACAACAGAAAGCTTGTCTGGGAACAAAATTAGAGCGACACCACTTCATCAACACCCACTACAAACTAATTGATGCCAATCAATAGAGGGTGGTATTAAACCATAATGGCACCAACATTCACAGCTAAAAGCCGAAATACAACAGGACTGACATCGTGGATAATTTTTTAGGATAAAATACATACATAAGTTCAACAATAGCCATGAAAAAGACTCAAGAATTAGTACCTGATTCAGTGCATTCTTGGGGGTTTCATACTCAGCAGCTAAAAATACAAACACCTGGAAATGCAAGATGAGATTTTGTCATCTCTACATAAACTTTAGAAATGAAGATTGAAACTTATAACAGAAAGAAGTGAGTGACAACACAGGACACAAGGGAACGCTGGAAAAATCAAGAAGGTGGTAGGGGGAGGGGTGGGCGATCACACCAGGTCTGCAAAGAAGTCGGATCTCTCTCTGGTACCATGGTAGAAGAGAGAACACAGCGTTCATGAATTGAACGACCTATCCCACTTATATAGATATGGGAATAGGACTAGAGTACAAAATTCGCAACATATGATGTGATCTATTGCCTAAAATAAACCAATCAGACAAGGAAAGATAATATCACGAAATATTCTTACATTGGCAAATGAAAGGTTCAAACCACAATGGCTGATCTATATTCCTTCATCAGTTAAATAAATGAAAAGGCAAAATAATTTAACAAACATTCTACCCCCAGGGCCAGCCAACAATCTAACTTCTACCGGGAAAGCCACATGAAGTAATGATTTTTTGATCTTTCTCCAACTAACGAACCAATCCTATACAATTATCGGATAGGGATACATAATCAAAAGCAATAGAAAAGCTCATAGGTTTACAAACAGAAGCCAAGAAGTCCCCTTCCTCCAAACCAGATCATGTAATGCCTGACAAGAATACAAGGAATGACGATCGCATATTACAAAACTTGACATTTTTGGACACACCTGCTTTGTATTCCACGTAAATAACGATTCCAAGTTAGCTGATATGTTCAGAGTCAGGCTGACCTGCACATATAAACAATCTCATTAGAGAAATAGGTTTGTTTCCTGCAGTTGGTTCATCTTTTTGTTATAATGGAGCGGAAAAATAGGAAGTCATAAGCAAAAAGATAAGAAGCTGATTGCTAACATCAGGGAGTATCCTTTTAGTACTTTTTTGGCACTTTGGACATTGTAGAGTTATGAGCTTGACAGTTTGTTAGAACCACATAAAGGTTGATTCATACTTAAGAAGGCCCAACTAACTTACTCAAACATGGCAGAAATTAGCTCATGAAATTAGTCACATATTTATTTCTGAGGATGAAATATACAGAAACTGATTATTAATGGTTACGGTTAATAGTGGACTCATCAATTATCATCAGATGCTGACCCCACATCAAATGAGTTACAAACATCACACATAGGGAGAGGTGCCAAGAGGAAAAACCAAAGGTTAGAAAAGAAAAGGAACAAAACACTGCTCATACATCAAAATTTGCTTTTTCACTTTCCTTGAGTTGAGGTAGGAGGTAAAACCAGGCAATCCTTGAGCACAGACAAAGTATTCACGAGTAGAAAAAAAAGATAAGAAAGGTATCACTACATATATCAGCCACCAGTCATAAGTTCACTAATGTAGTAATTGCCAGTGCAAACTTTTTGTTTAAGACAAAAATAATACATATACGTGAGTACTACATCTTATTGACAGTATTTGAGTTATCAGTCCAACAGTGTTCTGCAAGCCAGGTGCCCATGGAAGTCAGACTACCTTGACCCAGGAAATTTGGCGCAAAATTTTCAACAAATGCAACCCACAGACTAATGATCGAGAATGATGCAACCATACAACGCCAAAGACAGAGGAGATGGCAGAATAATGCCCTCTGCATAGTTTCCATTGTAAGCCCCCAAAAGAATTTCAGCCCTGAAAGCCTAATCTTATAAAGCTATATGTAAACCCCCTTGGGTCTTGGTGAACCAAGAGCAAGTATAAAGAAGCTTCTATCTACCAAGGACATTTTTTGCAAAGAAATAGATATTTTCAACTAATTCTGAAGTAGTCATGCAATTGCAGTGAGATTGTCTATGACAGTTCGTTCACATATAGACACTTCTCTACAGCAGTTAACAAAAACTTTAAGATAAGTGATAACTGACATAGTCGTAGGAACCAGGCTTCTACAGCAGTGCAAAATAATTGACTTTAAATCCAGTACTTAAACAGCAATGTGGTCGAAGAAGAATTCAAATTTTGTTACTCAAAGAGCAACAAATAAAAAATCCACAAATTCTAATTATCAATAAGTAGTCCACAAAACGTGGATGAACTTTTAGAATACAGAACATACAAGCCTACAAACAACAATACTTAAACTTGGAAAAATAAGATGAAAAATAAAACAAAGGTAACTCTTCATAAAAAATGTTTCGTGTAAAATTATTACAAGGCAAACCCTTTGTTCAGAAATAAGTTCTAAATTTCTTCAATTTGTAATTAATTACCAGGGCTAGCGATTTAATTGATTTCACAACTATTGCGCCTATATTTCATTGATTTATCATCCTTATTTTAGGAGATCTCCCAAGTGTGTCCATTTTTATTTTATACATTGTTAAGTAAGGATATTTATGGCTCATTAGTCATTTTATACAGGATAGTCCTTTGAAAACTGGCCACATGATTTGGAAAGTTATGTCTGCAAGTTTATATATTTTTCACTCCCAAACTCTGAGTTTTGGCATCAAGACGGCCAATGGGTTCTAATCTCCCTCTGTATGGACACATGGGATAAGACTTTGACCTAATAGGGTTTTATCTAAGGGCCATCATTAGCCGAAGGAATCATGGCTTGAGAAAAGGGCGGTGTTGGAACTTCCAATTGATCCAACCTTTATTTCTGAAATCATTTTCATCTTGGAAAGTTGAAAATGCATTCGGTAACTGTAATTCAGGAGGACAATAACCGCATTCCCTCAAAACATTCTTCTAAAACAAAATTTCATTCATTCAAAATCTTCTTTTATGGTTATATGTTTTTCAATCAATAAATCACGCCAAACACCAACACGCACGCACACACACACATATATATATATACATATGTGTGTGTGTGTGTTAATTATTTTTATAATAATTGAGTCCCATTTGAAATGATTTTAACACGGATCACAAAATTCACAACAAACCACATATCAGCAAACAAAAATTCACCAAAATTACACACATACACTTTCCCCACAACTGACAAAGACAACAATCACAGAACAAAGAAATCGACACATACAGCAACCCATTTCAACGCAAGTAAAAGGACTGTACGGAATTACCTCATCACCCTCGGATTTCTTCCGGAACCAATTAACATTCAACACCTAAATCCCAAAAACGAAAGTTCAAAATAAAATTAAAGAAAAACCAGTCAAAATTAAGTTAGGGTTTATACACAAAAAAAAGGGCAAAACTGTTACTTTAACATCAGCGGACGGCGTCGGGGTATTGAAGTTGTCGGAGAAAGAAGCGATACCGCAGAGCAAAGCGAGTATGGTAATGGAGAACGTCAGCAGAGCATTGGCTCTGTACCCAAAAGAATGCATATTTTGTTCTTCTTCTCCTCCTCAGATCGCGCAGGGGCGGACTTTGATGCTGCGGTGTTTATAGGTCTGCGTCTGCCCAACCCGTTAAAAACCCTCTTTAAAAATAAATATGTCGTGACCACGGAGTCATTAGCATGGGAATTATGTCCGTTTTGACAGATTAAAAAAAATATATATATATATATATATATATATAATATTTTTGAGTTTTGTATTTTGTTTTTTCATAATAAAGTTTTTTTTCTTAGTTAAGTAATTTTGGATTTAAATGTAATTATTAAAAATTTATTTAGGTGGATGTTTTTGAGAAGGAAACACTTACTTTTTTAAAACAATTAAATAAATTTTCAATTAAAAAAATTTGTGTCTAGCTAGACTTTTTTAAAAAGTATAAGTCAAAAAATAATTTTTTTAGAAGCTATCAAAATAGTTTTAAATAAAAATATATTTTAAAATATTTTTAATTATTACATTTAATGCATAACTATTTAGTTTAAAGAAAAGTTCTACTATAAAAAGTACAGCTAGAAAAAACACTTTTTTAAATGTATCCAAACATGTCCTTGAAGTGTTTTTATTTGAAATTATTTTAAATAACTTCTAAAAAAATGATTTTTTTTTCTCACTCCTATTTTTCGTTTTATATGTCCAACCAAGCACAATTTTTTTCATTGAAGTATTTTTTTTAAAAATATAAGTGTTTCTTTTTTTTAAATTTTTTTATCAAAACTGACTTTTAGTGCCTGCTTGGATGGGCTAAAAAAAAAAATCAAGCTGATTTTTAGGGTTCATTTGTATGGACTTAAAAAGAAAGTGCTTCTTGAACGGTGATTTTTATAATATAGTTTTTTTTTAAATTAAACTATTTTATGTTTTTATTTTAAACTATTCTTGGGAAGCTTAAAAAAAAAGAAGCCTTTTTTGACCTTTTTTGGCTTTTACTTCTTTAAAAAGCCATCCAAATACTTTTTCAAGTGATTTTTTTTTTTTCAAAAACTAAATGCTTCTTTACTGAAAAAGCTCATCTAAGCAGGCTCTTAATCTATTAAATAACTATGTTTAGTCTATCGAATGGTAATTTTCAACATATTGTATATGATCTATCATATAATAGTTTCTTCATTTTTTTTTTCGATCATACATCTATTATATTACTCACGCTCGCACACCTGCTTGAATTTGAACATTGGTATTACACTCTCTACATATTTAAGATGGAGTATTTGTTAATTATTAATGATTGATGTAATAGTTTGGCTCTAATATGAAAATATTGATATAATTGATTGATATATAATAAATCATTTTTCGTAACAAAAGAAAAAAAAATCCATGGGCCTTTTTACTTTCATCGACAAATAATAAAAATTCAAGGGTATAATGGTATTTTTCTTTCTTTTGTTTTTGATGGATAAGAGTATAATGGTCACTCAATTCATTTTTTAGTAAAAATTTAATCAGAAATAGATATATTAGTGAGGGGCATGTATAATATTTTAAAACTAAGACAGTGGATATGTATTTTATTTGTATTCATTACTATCCTTAAATTATATGGGAAATCCAAAATTGACATAGATGGTTTATGTGAAACGTATTTTTAATTCGAGGAATTGTATCGTAAATAATAGAATATGAGAGATTAAAGTAATTTTAACTAGAAAATGAAGAATTGCGATATGAATAATAGAATATGGGAGATTAAAGTGATTTTAATTCGAAAAAGAGGAACTATCATTTATGACATTTGACCAAAATTCAAGCGTTGGTTAAATGCAAACATTAATTGAAAAATATTTGATGGTTCCAATACTATTAAAGACAACATTATTCATGGGCTTTTGTATCGACCAAAACAAGAAAAAAAAAAATCAATGATTATATTTAGTAGACCATAATTATTAATATGACATGAATAAAAAATAATTATGATTAAAAAACTATTAAAAGTAAAATTTTATAGGCTTTTATGTGGACAAAAACATATCAAATATATATTTGAATTAAAACATAATCAAAGAACACAAATTGTGATCGATTTTGCAAATATGCATACAGAATTAAGATTTATGTCTTGCGTGCTTTTTTTTAATCAATAAATATTTATATCTTGCTGGAAATTGAAAATTACTGATTGCTTATCAATAAATATTTATATCTCAACTTTTTTCTGTGGACCATTCACCATCGCTACCCAATGCCCTATTAGGGTTCAATTAAATTTAAGACGAGCGTTGTGAGAACCATGATGACTACTCTTTCAATAATTATTTTTTATTAGTAATGGTGGCACCCATGTGTGCATAATAAAAACAAAATACAATTTAAAGAAATAATAATTTTTTGGTAGTCTCTATGTTATCAAAATATTTTTTTTAACTATTTTTAATAAATTTATAAAATTAATGATAACTAAAAATAAAATATTTAAAATAAAAATTAAGAAAGCAATTTTAAAGAAAGCTAAAGAAAATAACATTTAAAAGTATTGAAAAATAAAAGAGGGTAGAGAAAGAAGATAAAGGGGAAAACGAAAAAAGAAGAGAAAGTAAAAAGAACATGAAAGTAGATAGATGAAAGATTAAAAAAAAACAATGATAGACCAAAAAACTTGTCAGACCAAAATTAGTTACTAAAGAGTGTTCCTCTTTTA
The DNA here is from genome assembly GCA_026212405.1 of Petrea volubilis. Lineage (NCBI taxonomy): Eukaryota > Viridiplantae > Streptophyta > Magnoliopsida > Lamiales > Verbenaceae > Petrea > Petrea volubilis. Next base: position 20,032,581 of record CM047879.1, on the reverse strand, counting down.
TACAATAGTATAGATATACACAAAGCTTAATTTTTATTTTTTTTTAAAACCAGATTACATCTCTATAACTTCTAGTTCCTCAAAAGCAAGAATATGTACCACCTCAAGAGGAGGCAAATCCCAAATAGAAAGCATAGTGTTTAAATTGTGCACAAATTTTGCCAAAACATCAATCGAGGCATTCTCGGCCCTATTTGTGTGGCAGATCAGTGTTGTCCATGGCCAATGCAATAGCCTCCTACATTCTTCAATCAACATTTCAAGAGGGGGAAAGCTAGTGTCCGCTTTCTCCACTAGATTCAAGACTACCTCCGAGTCCACTTCAACTTCCAACTTTTCAATTCTTCTATCCCAAGCAATATTCAGTCTTCACGCAAACCCAAACACTCTATCATTGTGATGTTACTTGACCAAGTTGTAGAGAGAACCCAAAGATCCATCTCCCTCGGTGGTCGCAGATCAGACCCCCTGTCGCTCCTTCGTTGGTCTTCTAAATGTAGGTTTTGTCCGTATTTAGTTTCATCCAACCCATAGGGGGTGGTAGCCAAGTTGAATTTGGGAGTTAGCTTTTTCTTTGAACGCCCTGATTGGACAGGCAATTTCAAGACCATGTTCCATAATTTTGATAAGTTAGATAATCACTTAACAGTTCAACTTAATGCCATCAAAAACAAGCATGTTGCGTAACAACCAAACATTCCACACGATAGCAAGAAAAACCTTCTACTATTTGCATGATAGGGCCACGAAGTTGAAAAAGGACGCAGGCATGTTGGTGTGAAACCAATCTTCTTGGTCTATGCAGTGAAGTCTGGTAAGCTGGGAGGGAGGCAGGACAGCCTTCCCATACCCTACGCGCTCTTGGGTAGTATAAAAAGATATGGAGAATATCTTCCTCACTAGAAGGACCAGTCACAAGGTGTATGTCTGAGATAGCCTTCTTTCAAAACGAAGTGCATTATTGAGAAGGCTCTTGTGACTCCATAGCCATAAGAGAAATTTGAACTTCTCTAGGCCTTTAACAAGCCATATCCATAACTATGATGGCTTTGCACAGGGACCAACGGTGGGGCATTCCTAAAGCCAAGAATGCTAACTTGCAAGAGAATAGGCCATTGGAGGAACCACTCCAAATTCTATAGTCCTCTACATAGGGATCCCATAGGATCAAAGCACTTGTATCATTTTCTTGACCTCATTAGGAATGGGAGTTACAAGTTCGGAAAAGTCCCAAGTCTTGTTCCCTGTTATAAGGTCTGAGACAAACAACAGAGCTTCACTTCGTTGTACACTTGAACTGATTAAATCACTGATGTTTAAGTCCTATAGCCATTGGGCAAACTAGAAAGAGATATTGTGACCACTCCCAATTCTCGAAGAAATTTTGTGTTCCACTGCCTTTATGCTTCTTACCAACCCTTCCAAACCCTTGAGGAGTTTGACTTAGGAATATGGTCTAGGAGATCAGTTCCCTTTAAGTATTTGACCCTGTAGATATCTACCCATAGATAAGTGCAACCTTGAATGATCTTCTATCCCAACTGGGCCAACAAGGAAACATTCATCCGCCTTGCTTGATGGATCCCCAATCCTCTTTCTCTCTTGTTCTTGAGTACTTTCTCCCATCCCACTAAATGGAGCTTTCTCATTCTTTCTGAATCGCCCCATAGGAAACCTCTATTTAGCTTATCTATTTGGCCACATATCTTGGATGGAAACCAACTAGATTGCGTCGTATAAACCGAAAGGGTTGAGGTAACTAACTTAATGAGTGTGGTTCTTCCCGTAAGATTCAAGTTACCGCTTTCCAATATAAAAGCTTTGCTCGGACTCTATCACTTAATTCAGAGAAATTATTGTTGGAACTAAGCACTAATGCCATATTAATTCTCAGATATTTGCCAAATGAAGTCATACTAACAATGCCCAAAATCTCACTGATTTCCCTTTAAGCCATGGCCTCAGTTCTAAAGGAAAAGTAAACCTTAAATGTATTGAGGCTGACCTAAGTCGTGACACTTTGCAGAATTTACCAATATCTTCTTCAATGGCAAGTGTTGTCATAACAGAAGAGGATCCTGAAATAATGATATCATTTGCAAAAAAAATACGTGACAGAGCAAGACCAGCCCGATATACCTTAATAGGCCACTACCTATTAGAGTTGGATGCCTTATCAATCATATACCCCAAATATTCCATGAAAAGAACAAATAAATAGGGGAAAATGTGACCCCTTTGTTGAAGTGCACACTTCATATCAAAAGGTCTCAACGGCTCACCATTCCATAGTATTCTGGGTTTGATACACTAAACACAGCTCAAAATAAAATTGATGATAATCGGAGGGCAATTAAAAAATACCAACGTTTCCTCTACGAATTCCCAACGAATTTTATCGTAGGCTTTCTTAAGGTCAATTTTGATTAACATACCATTCGATTTACCTTTTGACTTGTTGATAGAGTGGAGCATTTCCTGGACCACGAGGATATTGTTGTGCGTGGAGCGACCCCGTAGGAAACTATGTTGCATGGGGCTCACTAAATCACTGATGAATGGTTTTAGTCTAAGAGGAAGATGACATTGCACAAAACTATGGGGCTAAAGTCGGAGGCTGTCAGCGGGCTTTGGACTTTTGGAATCAAAACAATAAACGAATCTCTAATTGCCAAGGGCAACTTCTCTAAGAGAAAGAAGACCTTAATAAACTTGGCAAATGACTTTCTAATTATGCCCTAATATTTTTGGTATTCCAATGCCTAGCATCCATCCGGCCCCGTTGCATTATTTGGATGCATGCTCATGAACACATTATGGATTTCTTCGAGTGAAGACAAGGCTTGAAAAACTTGGACCACCTCTTGGGAAAGTGTCTTTTGGTACTGACTATGCCCTAAAGTAGCTGAAGAGCTCATCACCTCTCCACTAAAAATGTGTTGGAAGTAGTGGAACACATGATCTTTGATGACTTCAAGATTTGTGAACCAATTCCCCTCAATTTTTAAGGCATTAATCTTGTTCTTTCTCCGTCGGCACAAGTTGGACACATGTAAGAATTTTGAATTTTTTTCTCCAGTCGAAAGTCAACGAAACCAGGACTTTTGATACCAGAGGAGCTGTTCTTGGTGACAAGTGAGGTTGTATTCCTCAATGAGATTGTTCTCCGAGATATGCAAGTGGGGAACATTAGAGGTGGCTAACTGCTTCTGGATTTCGTTAATACGATCTAACAACTCTCTCTTCCTTTTGAAAACATTTCCAAAGTGGCTTTTGTTCCAATTCCTCATGGCTTTAGGAAGTTCAGCCCTCGAAGATAGAAAATCATGTCCTCTATTCCATGCTATTTCAACTTGTTTGGCACATCTTGTATTAGCAGTCTAAGTTCGAACCTATACTATTTGAACTAACAATATTTTTAATAATCAAAAACATCAATTTTGCGAAGACAGTTGCATGCATAGCTAGATCAACTTATATTTATATAATTAATAGAAAACATTCTTAAAATAATATGTTTATTCCAAGTATTACAATAAATGCCTAAAGTTTAGCCAAGATACTAACTTAACTCAAGGGACTCAAAAAGTTTATAAAACTTGGCCAAAATTTACTAAGACAAAACAACACGAGTATGTAAAATATAGAGAATTCTTATATGTATTCAGTGTATAACCCTCATATATAGATCAAATAGCTAATATTGTAATATATATTTCGTATGTTGATCTTTTTTATAAATAAATTAATGATGTGACACAATTTGAACCGTTTCATGCATATGTAAGTGATGATACCCCCCTCAAACTTAGTCCATTGGGCCCAGAAATTATGAGAAGACTCAAAGGCAAAAGTCCACACAAAATATTTTGAAAACAAGCTCAAATCTCTTGTTCAAGCCCAAGATTCCTACGGGCCAAGCCCGCCATAGGAGGCCTAAGGTAGGATGCCAGGTCCACAACGACAACCTCGTTGTCCTTCATAGAGGCCTGGTCTGGAGGAGCCCTAACCTAACTTTTCTCCACCAAAAAAGGCAGACCAAATCCAAGCCTTATCCATTATAAGATCATATCCCCCTAACCTACTAGACCTACAAGATAGGGCCTTGATTATCCTCAAAGCCTAACTAACCTAGAGATAAGAGAAACCACTCTCCAACTAACTCCCGAGAATCTAGCCTCCTTGATTTGGATGAAGCCACCTAGAGGATTCTTTGAGCAAGCCAGCACAAGCCACCCCTATAAAAGGGTCAGTTCTCTTCACTTGGTAACCACGTTAAAAACTTGAACTCTCTCCTTTTTCATCTAATCCGCACTTATCACACTCATCTAAGCTCACGAATTCCTCATTTACACGCAAGATTCCACGTTGATGTTCTTCCTACCTTATTTACATTATATTGCAATTTATTTTTGCTTTATTTATTCTTAAGGCACATACTTATTTAATGGAGTCCTAACATTTTTTTGCAAGTTAGATCCCCTTCAAGTGGCAGGTCCCTCCTCGAAAATACGATTCCTGAGGATTTCCCTTCGCTTAACAATTCCTTCCTACAAATTTTCTGGGCTACCAAAATTTGGTACGCATGAATATGATTCAAACCGAATATATGAAAGAAATTCATATAAAAATATAAGATGAAAAAAATAAACTACATAAATATAACACAAAAGTTTGATCGAAAAATGAGCCAAATGACAGGTGAAACAATGGAAGGATGGAACATAGTCAAACCTGAACTCCATCAATGCAAGTTCATTTTGTCAAATAAAGACAATTAATGAATGGGTAAAATGCAATTTATATCTCTCTACTATGTCTACTAAAAATAATTATGTAAAAAAACTAACATAAAAATTTTCATATTTTTAAAAAATAGAATAAAAAACTCTTGTGTATTGCACGCACGTTAATTGCAAAAAATTTTGTATGTTAGCTATTAAAATGACTTTTTTATCCTTACAATTTAATTTTATTTATTTATTATTTTTTCAATTTACTAATAAAAATAAAATAACATAGCGCCTCTCCCCCCCAACCCTCATCTTCTTGTTCCAATTTCCACACGTTGCCCTCCACACCAGTGCCATCGCCACCCATACAACCCTCCTTCATCATTGTTTTCCTCACAATACTACAAATTGCATTATGAGAGTTATAATAGTGATTTTGAATAAGAGGTTATTCAGCTAAGCTTATTTAAAAAAAAAATTATAAGCTCTTACATCTCATAAAATGTTTTAGGAACTTGTGATGTTACACTACAGAAAAAACGCCCGATTCCGGCAGAATTATTCCGGGGGAAATTCTCCCTCGGAATTTCCCCCGGAATTTTCTTTTTTTTTAAAAAATCGGGGGAAATCCGGGGGAAAATTTCCCCCGATTTTTTTTTAATTTTTTAAATTAAAAATCGGGGGAAATTCCGGGGGAAAATTTCCCCCGATTTTTTTTTAATTTTTTTTTTAAAAATCGAGGGAAATTCCAGGGGAAATTTTCCCCGGTTTTTTTTTTGAATTTTTTTTTAAAAAACCGGGGGAAATTCTGGGGGGAAATTTCCCCGGATTTTTTTTTTTGAATTTTTTTTATTAAAAATCGGGGGAAATTCCGTGGGAAATTTCCCCTGGTTTTTTTTTTTTTTTGAATTTTTTTTTTTAAAAACCGAGGGAAATTCCGGGGGAAAATTTCCCCCGGTTTTATTTTGAATTTTTTTTAAAAAAATCGGGGGAAATTCCGGGGGAAAATTTCCCCTGATTTTTTTTTTGAATTTTTTTTTTAAAAACCGGGGGAAATTCCGGGAGAAAATTTCCCCCGGTTTTGTTTTTTGAATTTTTTTTAAAAAATCGGGGGAAATTCCGGGGGAAAATTTCCCCTGATGTTTTTTTTGAATTTTTTTTTTAAAAAAACCGGGGGAAATTCCGGGAGAAAATTTCCCCCGATTTTTTTTTTGAATTTTTTTTTAAAAAATCGGGGGAAATTTCGGGGGAAAATTTCCCCCGTTTTTTTTTTTTAATTTTTTTAATTAAAAACGTACTATTTAGACATATTAAGCAAAACAATAAACAATGTTGGAATTAGCTCAATGTCAAGGTATTAGTCTTGCATCCAAGAGGTCCCAAGTTCGAGCCCACACAAGAGCAAAATTTTCTTTTTTTTAAAATTAAAACCGGGGGAAATTCTAGGGGGAAATTTCCCCCGATTTTTATTTTGAATTTTTTTTTTAAAAATCGGGGGAAATCCGGGGGAAATTTCCCCCGATTTTTTTTTAATTTTTTTAATTAAAAACGTAATATTAATATATAATAGGCAAAACAATAAACAGAGTTGGAAGTAGTTCAATGGCAAAGTATTAGTCTTGTATCCAAGAGGTCCCAAGTTCGAGTTTGTACAAGAGTAAAAAAAAAAAATTTTTAAATTAAAAACACTCTTTGGGGAATATATTTATATAATATCAATACTATCTTGTCACTATTATTACTTATACTATCTTTTAATTATGTTTTATATATTTATAGGTATACATATGTTTATATTGTATATTTATGTTTATGTAGTATATAGAATATATATATATATATTTATATAATATCAATACTATCTTTTAACTATTATTATTTATACTATCTTTTAATTTTATATATAATATACTTATAGGTATACATATGTCTATATAGTATATATATGTTCATATAGTATATAGAATATATATATTTTTATAATATCAATACTATCTTTTAACTATTATTATTTATACTATCTTTTAATTATGTATAGAATATACTTATAGGTATGCATATGTCTATATATTATATATATGTTCGTATAGGATATAGAAAATATATTTATATAATATCAATACTATCTTTTAACTATCCTTAATTATATTATCTTTTAATTATGTATATAATATACTTATAGGTATACATATGTCTATATAGTATATAGAATATATATGTTTATATAATATCAATACTATATTTTAACTATTATTATTTATACTATATTTTAATTATGTATAGAATATACTTATAGGTATACATATGTCTATATAGTATATATTTTTTCATATAGGATATAGAAAATATATTTATATAATATCAATACTATCTTTTAGCTATTATTATTTATACTATCTTTTAATTATGTATATAATATACTTATCGGTATACATATGTCTATATAGTATATATTTTTTCATATAGGATATAGAAAATATATTTATATAATATCTATACTAGATTTTAATTATGTATAATATATTTATAGGTATACATATGTTTATATAGTATATATTTAACTATTAATATTTATATTATCTTTTAATTAGTGGAATACATAGTATATATATATATATGTTTACGTAGTATATATAATATATTTTTTCATATAGGATATAGAAAATATATTTATATAATATCTATACTAGATTTTAATTATGTATAATATATTTATAGGTATACATATGTTTATATAGTATATATTTAACTATTAATATTTATATTATCTTTTAATTAGTGGAATACATAGTATATATATATATATGTTTACGTAGTATATATAATATATAAGTTTACGTAGTATAAATACTATGTATTCCACTAATTAAAAGTATATGTTTGTATATGGTATACATATGTATATAGTATATATAATATGTTTGTATATAGTATATGCTTGTATAGTGTATATATAGTATATAGTATATGTTTGTATAGTATATGTTTGTATAGTGTATAGTATATAGTATATGTTTGTATAGTGTATATATATATATGTTTACGTAGTATATATAATATATAAGTTTATATAATATCAATACTATTAGAAGACAAAACTATTTATAAGAATCAGAAGAATATTTATTGGTATACATATGTTTATATAGTATATATAATACATGTGTTTATATAGTATAAATATTATATTTTAATTATTTATAATACATTTATTTTGTTTTTTAAAATTGAAAGAAAGAATGTTAAAATAAGAATAATCAAATAAATATATAATAAATATAAAACAAGATAAAATAGAACACAACTTCCAGCAATAGCCTGGTGGTGAAGGGTTGGTCATCTAACCTTGAGGTCACGAGTTCGAATTCTATAAATTACAAATATTTGCATATTTTGGGAGTTACTATTCCAGCGGCGGCGGTCCGACGGGCGGTGGATATCATTTATAGTACAACAGAAACGAGATAGAATTATAGATGCAAATAACATATATTGTGTATAGAACTATATCAGTTCAAAAGGGTAACAACATAAAACAAACAAATTTGTTATTATATATTAGACTTTAAGGTCTATTAAACAAACTATTCTATGGAATAAAGTAAAGAACTAAGTACTAATAACTTGGAATACACCATTCACCTTATTCGAGTTCCTTTCAACCAGTTTTATCCTGAATCTGAGGCAATGAACAGAAAGAAAATGGGGTTGTAAGTTCGAGTGACTTAGTGAGGTTTGACATATATACATATAGATATGGACAAAAAATGAGACTCGTAAAATCATTAAAATAATAAATCATGATGAATTGTGCAGGAGAGTGAAACATGTATTTTAATGATACAATATGAGCAGAGTGAGAAATACCATAGTGAGCCAGGAACAGTATCTCAAACCTTATGACTACTTAATAAGGTAAAAATATCATAAAACATTTATGCCTCCCATGTCAAGGAGCGACCTGGACTACGGTTAAACGGTAGGTTTACCCTGTGTTCGGGTCAATACACCGATCTAACACTACTGCAGTCAACCTCCGGCTATACATAGAATTGAATCATGTGGTATGCTATCATACTAAAATGGATTCTACCATTGGTTCATTCCGCCCGATAAACCCCTCTTATATATACCGGGGCCCGACTCTCCCAAGGGCGTTCCCAAAGGTGTCAATCGATCATAAATGGCACAACATGACTCACAATTTTCAATAATACAATAGTTTATAGGGAAAAATGCACCTCTAGTCCATTGTGGTTTGGCTAAGTAGCACGGTAAACCCTAAGGTTTTTTAATTGTCAAAATAAATCGTTTAATTATAAAAATCAAGTTTATCGCCCCCTATGCAATAGTTGTCAATATTTGAAATTGAAAGGATGAAATTACCCTTACAGATATATTTAATATTTTCTTTTTTCTTTTTCTTCTTCTTCTCCCATTTTCTTCTTTTTTTTTTCTTTTTCTTTTTTTTTCTCTTTTCTTCCTTCGTCTCTTCCATTCCAATCAACTCTCTCTTCTCTCCCTCTTCTCTCTTACGCCGACTGCCACCACCACGCCTATGTCAGCTGCATCCACCACGGTCACTTCAAATCTATCACCTCTTCCGTTCTTCTCCCTCTCTCTACCAATTTATGGATCTATTCTGTGGCACCCCTCTCGCCAGGGAATACCTGAACGATTGGAGCCCACTGGTGATCATACTAAATACTCGTCTTTCGACTAATATTTAGTACAGTCACCTCAAATACACACCAATACCTCATTCTAAAATTAACGCGGAAGCGATACATAAAACCAAAATAACAATACGAGTTTCAGTCAGGTACGAGGCCAAAACAACATGATTGTACCAACTACTATACATCTAAAAGATTACATAGAAAAAGCTATACACTACTTGAGTCCATTGCTCGTACCAGTCCTCACTCAAGCAAGTGACCTTATTCTGAGACAAAGAACAGAAGGAATAGGGGAGGTAAGTCCAATTGACTTAGTGAGGCCACATATACATATATACAAGAGAGGTACAATGATTAAACGTAATACTTAAATCTCATAAACATGATTTTCTTATTTGCAGCAGAAGCAGTTCTAATTATGAGCCAAGAAATTTAGTTGTAAGCATGAAATACGTATCTTATCATAAAACATATTCGGATCATACAATGGTGAGCTGTGCAGACATCTCCAACCTTGTAACTACCCAAAACGGATAAAACGTAATAGAAATCCTTATGCCTCCCTCGTCGAGAAGCCACCTCGACATCAGACAGACGGATGGTGTACCACGTGCCCGTGCCATACACCGATCCAATCCTACTACAGCCAATCTCCAACTGTACGTAGAATTGAATCCTACGGAATGGTATCGTACAAAGAGTTTCTATCGTCGGTCCGTTCCGCCCAATAGTCCCTTTTCGTACGTACCTGGGCCCGACTCTCCCAAGGGCGTCCCCAAGGGTGTCAACAAATCATATCGAAACAGATACAGCTCACATTTCAGAAACGTAATAATTTCGAATAAAGCTTAACTTATAATTCGGAAAAATATTTCATCAGAAATATAAAGAGTAAAATAAAATTCCAAAATAATAGCCTACAATGCAAATATAACTAATTGGTAAAATAAATAAATAACATAAATCGAATATGGTAGGTTATACGATGATATTTACGGCATATAGTTCAATGTCCCAGAAAGAAAGATGAAAGGCACTCACCGAACTTAGTTATAGTTCAGTAGTAGCTCAAGATGCGTCAAAAGTACCAATATGTTCTTCGCCTATAATAAGTGACACACTAAAATTAGCATCCGGCTTAGAACGAGACTTACTAAAAGAAAAACTAAACCCTTAAGACTAGGTTTAAAATACTTAGAGGTTTGGATTATAATTTCGATTACTATTAGCCCAAAGTACAAATGACATCCCCACTAATTCTAAATACAAAGAAAACATATTATATTCAAAATTTTAATTCATATATATACATACACACACAATATCCAAGAGGAAATAAAGCAATATATTTATATATATGTATATATATATACACGAACTCAATATATACATATATACATGAACTCAATATATATACACCATACTAGAAGTCATAAATTGTATTAGTAAAATAATCACTAATCCCTAATTACAAAGAAAACATATTATATTCAAAATTTTAATTCATATATATATATATATATATACACGATATCCAAGAGAAAATAAAGTAATATATTTACATGTATATATATATATATACACGAACTCAATATATACACACACTATATTAGAAGTCATACACTATATTAGTAAAATAATCACTAACCCCTTGATTAGACTACTCTTATCATCACTAATCCCTTGATTTAGATTACTCACAAGAATATAAATATATATAATCCAAAACATGAATATATGCATATATAAACCAAAACATGCATATTTATACACGAACCAAAATATATAATTATATCTATATATATATGTATATATATGTAACATATATGTATATACGACATATATGTGTGTGTTTATATGTGTTTATACATACGAACTATATATATATATATATACATACTTCTATGCATATGTGAGTATACATAAACCACCAAACACTTGAATTCAAGCATGGAAATACACCAAATTTATGAAAAGGAAGACAAAGAATTAAAAGGCGTACCTGTTGCTGCAGGAAAACAAAGAAGATGAGATTTGCTATATACAAATATCTATGTATTTATGTGTATTTTTTTTCTCTAGGCCTTTAGTACATTAAATATGTATATAATAAAGTGAGACATACATATATCAACAAGTGGCGGTAGATAGAGTGGCAAGAATGATGGAAATGTGGAACCCCCTAGATCACATATTTTCCTCAAATTGCAATTTAGTCCCTTAAGTTTTCTATATTTATACTTTAGACCTCATAACTTCTAATAATAAATAAATTCTAACTAAACTAGAAGGGTAATTAATTAGAACCTATTATTCCATCAAATAGGATCCGTGCTAGGTTTCCTAATACCACTTTATTCCTAAATTAATAAATAAACTTTGGGGTGTCACAATCTCCCCCTCTTATAAGAATCTGGTCCCCAGATTCTCACCTGATTCTAAGAAGAGCTCCGGATGATGCTTGCGCATAGCTTCCTCTAATTCCCATGTTGCCTCTTCCACTTGATGGTTTCGCCATAACACTTTTACGAGTGAAATCTTTCGATTCCTCAATTCTTGGAACTTTCTATCTAGAATGCGAACTGGTTTCTCCTCATAAGAAAGGTTAGCTTCGAGAGGCAAATCATCATGCGAGATAATGTGACTCTCATCGGGATAGTACTTCCGCAGTTGTGAGACGTGAAACACATTGTGAATGCCTGTGAGGTTGGGTGGTAGGTCCAACCGGTATGCAACTTTGCCTATTCGTTCAATGATCTCGAAAGGTCCAACATATCTGGAACTCAACTTGCCTCCTTTTCCAATTCTTTTGAATCCTTTCCTTGGTGATGCTTTAAGGAATACTCGATCACCAACCTCAAATTCTAACTCCCTTCTCCTTTTATCAGCATAACTTTTCTGTCTATCTTGAGCCGCTTTCATTCTCTGTTTTATAATCTGCACTTTATCAATTGCTTCTTGAATGAGTTCTGGTCGTACTGCTCGATGAACTCCATCTTTTGTCCATCGCCAATCTTCCAAATCCCAATATAATGGCGATCGACATTTTCTCCCATACAGGGCTTCATAAGGGGCCATTTGGATAGATGCCTGATAACTGTTGTTATAAGCGAATTCAATCAGGGGTAACTGTTTATTCCAACTAAGATTGAAGTCCAGCACACACGATCTTAACATATCCTCTAGATATCCTATCAATCGTTCGGATTGTCCATCGGTTTGAGGATGTGCAGCTGTACTAAATCTTAGCTTTGTCCCCATATGCTCTTGTAGGCTTTGCCATAATCGAGATGTAAACTTAGGGTCCCTATCTGATACGATGCATGCTGGGATGCCATGAAGTTTAATGATTTCTCGATGATAGAGCTCAGCTAGAGTGTCTACCCTATCATTAGTCTTAACAGGCAAGAAGTGTGCTGATTTAGTCAACCTATCCACAATTACCCAAATACTATCATACCCACCTCTCACTTTTGGCAAACCAGTTAAAAAGTCCATAGTGACTTGATCCCATTTCCAAGCTGGGATAGGTAGTGGTTGTAATGTACCGCCCGGCTTTTGGTGCTCCCCTTTGACCCGCTGACAAGTTAGACACCTCTTCACAAAATCTGCAATATCTCTCTTCATGCCGTTCCACCAATAATATCTTTTAAGATCATGATACATCTTGGTTCCTCCGGGATGAACTACATATGGCGCCTTGTGAGCTTCTTCTAAAATTTCTTTCTTAAGTTTATCAGGCACACATATTCTCTCTTTGTATCGTAAAATTCCCATGTTGTCGAGTGATATTTTGGGTTGGCATTCCCTTTCATCTTGGTTATTTGCTTTTGACTCCATTTATCATTCATTTGAGCCTCACTAATTCTGAACACTAGATCTGATTGAATGGTTAAATTTGCAAGTCGAGCACACGAGCTGATACAGATACTGTCTCGTGGAGGTTTCGATGTCTCAATTCTGCTTTTCAGTTGTGCTAACCCTGCTTGTCTACTAAGGGCATCAGCTACGACATTAGCTTTTCCAGGATGGTATTGAATCTTGCAATCATAGTCTTCTAGAAATTCCATCCATCTTCTTTGTCGCATGTTGAGTTCCTTCTGTGTGAATAGGTACTTTAGGCTTTTATGATCCGTGTAAACCTCAAAGGTTGTCCCATATAAATAATGCCTCCATTTAGCCAAAGCAAATATTATTGCTGCTAATTCAAGGTCATGAGTTGGATAGTTTTGTTCGTGGGGTCGAAGCTTTCGAGATGCATATGCTATAACCTTACCATTTTGCATTAACACACAACCCAAACCTTCTCGAGATGCATCAGTGTAGATGGTGAAGTTCTCTGTTCCTTCCGGTAGAGCTAATATTGGAGCCATAGTTAACCGTTTCTTCAACTCATGAAAGCTAGCTTCACACTTTTCAGTCCATTGATAGGGGGAGCTTTTGCGGGTTAGCTGTGTTAAAGGTTCTGCAATTTTTGAGAAATCTCGCACAAACCGTCGATAGTATCCTGCTAAACCCAAAAAGCTTCTGACTTCAGTTGGAGTTTCTGGTTGCTTCCAACAACTGATAGCTTCAACCTTGGATGGGTCGACTTCTATTCCATTTTTGGAAATTATGTGACCCAAAAAGGTAACTCTTTCTAACCAAAACTCACATTTACTGAACTTTGCGTATAAGTTGTTTTCCTTCAGTGTTTGTAACACAATGCGCAAGTGCTCCACATGTTGTTCTGGTGTCCTTGAGTATACCAGTATGTCGTCAATGAAAATAACCACAAATTGATCCAAGTATGGCCGAAAAACCCTATGCATCATATCCATAAAAGCTGCTGGTGCATTGGTCAAACCAAAAGGCATAACAACAAATTCAAAGTGTCCATATCGAGTATTGAATGCAGTCTTTCGAATATCTTCTTCCTTGACCCGTAGCTGGTAATATCCCTGTCTCAAATCTAACTTAGAATACACTTGCGACCCTTGAAGTAGGTCAAACAATTCTTCTATGTGAGGCAATGGATATTTGTTCTTGATAGTCATCCGGTTCAACTCTCGATAATCAATACACATTCGGAGTGTCCCATCCTTCGTTTTGACAAAGAGCACGGGCGCTCCCCAAGGTGAGGTACTTGGTCGTATATATCCACTCTTAATCAGCTCTTCGAGTTGATTCTTCAATTCTTTTAACTCAGCTGGGGCCATACGGTAAGGAGTTTTTGAGAAAGGTTCAGCTCCCGGTATAGTATCAATCACAAACTCTATATCCCGAGTGGGAAGCAATGAATTTAAACTTTCAGGAAACACCTCCAGGAACTCATTCACTACGGGCACCTCTTCAATTTTCACTTGATCTTTCGGTTTATTCAGTAAGTATGCAACAAATCCCACTGCTCCTTCCTTGATACACTTCTTAGCCTCAACCAATGAGATTAGCGGTATAGCCCCTACCAAGCTATATGAGGTTTCAGACTTTGACGAGTTTCCACTATCCAAAATGATCTCCTTAGTGTAGCAATTTAACTGTGCCTGATGCCGGTATAACCAATCCATTCCTAGGATTATATCGTAACCTTGAATGGGTAATTCTATTAGATCGGCAAGATAATCTTTTTCATTGATTCTCACTGGGCAATCCCTTAAAATTTGATCAGTGGTATAGCTAGAGCCTATTGGGGTAGAAATCTCAAAATTATATGGCAATTGCTCCACTACCACTTTTGATCGAGCTATGATGCGATCAGAAATAAAGGAATGTGTTGCGCCAGGATCATACAAAACTTTTACAGGAGTATTAAAAATATAGATTGTACCTTCGACCACTGCGGTTGGATCAGGTCCTTCTTCTCCTTCCAAAGCGTATGCTCTCGCCATTACCTTAGGCTTTCCAACAAGTGGGGCTGGAGTCTTTCCTTTGTGGACTCCTATGCTCTGTATAGGGTTTCGTGCTTTGGGACAGTCTTTAAGCATATGTTGATCACTTCCACAAGCCATACACTTCCCATTCTTTCTCCAACAATTGGCCTCCGTGTGGTTAGGGTGACCACAATACGAACATCCGCTCCCTTTAGTGCTTTTGTCTCCTTCAAAGCGAGGACGCTTGTTATTCGGTGGGTCAAATTTCTTAAGTTGTCCTCCCAAGTTGGTTGCCTTGTTCCTCATGGCTTTGTTTGTGATTTGCCTAATATCCCGTATTTCTGCCTCTACAGCCAATGACTTGCCTATGGCCCTCGTGTAGTCATCAATATCTGCTGTCATTAGAGCCCAACGAATTTCAGGCTTCAACCCTTGGATAAACCATTTCGTCTTGCGCCTTTCGTCTTTCATTATATGAGGTGCATACGGTAGTAGTCGAGCAAATTTTGCCTCATACTCCGCAACATTGTTGTTCCCCTGAATCAAGTCCATAAATTCTTTTTCTCTAGCATCACTTACTACTTGAGGCACAAACTTATCAGTAAATTCTTTTGTAAAGTTCTCCCAAGTGGGCGGTGTGTGATTTGCAGTCCAACGTTGCTCAACAAGCTTCCACCAACTGCTAGCAGCTCCTTCCATAAGAAAGACTGCAAATTCCACCTGTTCCTCATCACTACAATGCAGGATTTTAAAAATTTTAAGTATCGCCTCAATCCAAGCATCCGCTTTCTGGTCATCAGGTTCGCCGAAGAACCTGGGTGGATTGAAACGTAAAAAACGATCCAATATTCTATCCTTATCCTTTTCTTCCAGTGCTTCATTTTGATTCGGTTGTTGGCGATCTTGTACAAATTGTCTCAAGACGTCAATTAACTGACTCATAACTTCGTTGTTGTTTTGTGGGTATAATGGGGGGTTTCTTTCAGGTTCTACCATAGCAGGTTGCCTTTGACGAGAACTTCCTCCTTGCTGCCTTCCCACCGAACCATCTTGTTCTTCCTCCAAATGAGAAAGAGAGCGTGTACGATGAGGTTCTTTCCGTGGTTTCATCTATCACCAATCAAATCAATTGATTAGTAAAACAGAAAAACCTCACATATCGTTTATATGTCTAATACCGTCACTATCGTCCTAAGTTAACTAACTAATCAAGGTACTATATCTCCGAGAACATGATTCGTCTTTAAAACCATGCTCTGATACCACCTCTGTGGCACCCCTCTCGCCAGGGAATACCTGAACGATTGGAGCCCACTGGTGATCATACTAAATACTCGTCTTTCGACTAATATTTAGTACAGTCACCTCAAATACACACCAATACCTCATTCTAAAATTAACGCGGAAGCGATACATAAAACCAAAATAACAATACGAGTTTCAGTCAGGTACGAGGCCAAAACAACATGATTGTACCAACTACTATACATCTAAAAGATTACATAGCAAAAGCTATACACTACTTGAGTCCATTGCTCGTACCAGTCCTCACTCAAGCAAGTGACCTTATTCTGAGACAAAGAACAGAAGGAATAGGGGAGGTAAGTCCAATTGACTTAGTGAGGCCACATATACATATATACAAGAGAGGTACAATGATTAAACGTAATACTTAAATCTCATAAACATGATTTTCTTATTTGCAGCAGAAGCAGTTCTAATTATGAGCCAAGAAATTTAGTTGTAAGCATGAAATACGTATCTTATCATAAAACATATTCGGATCATACAATGGTGAGCTGTGCAGACATCTCCAACCTTGTAACTACCCAAAACGGATAAAACGTAATAGAAATCCTTATGCCTCCCTCGTCGAGAAGCCACCTCGACATCAGACAGACGGATGGTGTACCACGTGCCCGTGCCATACACCGATCCAATCCTACTACAGCCAATCTCCAACTGTACGTAGAATTGAATCCTACGGAATGGTATCGTACAAAGAGTTTCTATCGTCGGTCCGTTCCGCCCAATAGTCCCTTTTCGTACGTACCTGGGCCCGACTCTCCCAAGGGCGTCCCCAAGGGTGTCAACAAATCATATCGAAACAGATACAGCTCACATTTCAGAAACGTAATAATTTCGAATAAAGCTTAACTTATAATTCGGAAAAATATTTCATCAGAAATATAAAGAGTAAAATAAAATTCCAAAATAATAGCCTACAATGCAAATATAACTAATTGGTAAAATAAATAAATAACATAAATCGAATATGGTAGGTTATACGATGATATTTACGGCATATAGTTCAATGTCCCAGAAAGAAAGATGAAAGGCACTCACCGAACTTAGTTATAGTTCAGTAGTAGCTCAAGATGCGTCAAAAGTACCAATATGTTCTTCGCCTATAATAAGTGACACACTAAAATTAGCATCCGGCTTAGAACGAGACTTACTAAAAGAAAAACTAAACCCTTAAGACTAGGTTTAAAATACTTAGAGGTTTGGATTATAATTTCGATTACTATTAGCCCAAAGTACAAATGACATCCCCACTAATTCTAAATACAAAGAAAACATATTATATTCAAAATTTTAATTCATATATATACATACACACACAATATCCAAGAGGAAATAAAGCAATATATTTATATATATGTATATATATATACACGAACTCAATATATACATATATACATGAACTCAATATATATACACCATACTAGAAGTCATAAATTGTATTAGTAAAATAATCACTAATCCCTAATTACAAAGAAAACATATTATATTCAAAATTTTAATTCATATATATATATATATATATATATATACACGATATCCAAGAGAAAATAAAGTAATATATTTACATGTATATATATATATACACGAACTCAATATATACACACACTATATTAGAAGTCATACACTATATTAGTAAAATAATCACTAACCCCTTGATTAGACTACTCTTATCATCACTAATCCCTTGATTTAGATTACTCACAAGAATATAAATATATATAATCCAAAACATGAATATATGCATATATAAACCAAAACATGCATATTTATACACGAACCAAAATATATAATTATATCTATATATATATGTATATATATGTAACATATATGTATATACGACATATATGTGTGTGTTTATATGTGTTTATACATACGAACTATATATATATATATACATACTTCTATGCATATGTGAGTATACATAAACCACCAAACACTTGAATTCAAGCATGGAAATACACCAAATTTATGAAAAGGAAGACAAAGAATTAAAAGGCGTACCTGTTGCTGCAGGAAAACAAAGAAGATGAGATTTGCTATATACAAATATCTATGTATTTATGTGTATTTTTTTTTCTCTAGGCCTTTAGTACATTAAATATGTATATAATAAAGTGAGACATACATATATCAACAAGTGGCGGTAGATAGAGTGGCAAGAATGATGGAAATGTGGAACCCCCTAGATCACATATTTTCCTCAAATTGCAATTTAGTCCCTTAAGTTTTCTATATTTATACTTTAGACCTCATAACTTCTAATAATAAATAAATTCTAACTAAACTAGAAGGGTAATTAATTAGAACCTATTATTCCATCAAATAGGATCCGTGCTAGGTTTCCTAATACCACTTTATTCCTAAATTAATAAATAAACTTTGGGGTGTCACATATTCTCTCTCTGTCTCTCTCTCTCTCGATCTCTCCTCCCAGCAAATGAAAGGCGGCGGCAGTGGTGGCGGCGGATAATGCCAACTTGAAATAGGTAAACCTTAAATCAATTTTCTCTCTCACAAATCTAGCTCCCTCACTCTCAATCTCTCCTCTCATATCTCTCGATCTTAATCTCTCTCTTTCTATGATGGTAGCAAAGGGCGGCGACGGTGTGGTAATGGTGGATGGCGGTGACAACTATGGTGGTGTGATGGTGCGGTGGAGACCTTCTCTCTCTCTCTGTGTATGTGTGTGTGTCTCGATCTCTCTATGTGTCGCCAACCTCTTTGTGGTGGTGGCAGCAGACTGTGGTGACGGCGGAATGGTAGTGGTGGTGTTTTATTTAGAAGACAAAAGAGTTTTTTTTTTATAAGGAAAAGACCAAAAAATTGTGGATATATATGATTTCATTTAAAGAAAATGTAATTATTTTCAAAAAAGAAAAATAGAAAAAGGGTTTTGCAATAATTTGGAACCCTAAGGGTTAAAATGTTATTTTATACCTGAAAATGAAGCAAAATTCACACTAAACGTGCGTGTATAACACCCTATGTCAGGAAGGTTTGTCAAACTTATTTTTATAACCATGAGATTTATTTTGACAATTAGAAAACCTCAGGATTTAGCGTGCTACTTAGCCAATTTATAAGGAACTAGGGTGCATTTTTTCCTATTTATATTTTAGTACCAAGGACAAATAAATCATAATTCAAATATAAGGAACATATATAGTTTAAGTAGTAGCTTAGAATGCAAATACAACTAACGGAATACAAATAAACCATGACCAACTGAGGTGAGTCATACAACATTATTTACTACATATAGTCCAATGCCCTAGAAAAAGAATAGTTGAAAGCTTTCACTTTAACTGGTTATGCTTCACCGAGATTTTGGATTGGATTGACTATATCAACTTGATAACCACCTACAATTAGCATTAGTAGCTAAAATTAGAATACTAAGCTGCAAATACTCAAGACTAGCGATTATACTTATGTAAACATAGGGTAACCAATTTATACTTTTGAAGTTACATAGTATTCACATGTTTGTTTTTTATAGTAAATCACGTTAAGCACCCCAACATTTGGGGTGTTTTGCACTTTGGTACCTAACCTTTATTATTTGTGCGCCGATAGCATTTTTTACACTATTCCGGTGAAATATTCCTCAATATTCCCCAGAATATGCCCAAATATTCCACAAAGATTCCATCGAAATAGTGAAAAAATACCATCGGTACACAAATGATAAAAGTTAGATACCAAAGCGCACATTAACAAAGATTGGGTATCAAAGTGCAAAACACCCCAAAGGTTGGGGTGCTTAACATAATTTACTCTTGTTTTTATAATCTCATAACTTGGAGGTGGTAAATAAACCAATTGTTCTTAATAATTACTTAAGAAAAACATTATGTATATACACAAACCAACAACACCCACACATATATATACATTTAGACCTCAAAAATGCTTTTAGTTATATATATGTATATATATTTCGAGAGAACAAATCTTGATCCCTCAAATATGTAAATATACGCATATGTGTATAGGTAACCCTCAAGTTATTATATATGAGCATGTATGTCGGTTTATATACTGGTAAATCATGTATATTTATATGTATTTCTATCAAATAAAATATACATATCCTCAAATGATGATCATTATATTTATAAGTTTTTCGATGTACATATGTGGAAAGCACGTATTTTTATACCTATATAGCTATCAAATGATCAAAGCATATATATTTATATACATGCATGAACTAACCACTTAACCTTGAAGAGGAAAAGAACTTGAATTTAAAACATACAAAGAGAACTACTACAAAAAAATAGCGTTTTTGTGACTGATTTTTCGGTCACTAAATAAGAAAAATTGGTTAGAAAATGAGATTAGTGACTGATTGGTGACCGAATGTGTCGGTAAGAAAAAGCCTCGTAAAATTTTTTTCTTGTGATCGACTATTCATTCAGTCACAACTTAGTGACTGAAACATTAGTCACGACTCTTTAAATTTCAGTCACAATTTCATTTGTGAAGATGACATAATTTATTATTAATTTGTCACAAAGAGTGACCAACTTATGACCAATTTATCAGTCATAGCTTAGTGACTAAAATATCAGTCACAACTTTTTCGGGATTAATATATATATATATATAATAAATATATTTTTAAATAAACCCCGCTTGGGCTAGTCAGGAACTGAATCGGGCTTTGCACCATGGATCGGGCCCATAGGTGTCAAGAACTGAACTTGAGCGGTGACCATATGCACTCATAATTTTGTGTCAATGGAGTTTTGAACCCGTGTATTACACAAAGGCATAGCTCCTCCCTACCACTAGACCATTGTGAATCTTTGTTAACTTATTTTTTGTTTACTTTTTTACATATATCTATTTGTGAAACTATCATTTTATTAATTTTAATTTTATTAATTTATTTACTTGGCACTTAATTTGTACAATTATTACTAATGGAATCCAAATGATCTCTGGATTGATCAGAAGATCCTTTCAGTTGGCTAGAATCTGTTACTTGAACGAAATTGGATCTTGTGGAATCATACTGAATATTTCATGATACATCCCGTACCTTTCTAAAAAATCAATCCTTGTTTACCAACTATACATTGTCTAACCAAATCAAATTCTCTCTCGACACCTTCCTCAAAAAATCCGATTTGTGCGGATTTTTCCCCTAATTGGTGAAAAGATCTTGGCGAAATTGCCACATATGAAATTGAGCACAATTTTGAAAAGAAATAGCCCACTGGTTTCATGAGAAAAGATGGGAAACGTGCTCAATATCATTTGATTGAATAGTTGACCCGGCCCTTTGTTGTTTGAAGAAACCTTCCACTTCAGTGGGTCATCATTCAATTTGACAAATTGTTAAAAAAGGTTAAACTACAATTTTTTTTAGTATAAGCGACAATTTTAAACAATGAAATCCAGAACCCTTGTCAATTCAATCGGTTGAAAATGAATTGTTCAAAATTTTGACCAATTGACACAGTTAATTACACGGGAATCAACTACATATTCAATAAATTTTATTGAAAATTGGACGATTCATTGAACATATTTATTAATTGAATCAAGAAAATTGACAAAATGAATTCAATTAATTATAAGTGATAAATGATTATTATTATATATATAAATTTAAATTTCAAATAATCTGCCATTGAATTTTTAATAAATATTCATTTACATGTATTATAACTCTATTCACAAATCCTATATGCAACAAAATCATTGTCTCTTCCTTCTACTTAAGCACTAAATTTTCAAAAAAAAAATATTTTTATCTTTTTTACACTTTTTAAGTTAAAGTACTAAATATTGTTATTATGTAAATAAAATACACTCACAAACTTAAAATGTTCATCTTGTATAAACTTTATGTTTACGCTATTGAATCTTTGTCTTTTGAATCTTTTTAATTTCTCACGGAACTTTTCCTATTTTTCCTTTTCTTTTCTCTTTTTGCTTTTTAAATCTTTGTCTCTGGTTGAACCATTCATATATTAATATTTAAAGAACCTATAAATTTAGAAATTTGTAAAATATATATACGTAGAATGTGTGTAGGATATCAAATTAAATCTATAGTACAAAATAAATTATACTAACAAATTCATTTTAATGAATAAATTAAAAATATGTATCCATATCTGTTTATCTAAAATCATCATGCAATTGCAAAATAAAATACTATTATATTATTTTAATAATATCAAAAGTTTAAATTGATATAAAAGGATTACTTAATTTACATCACCAACAAAAAAAAAATAATTCATACCTAAAATTTTATTAGATTAGTTCTTATTTATATATATTTTTAATTTTATAAGATATCACTATTATTCAAGTAACTTTGCATATATAAATCTTATAAAAACTTAAAAATTGATAAAGTAATTATTCAAATTTTGTTTAAAGAATCAAAAAAGAATTATAACATTGACTTACAAACATTTAATTCAGAAGTTATTCATGACAAGTTAACTATATTTGAAAGGAATTGGTTCATACTTTTTATAGTAGATGATATTTGATGTCTCACGAAAACATTAATTCTCAAATTAAGAGTATAGCCATATAAAGTACTCATTAGTTTCTCATAGACAAATTATGTGTATTTATTAATGGTTTCGAAAGTTTATTTCAAAATATTTTTTTTCATTTATAATTTTTTTAAAGAATTAAACAAGGGATTATGTTGATAGAATTATATAGGTAATATGACCGATTAATGACTGCGCTAAATTTGTAATGGATTTGTGACTACATATCGATCACAAGTAGTGGCTCATTAGTAACAAATGACAAGTGGGCAAATGTGAGACAAATCTGTGACTAAATGCTGGTAGTAATTGAGTAGTGACTGCAACATTGTTACAAAATCTGACTGTATAGTGAATCATTAAAATTTGACAGATTTGTTATGGATTTGTGATCGATCTCATTCCCAACAAATAGTGACTGAATGATTAGTCATCATGAGTAACTGATTAGTTATCGATATAAATTTATAACCGATGAGTTACCAGCATTACACAGCACTGAGTATCCATGAAATTTTATTGACTGCTTAGTGACTAAATTAATGTTCGTCACATGAAACAGAAATAGAATAGTGACTGAAATTACTTCAATCACAATAACGGTAACCAACCAGTCACTATTCCGTCAATGATTATCATCTAATTTTTTACAAATAATCAGTGACTAATTAGCCACGAATTTGTCACTAATCGTGACCGATATAGTTGGTCACAAAACTTCAATCACTAAAGGGGTGTTTTCTTGTAGTGAACTAGGATTAGGACTTAAAACTTACCTCTTATGCCTATGCCGTGTGTATAGTTTTAGAGTGTGTGTTGGCCATGTGTGTGTGGTTTAGAGGATTTCTAGGGGTTGTGGGATTATGTGAGTCCTCAGGTCACATATATATAGTGGTAGGCTTAAGAAATAACTAATATTTAATTATTTAGCCTCGTAGCCATGCCTAGACTAGTTTTGTGGCAAAATTTTAGGCCATTTATGTGTACATATTAGATATAGATAAAGGACTTGTGGCAAAATCATAACTTTTGAATATCTATTTGAGATTTATGACAAGAGTATGGCCATTGGATATGGATGGAGACTTGTGGCAAGATCACAAGATGTTGAAGTGCAGATATCTTAGTCAGATGAGAGTGACAAGTAACCTACATCTTCCAAATGAAAAAAACAAGTGTCCTACACCTTCCAAATGATAAGAACAAGTGTCTTACATCTTTCAAATGAGAAGAACAAGTGTCCTACATCACATGTAACAAATAAATTATTATTATTATTATTATTATCAATTCATGTATATATATATATATATATATAAATTAGGATGTCACACCCCCACCCTCCCAAAAAAAAAAAAGAAAAGAAAAAATCGAAATCAAGGCCAGGAAATTCATACCTATGGTCCCGGACAACAGGCCTACAAAATAAGTCGACTTGGAGAATCACTGGTTAGGAACACCTGATCAACAAACCTAGCAAACATCCTCCATGAAATTTGGATAAGGGCCTTCTTCGTTATCCACGCAACCAACAAACTTATTTGGTGCTCAAGAAATTGATAAGCATGAAATCGTATTAGCACTTGAGTTACGTACACTAATGTGTATGTTATATAAGTTCATATTTACTCTTTGACATGAATTTATATGTACTCTTACAGAACTTCATAAAACAAACAAACCTCTAAGTTAGCCCCCGCATATTTACCACTTAAGTTTGTATAGTTTTTAAAATAGCCAAACTTCGTCTTATAGATTGATCCTTGCTTGAATGCATTAAGTACATGTAAAGAATTCGAAAACTCGACTAGTCGCATTTGGATATCTATACTATCAAATAAAGGGGCAACATTCTTTAGCAATTATTTTTGATCCTCTCTCTCTCCTCTCTCCTCTCTCCTCTTCCATGGTTTTTTTTTTTTTTTGAAATCCTCTCCTTTTTTTCTCTCCCCCTCCCTCTTTCCCTTCTCTATTCTCTATTATCTAACAATACTCTTCCATATAGATTTCTTTAAAATTTCTTTATAATTATATTCTTCATTTTCTTTATTTTAAATTATTTTATTTTTACTTATTACTAATTTTATAAATCTATTAAAAATAATTAAAAATAGGACGAATTATGTTTACCTCCCTTGAGGTATACCCTATTTACAAAAACACCCCAACGCATGAAAAATTACAATTATCCCCTAAATTGAGGGAGGAATTACAATTTACAACTAAAAAGCATTGAACTGTCAAAAATACTCTTCTGGAAGCAAGAATAAAGTTTGACCACATTGACATGACTATTTTGCCCTTCAAAGGATTTTTTGTTATATTATATATATAGATATAATTTTGACATATTTAAATATTTTTTAAAAAAATTAAATCTTATAATATTATTAATTATATTTTTATAAATATAAAAAATTATAATACATATTATATATAATTAAATAAATTCTTTTTTTCTTTTTTTTCGCCTTTTTTCATTTTCTTTTCTTTTCCCTTTTTCCTTTTCTTTTCTTTTCTTTTCTTTTCTTCTCCACTGGTCCACCCCTGCTATCGCCGCACTACAGTCATCTGCCCCCCCTCACGCAGAGAGATGAGATCGAGAAGGGAGAGGGGGAGGGATCGAGAAGGAGAAGGGGATAGAGAGAGAGAGAGAGAGGGCCATTCGCCGCCACAGGATCGAGAGGGAAGAGGGGAAGAAAAGAGAGAGGGCTGCCCGCCGCCCACCACTTTCCTCCACCTCCCATCACCATTCTCCACTGCCGGCCGCCACAAGATCGAGAGGGGAGAGGGCAAAGATCAAGAGGGGGAGATAGATTGAGAAGGGAGGGGGGAAGGAGAGAGAGAGGGCCTCCCGCCACGCATCACCGTTCTCCGCCGCCCACCACCATTCTCGACCGCTGTCTGCTATCAGTCGTTCGCCGCCCGCTGCCGTCACTTGTCCTCCAGCACGCCAACCATTGAGGGAGGGGTGTGGGGGGAAGGGGGGGAGAGAGAGAGGGGGGGGTTCTGATTTGAAAAAAAAAAGATGATAAAGAGAAAAAGAAAATAGAAAATAAAAGAAAAAAGTGACAAAAAAGAAAAAAAAATGATAAAGAAAGGTTATTTTGAGGTTTTCATTTTACTTATTTTTCCTTTTTTTTTTTTTTTTTTGCTTAAATTAGTTTGGGGTAATTTTGAAAATTCATTTTTTTATGTGTAAATTGTAATTACCCCCTAAATTCAGGGGGATAATAGTAATTTTCCATACGTCGGGGTATTTTTTGTAAATAGGGCATACTTCAAGGGAGGTAACCATAATTTGTCCTTAAAAATATTTTGATTGTATAAATACTATCAAAAAAATTATAAAGTTATTAAATCAAATTATTTTTTATTATGCACACATATTGAATATACTAATATTACTAGTCTGAATAATTCAATAGGATATTCAGTTAATTATAATTGGATAGTCAAATAATTATGATTGTATATTCAGTTAATTGTTGGATATGAGTATTCGAATATCCATCAAATTTTTGAAATAGCTAATTGGATGCGAATATATCCCGATTCACACAATATCCATCAAAATAGAATTTGAATATGGTGCTTTGAGTATCCATCCGTACAAGTATGAATATGGATAGGCACAATTACAATTTTAAGATCATATGTTGCTAACTATTTTCATTTCAATTTTAGGACACTAATTTAAATATTTTTAACATATTTAGGACAAATTATATAGTAAATAGAAATGTTGCAGGAAATTGAATGAAATGAAGAAAAAATTGATTATCGGTTCAAAATTAGGAAAGCTTGACACATAATATCTGACGTGGAGCTTATATGCCATATTTTTGTGAGCCAGCTTGCCATGTCAGATTAACTGGGAGAGATAGTTGGGTGTTGGTGGTGGCGGCGGCGGCAGCAGAGGACGATGTAGATGGTGGTGGAGGCAGGTGGTTGTGGAGGTGGAGGGCATTGAACCCTCTCTCTCTCAATGGAGATGATGTGGTGGGGGTGGTGGTAGTGGTAATGGAGGGTGGTGCAGATGGTGGTGGTAGTGGTAATGGAGGGTGGTGCAGATGGTGGTGGCAGTGGTAGTGGTGATGGAGGGCAATGGTGGTGTGTTGGTCTCTCTCTCTCGATCTCTATTTGTGGTGGAGGGTGATGGCAGTGATGAAGGACGGTGGTGGTGATGGGTGTAACTTTAATAGACTAAAAATAAATAAATCAAAAAAAAAAAGAAAAAGTGAAATTATTTCTTTTTCAAATAAAAATCTCAATTTTGTACTTGTTCTCTTTCTCAATCTTCTGATATAAATTTATTTTTTTTATTTTTGTTTTAGTTGGCAACTAATGACTTAGCTGCCAAGTCACATTGAAACAACTCCACCTAAGTAAGCCACAGAGCAATTTATACAACACATGAGCGTCACATGTGCTTTTCTGCCAACATTCCACCGGAAATCCTAAATATGTGAAAAATTTTGACGAAATATGTAATTTTGATGGAACGAATCAACCAGAGGTCACACACGCTTTTCCTGCCATATTTCACTGGATGTCCTAAATATGTCAAAAATTCCAACGAGAACAAGTAATTTCGACAGAACGAATCAGCCAGACAATCCTTCATCACTTTTCAATTTCTGCGTAACTTTATTTGAAATTGAAATTATTTTTTGGTGGAATTTCGGTGGATTTTTTTTAAATTAAATATATTTTTCTAACAAAATTCCACCAAAAATTTATTATCTTTTATTAAAATAAAGTTCCAAATGCACAACCTAGGAATCGAACCCACAACCTCCCTCACACGTGTAGATATGCAAGCGCCCAAAATTAACCGATACTTTGCAATTGCTATGAATTGAACTCTCACCAATCGATCGGCAAATACGTCTATTGTTGTTGGACCATTATAATTTTTTAATCATGATTTTTCTTTTTCTATACTTACCATATACGTCTGAAATTGTCAATTTAATAATTTTTGAAATATTATTACATTATTATTTTCTCTTAATTGCTTTAAATTTAAGGTTAAATCATGAAATTATTTATTTTAATTTAGTATAATTTATAATTTATCGTTACATTCTTTCCTGATCAGTAATAGTAATAGTAGTAGCAGAAACAGCAATAGTACTAGTACTAGTAGTAGTAATAATAATAATAATAAAGTTTATATAAACATTTTCCCAATTATATATATATGTATATATACAAATATTATATATGTAGCATACAACAATTAAGATTTTTTAGTTATTGAAAAATTGAAAAGTTAAGATTTTTTTTATTTTAGGGAAAAAAAATTAAGCCGAAAATTGAAAATTTATGATTATTTATTTTTTAATTATCGGCCAAAAATTGCATCGAAATTCCCCTAAAATTTGAAAAATTAAGTTTTTTTTGTTATTTTGCGTAGAAATTTCAGCCAAATTTCTGCCGAAAATTGAAAAATTAAGATTATTAATTTATTTTTTTTAAATTTCGGCAAAAAATTCAGCCAAAATTCTGCCAAAAATTGAAAAATTAAGATTTTAATTTTTTTTTAATTTTCAACGGAATGTTTTGCCGAAAGTTAAAATTTTATGCTTTTCAATTTTTTTTTGAAATTTTCAACAAAATTTTTTGTTGAAATTCTGTTGAAATTTTTTTTAAACAAAATTATTTTTTAAATTTCCGTCGAAAATCCCTTTTTTCCTGTAGTGAATTTGAATGAAAATAGTTAATGTCCCAAAATCGCAAAAAATACAATATCTAGTTCTGAAATTATAATTTTATCAATATGAACATTACTTAAGAACCATATATGAATATGAATATTGCATGTTGGCTTTGTTTAATATCCATTTTCTATTGCTTGAAGTAACTTTGACTTCTAAAGATAAAAACCATATATTTGCCAAAATCTGTCCCCAATGGTCAAGGCATTGGACTTCCATTTGTGAATTCTGTTAGTTTAATGCGACGACCATTTCTACGAGCAAAATTTAATTAGGAGATTAAGTTTGACTATCTCCACAGCCATGGGATACGAAGTTCCACACACTCCAACCTATGTGACTAATGACATGATCGTGTAGGAATGGAGTGAGCATAGAATTAATAATATTATCATATATGTCATTTTTAATGATATATTTGGTATAATTTAAAGTCAAAAATACTCACTTTCATAAGAATTATCATTCCCTTATATCAAGACTAGCAACACCGTACATTCTACGTGTGTACAAAATATAAAAAATATATATTTCAATTTGGTACTTAATTTTTTTTAGGATGAAAATATAAATATATTATTAAATTTCTTTTATAAGAATACTTTTTTAATATTTTTTTGAAATAATTTATTAAATTATAATAATTTAAAAATAAAGTAATTATATGAAATAAAATTACAAGATAAAGAATAAACACAAAAATAAAAAAAAACTAAGTAATTGTAATTAGAAAAAGTGGTTTGTGGGTTGAGAACATGGATTTTTAAATTGAATGTAATATTACAATATTGACCTTTTTATTTGCTTATTTATTACATGCGTTTGCTAATTAAAAGAGTAAATTAACACATCAAAATTTGGTATCCAAATTGAATCAATTTCAAGTGAATTTTCAATTTTAGCCATAATTTTACATATCTCTATTTATTTCACATAAAATTGAAGGGCAAATTTTGTAAAATCACATAAATAACTGTCATTTGTAAGATAAAAATAGCTTTCTTTTTATAATAATATAGATAAAGTACTTTTATGTATATATATACATTGAACATCAACATATATGTCAATTATGTCATATAAATATCAGGAGGGATGGTAAATATTTAGGAGATTAGTTATTTCGAACAAGTCAATACGAGCCTATTTTATAATTAGATTTTCTATGTGAATCAGTAAGCATGTTCTATTAAAGTTATAATTACACTTGAATTTGCACTCTAAGCACTCTAAAACCAGCATACTCCATTTAGATTGCACTCTCCGCAATCAAGCTCACGAATCGAGCACACTTTGAGTCCAAACATTCACCTACACACAATTAAGTGTAACCCCCCCCCCCCACCCCCCTCCCCGAAAGTCAATATGTCTTTCCTCACAAAATAGACATCTTCCATCTCAAGTTCCCTTCAAATTTCTAGTCGTCTTAAATTTTGGTACTCATCAACTATATATATATACTCGATATTTCCCTAGGTCTATTTTTAAACACATCTCAACTTTACACAGAATTTTAGATAAGCGTATAAAAAATGTAAAAGCTTTGTGCAAGTATGAACTTTTTTGCGTCCAAAGTAATGCTTAAGAGTGAATACTATTATTACGTTAGGTGATACAATATTCTTGAAATAAAGTTAGTATATTTAACTTTTTAAAAATTAAAACTTGAAAACTGAGATCTGAACAATGGGAGTAGTTGTTTTATAATCTTTCCAAATAAGATCCCATTATTATTGGATAGGTAGAATATATAATTTTTAAAAGTCATGGGTAAGGGGTCCTCAAGAAACAATTTTTTAATGATTGCCATATGCCAACCATGTTATAACTAATAATCATATAAAATCTTGCGTTTTTATGAACTGGAGTAGGACCAAGTAAACTTTTGAAATTTGTACCCACCTTTTAGTACCAGCACTAAAAATCCAACATCCATTCATTTTTGTCCCTTTGGACCCCATAAATGTTAATTCATGTGGCTTTGGCAACAGCCTCTTCTACTTTGTTTGATTCAATTAGCTACGTCAATAATTAATGTATTACAAATTAAATTATTATATCATCATATCGAAGCAAAATAAAAATTATTATTATAATAAAAAATTAAACTCAAGAGTCAAGACCATAGTCTTGGAACCCCAATTTTGTCAATTGAACCAATCATCATCGATAATGCTTATTCTACTTCGCAAAATGCTTAAACGCAACACGTATTTTTCAAACCATGTTCTTAAATAAAATTGCCTCTTTGAGGCAATGCAATATGTAATATACTCTTTTCGCAACTTTTACGCGAGTTTTTGCTGTTCTTTTTTTTTGAGATAATTTTATTTTGATCCTAAAGTACACAACTAATCTACCTTTGACCACTCTAATATTCACAAATCATCAACATACAACCCTAACATTTAAATTTATCACTTTTGATTAATTGCCGTTTATTGAGCCATTAAAAACTAACTGAACCAACATAAATTTTATTCAATTTGTATCCCTCATTTTATGAACCTTAATCAACTTTGCTCCCCCTCTCCATTAATTTTAACTGCTCCTTAATAGTGGTGGGATCAAGAGAGATTAAAAATTGAAACGTTAGAATTCCATGTTGATGAGTGACGAAACAGACTTTTTTTTATTTTTTTGATAAAACACTAAAGTTAGATAACGATATACCAGAAGGACCAAAAGCGAAATTATACCTTCTTCTTTCTTCTTTTTAACATTTTAGAGAGAGAGAGAGAGAGAGAGAGAGAGAGAGAGAGTTTAGATTGAAACGAGTTTAATGATTGGTTGGTTACTAATCATTAGGTTGAGAGACAATGGCACATCACCACACAGCCCACCATGTACTTCTGGTATATTAACATTAAAACCTCAATTTTAATAGTAATTCCCTTACTATTATTAATTTGATGAATAATTATCTAATTTGAGTAAATGCATAACATATGATCTGAACTTACCGAATAAGTACTATACTCTTACAATATCATTAATGTATTTTGTAGATTGTGTTCTTCAGGAACTGAATGAGTATTAAATAAGAAAAATCAAAAGGACGTTTCTATACTATTATATATTTGAATGAGATTTTGTTTTGACCAAAATATACAATTTTTAACTAAATTCTCAATTTTTAACATTTTGAATTAATTTTAATTGTCAATGATGAATTATTTGATTGGTATGTATTAACTGTTAATTTCTCTCTCCTAACTATTTAAGTCCACCAACTATCCATATTAACTCTCTCTCTCTCCTAACTATATAAGTCCACCAACTATCCATATTTAACTCTCTCTCTCTCTCTCTCTCTCTCTTTTCTCTCTCTCTCACACACACAAAGGACATAAAAAATGTTGCAGTAATTTTCAATAAAAGTATATATAGGTAACAAAAATTCTAATTAACATATTACATAATGCCATCAAATCAGTTATAATTTAAGAAATATTAGGAATGTAAATGTTAACACAATATCATTTATGGTAATTTTTTCCTCAAAAATTAGAAAAAGCATTCAATTAAAACTTACATAACTCAAATTTGAAAAAATGTCTTTAATATGATATGACATATCACCCAAATTAAATTATAATTTTAAAAGGATTAAAATGTGGGCACAATAATATTTACAATATATGTTTTCATCTTTTTATCTTTATCATTTCTTTTTATATATTTTAACATTATGCGGAAGTTTTATTGTCCAACTTTTTTTTTGTTCATTGTCGTATCTTTATCTTCAATTTTTTTGGTATTAAATTGTCATATATTCAAAGTTTACTTATTTATTGTTATTAACTTTCCATTTGGATTGTGTTATATCATTTTGTGGTTTACTAAATGCAAACTTTTTATAATGTACATATAAAAAGTTTACATCTAACAAACCAAAAATGTAGATGTAATAAACCACAAATTGATTTTGACAATGATTTTTGACTGCAATTTGGTTAATTTTGATTAAATAGAATTTTCTCAAATTTTTAAATCTTTTAATTAAAAAAACTAATTGGCTAGGTCTTTTAAATAATAACTAGCATATTTGGACACACTTGATGCGTGTGCAAAATAAAAATGAAATATAATTTAATAAAATAGTTAATTTTTAATAATATAAAATTAATTTTCTATAAAATTATCTATCCAAACACACATCTTTCTTAACTATTAATACTTAT
This sequence comes from Petrea volubilis, assembly GCA_026212405.1. Classification (NCBI taxonomy): domain Eukaryota; kingdom Viridiplantae; phylum Streptophyta; class Magnoliopsida; order Lamiales; family Verbenaceae; genus Petrea; species Petrea volubilis. The sequence goes on along the minus strand of CM047879.1, from coordinate 19,999,575 downwards.
ACTATCTTTTAAATTATTTATAATATATTTAAAAAAATCAATTTTAAATAAAACTATTTCTTGATAAAAATATATATATATATATATATAAAATCAAATCAAATTTTGAGGGAAAAAAAGGGATGTTAGAGAAAAATGGAGAGATGAAAATATGGGGGGGGGGCGGGGCAAACTTTGGCGAGAAAGAAATGGTGGAGAAGAGATTAGAGTAGTTAAAGGGCATTTTAGGAAACACCACAATTACATACATCAAATAAAAAGTCAAAGTCCTTCACACTTAATATATAGTATATATAACAACAATTAAAAACTTCCTCATCTTACTCATCCACTTACTTACCCACTAACATGTCCAACTACCTAATCCCACTTTTTTATGATTTTTAATTTTCATTAAGTAAGAGATTTTATAATTAAAACATTCATCAACAGATGAATTGATATATGAAAGGAGGATATTTATAATAATAAAAAAAATATGAAAGGAAATTCAAAATATTTACAACATCTAACATACATCTAACCCAAGTTTAGGGCGAAATGTTTCTTAGGAGTTGTAGAAGGAGATTCACAACATCCAAGCTCCATCGCGAGTACTTGGTATTTCATAATTTAATTATTATTTTATTTATATATTATTATGAATATTATACTTTTCTGTAAAATAAATTTTAATTTTAAGTTATTTTGCGATGCTTCACATCCATATATGTTTAGGTGCACAAAAAAAATAGTGTTATGTATTCTAATGTGGATAATAATCCATTATTTTGTAATCTATTAATTTAGAGTAGCTCATAATTTATCATTCATCACTTTAATATATCTAAAATTTTTATTTATAACTTTAGTTTTGATCACATATTTAGATTTTATTTTTTAAAATTTTTGATATGATTTTTTTGGCACGACAATACTTTTCTTTTTTAAAAAAAATTAAAAGCCTCAAATATGAGTAAAATATTATTTATTTAATTATTGAACTACAATTGAAAATTATTTAAAGTAAATATTATTTTACATTAATATAATATTTTATTTTTATCTTTTTATACACTACAATAAATTGTGATACGTGCATAGTACGGGTTGCATGTTAGTACATAAGAATAAAGTATTTTTTTTAATTCAAAAAAAAAAAAGAATAATGTATTTTTTTAAGGAAAAAAAAAGTTATGATAATTGTAAAGTAAAATTAAAAGTATCAAAAAGAATAATAAATAATCTTGATATGTACATATCGACAATATTAATGAATAATAAAACATCACAACGATGAATAATTGTAATTTGTACGTATCGAATTTATTTTCTTTGGTTTTTTAGGGACCACCTTTCGGAAAATATATTAGATGTCCGCGTCCGAATGAGTAGCGCTCCTATCTTATGAATGTGATCTATTTAAATAATCCAAGTTTATTCTATTTTTAGAAAGAAAAAAAACACCAAGATTTTTTTTTTGTTGAAAAAACTATTAATTATCTCAGCTTTAACTCAAATAAAAACAAAAAAGAAATGGCAAAAATATGCTTTATTGTATCCAACAATATATAACTATATATATATATATATATATAAATCCAACCCACCCACACAAAAAATTAAAAAATATATAATAGATAAATGTCAACAACCTGCTCCATATCAATTTTTTTTATGCAACACACAACCCCATCTTTAAAATGGTGTTTTCTCCTAATTTCTATTATTAAGAAAGTGAGGGAAGTGTTATTAGGCAATATTATGTTTGTTTGCCACCAAAAGTTACTTAAATTTGGAGTTTGGTTATCATAAGTTAAATTGATAAAATTTCATGTTTGATATGTCCACTTAAATTTAAGGACATTGATTTTATTTTATTTTTTAATAAGTGGAATCATACTCTCATGATATAGTCATTATAACGAAGAGTTTTTGTATGAATAAAATGTTGGAGGACATTCTTGCTGTTGACGTTTAAAATCATACCATTTTGTATATAGATAATTTTTTACATGAATCAAGTATTGTAAGATGTGTCATAATTTTAATTATTGGTATGACCCAACATGCAGTGCATGTAAGAATTTCTCATTCATAATATCAGTTTTACCAAGGTGTTGTGATACTCATTACGTTTCTACACTAATATTTTACAATGCGGATTTTAACGTCATCTTTTATTTGAATATTTAATTTTTAATAAGAAAACAAGGGTAAATTTAGACACAAAGTGCCAAAATTTAACTAAAATATATAAATATATATATTTTTCTCCACCAAAACTCGGGAATCAAACATATCTTAACAAATAGTGATATTACAATTAAAAAAATAAACAATTATTGCACTTACTATTATATAATTCACCTTTTCAAAGTGCAATCCGATTAATATAACAAAATTATTCGCCATTATAACTAGTTGGAGTATGACCCCCCATTAGTTGTGGAAGAAAGATAATCCAAAACTAATCATCAACATATACATACATAATACATACAAAAATAAAGATTGATTGACTTCCGAAATTTGTGGACCATAACAAACGGAAGAAAAATACAAACAAACAAAACACACACACACACACACACACATGAAGTTGAATTTTGTTAAAAAGTAGGCTTGAAAAAAATTTGAAACATAGTGCGCTCCAACGTTCGAATGACCATTCGGAGTCCTCGTGAAATAATACTATTGTCCAAACGGTCATAAAATTTACATGTGAACAACTTCAATTTCACAATGAAAATTTTTACCCAACAAACATATTTGCAAAATTTTCAATGTTCAACTATAAAATGGGGGAGACATGGATTTCAAACCATATCATTCAGTCTGCAAATCTTTATTTTTTTTTCCCCACTATCTCTTCTTCAAATCATTATACCTTGTTGTCTAAGTGACAATTAACAATACAAGGCCCCCACACCCCCATGCCCCCTTTCCAGACAACCTTCCCTAGAACATTTCATGTAAGAAATACCAAAAGAACAACATAGTACAATAGCTTACCACTGTTCCCTTTTTTTCTTGAGTTGTTGGTCAGAATAGTAAAAAACTTTGGCCATTTGCTCTGATCTTTTCACAAATCTGATAAGATCCCACATCAAGAAAATGCATTTCCTGATGTGGGCTGTCAATATTTTGCTGATCATCACAGCATTCTTGATCGATCCAGCTTGTTCACAATCAGAAACCCCACCAGGTGTTTGTTCAGAGTCTGACAGAGCTGCTCTTCTAGGTTTCAAGGCCGGCATTCTGAAGGACACCACCGGCATTCTGTCCACATGGACGGGCCGCGATTGCTGCAGCGGCGGGTGGGAAGGCGTCGAGTGCGGCGGCCAAGGCGGGCGGGTCAACAGATTGATCCTGCAGAGACCAACAATGACGGACACCGATGCCGTTTTCATGAAGGGCTTTTTATCCCCTTCTCTCAGCAATCTGCGATTCTTGGAGGTAATGGTGATAAGTGGGATGAGGCGGATAACCGGGATGATCCCACAAAGCTTCGGCAATCTCACCAGTCTCATCGCAGCTCATTCTAGACGACAATGCGTTGCAAGGAGACATCCCTTCAAGTTTGGGACACTTGAGGAGCCTTCAGACATTCTCGTTGACTGGGAATCATTTAACAGGCCAGATTCCTACATCTCTGGGGAATTTAGGAAACCTGTTGCAGATAAATCTAGGCAAGAATTTCTTGACAGGGCCAATCCCACCAGCTCTTGCGAGCCTTAAAGGCCTGCAGTCTCTGGATCTCAGCTATAACTCATTGTCTGGAACCGTTCCAGGTTTTCTTGGACAGCTCCACAATTTAACATATCTTGTCCTGAGCAGCAACCGGTTTTCAGGGCAGATACCGGTTTCTTTGTTCGATTTAGTCCAACTGTCCGAGCTATCAATTGATCAAAATCAGCTCATTGGGAGAATCCCAACACAAATTGGGAATTTGAGGTCTGTTTCTGTATTGAGATTGAGTTCAAATAATCTCACAGGTCAAATCCCAGCATCCATTTCACAGCTCCAAAGCTTGTGGAACATTAATTTGTCAAGAAATCTGCTGACAAATCCTTTGCCTGAATTTAGCAGAGGCTTTCCTTCTCTGTTGTCGATTGATCTTTCTTACAACGGTTTTGATTTAGGGACGGTCCCTAATTGGATCAGAAATAGAGAACTTTCTGATGTACGCTTAGCAGGGTGTAAGCTCAAAGGGCCCTTGCCAAACTTCACACAACCCGACTCATTGAGCACATTAGACCTGTCAGACAACTACTTCACAAGTGGGATTTCAAATTTCTTGGAGAAAATGACTAGTCTCCAAGCTGCAAAGATTTCAAACAACTTACTTAAAGCTGATGTCTCCTCAATCAGATTGCCGGGCCAGATTTCAATTCTTGATCTCCATTCAAACGGGCTCTTCGGTACTCTATCAAGAATATTGAGCAACACAACAAGCAAATTCTTGGAGGTTATCGATTTGTCCAATAATCAGATTTCAGGCAGCATTCCCGAGTTCAGAGTTGGATTGAACTTGAAAGTGGTGAACTTAGCCAGTAATGAGATAGCAGGCCAGATTCCAAGTTCAATTTCAAACCTAGCTAAGCTGGAAAGAGTTGATATTTCAAGAAACCGGATAACAGGCACAATCCCAACAAGTTTAGGGTCATTGCTAAAGTTGCATTGGCTGGACTTGTCAATAAACGGGCTTACAGGAAAAATCCCAGTCAGTTTATTGGGAATTGAAGAACTAAAACATGCAAGTTTTAGGGCTAATAGATTGTGTGGAGAGATCCCACAGGGGAGACCCTTTAATATTTTCCCTGCAGCTGCATATGCTCACAATCTGTGCTTGTGTGGTAAACCTTTGCCACCTTGCAAGGGAAAAGAGAACAGAAAGATGGGCCAGTGATATGCTGACTCCCTATGAATGCAAGACGATATGCTCATGCCACATGAGCATTGTTGTGGTAGGATTTGAATTATCTTTCACTTGTAATTTTAGGGTACACTTTTTTTTTAACAATTCTTGTAGAACACTTCATTAGCCACCATTATGTGGATTGAAATGAAGAAACCTCATTCATAAATTACCGTACCACGACATTCTTGAATCAAGAGTTTAATTAACATGTACCCCCTGTGATGGCCAAGAGAAATGTCAAAGAAACTTGCCAATATTGCATAATAGGTTTGTGAACATTGTCTACTCCTTTGAAAATTGAGAAGCATAAGCAACATAGAGATTTCAAATTCTTTCATTAACATTCCCCAAAAAGAAACAAATCAAAACAACAGAGGTGCCGCTCTCCATCCACATAATCTCAAGAAACAGTCAAGTAAATATACAAAAAGCTCAAGAACAAATCCTAAGTGCCTAAATAAGAGAGTAAAAATGCTCTATTCATCATCAACTTCTATTTCCTCCTTGACTTCTTTCTCTGATGAGTCCTCTTCATCCTTAACAAGCACAAAAGAGATCCTTTAACAATGCAATAAAATGGAAAAAAGAAAAAGGGCAGTACGAAGATATACATCTTTCATTGAAAGTTTAGCCAAAACAGCAAAGGAACGTACTTGTTCATTTTGTTTATTGTCAGCTTCATCAGACTCCAAGGCCTTTTCATACTCTGCTTTAAGCTCTGCAGCTCTATCGATGTAAACCTTCTTATCCTGATTAACAAGCCCACAACAAAATACTAGTGAATAAAGAGTTTCCCATTATAATATAAAAAAGCAAAAAAAAGAAAACACACACACACACAAACACACATGGGCTACTTACTTCATCACTCATGGATTTCCATTTCTCACCACCCTCCTTGGCAACCTAGAAAGCAACAAATACACGAATTAAACTCAAGAACACAAATCCTCCAATCAGAATCATTCAAAACTAGCTCACACTTCAGCATTACCGTTGCAACACTCTTGCAATCAGGATTAGCCTCCTTAAAGGACTTCCTAAATTCCTCCCTGAAAATCATTCAAAAACTCATCAATTACAACCAAAAGAAAGAAAAAAAAAAAAAAAAACAATGCCCATATTCATCAAACAGTCATCAAAAGTCAAGATTCGAGAGTTACATGAATACAAAGAATGCAGTGGGAGGGCGCTTCCGTGCATTTGGATTCTTGGCCTTCTTTTCCTTCTTTGCTTTTGGCTCACTCTGCTTAGCCTTCTTTCTGCTCAAAAATACATTGCAGACTCAATTAGGAGTTTACAATTATACATTATCCAAAAACCAGCACAAAGATTATAAAACTCATTTTAAAGTATGAGGGTCTGCTGTATTACTTTTCTGCAGCAGGCTTCTTCTTGGCATCACTAGGCATTTCGACAACCTGGGACTCTGCATAAAATAAAAGCAAATCACGAAACTAGGCAAAAAGATGAAAAATTAAAAAAAAAAATCCATTTAAATACCAACCAAAAATCAGAAACTCAACATTTTTATGCAGATGCACAGATTGTGAAGACAAGAACTACAATAGGAATGCAGTGAAAAAAAAACAAAAGGAAGTACCAAGATTCATCTTGATTTTAGCATCGAGGCTACAGTTGTGGAAGCTAATCAACGCCACTGGCACATCTTTGCTGCACTCTTCACTGCAAGTAATTTCCACTTTGTATCAAATATAGCAAAGAAACACATATGGAAAAACACTCCATATGCACAAGAAAACACTCAAAATTTGTACCATTGCCAAACCCAGAGGGGGAGGGGGAGAGAGAAAGGAAACGACAACCTACAGATACACGTTTCCACACACAAAAAAAAAAGAGGAAAAAATAAAGAGTACCATTTGGCAAAAGCGCTGCCATCTTTAGCACGCTTGAGAGCAGAAGAAGAAGACTGATTCGGCCTCCACCCTCTTCCTCAATCTCGACGCGTTTGATGATGCTTTACCACCCGCCATTTTCTTTTTCCTCTTTTTACTTCCAAAGAAAGACTTGGTTTTTTTTTTTTTTCCTCAAAATTCAACAAATTTTTAAGAGCAGATTGAACGGTTTCAATGAAAAATTATGTATTTATAGTGAATATGAAGAAGAGCAACTGTGAAAATTTGCGATAGTTTTAGAGGCAAAGTGGAAAAATTCAAGATTTTTTTGTGCTTTAGAAATGGCGCCAAGAATTGAATTTGGAGCCAAACTGAAATACAGGGGGATTTACAAAAGTTCACGGATCGATGACCTGGGCATTGTAACAGCCGTTGGATCTATTATTACGTGTTAAAATCTAAATAATTATCCTATTCGGCTTTGTTATAATAAGTCGATTTATAAATTATTTTGATCAATTATCATAATGAATTTATCAATATTATTAAATTTTCAAATTGCAGCATCTGAGATGTAATTGAATAAAATATTAATTAGTTTTACATGGTGACAACTCTTGCAATTACACGTGTTTATGACAATTCTTTAACAAATTTATACTGATAATTTAAGTAACAGAGAAAATTATGGTAACAATTTTGTTTTAATTATCATTGAATTGTGTCATTATTCGCTACCTAAAAAAAAAAATTATTAGTGAGAAAATAAAAAGGTATTGTCACTTAACGTGTTTTGTTAGAAACGATTTTTACATAATCACCTAAATTTTTACCGTCAATATTACTACATTTTTTGTTGCGATGGTAAAGTAAAAAATCGTGAATAATTCGAATGCTAAATCAAGAAATCCATTGGAATACTCCATATATCAGTGTGGCACCATGTAAATTAATGTTATAAAATCTGGAAAAACAACCTAAAAAAAAAATCATATTGCAAAATATAAATTCGCGTTAATATCGGATGAGAAAAAAATGATTTCCTTTCTTATTAATGCAAAATGATTTTCTGGATTATTCTCATCTAATCAAGCCCGTTCCAAAAATTAAAAATGAAAGTTTAAAGGCTTGCCTTCATTAAGGTCATATTCTTTTTCTTATTATTGTTTGTGATATTGAATAATCAATCAATTAATATAAGTATTAAAAATTAAGGATATAAAAATCATTATTCAATAAGAAGGAATACTTTAAAAGATCTACACTTTTTAAATAATAATAATAACAACTAGTCATCAGGCACACATGATGTGCGTGCAAAATAATAACAAAAATAATTTGATTGTATACTTAAAATTTGAATACAAAACATAGAGTATTTATTAAATTTTATACGTAAATATATATTTTTAGTTGTTTGTAATGAGTTTTATGAAGGTTATTATACAAAAGTAATTTAAAGTAAAAAAAAAAGGATTACATGATTAAAAGAAAGAGTAAAAATACGAAAGTTAACAAAAAATTTGATAAAGGAGAGATAAAAACAACTGAAAAATATATATCCACACTATTAATTCATGATATAGAAGCCTTTTTTTTTTTTGATGGTTTCATGATATAGAAGTCAATATATATCAAATATATATATATATATTTGACTAGTTCAAATATATATATATATATATATATATTTGACATTAATTTCAAGAAACATATTATGAAACTGATCGTAAAATTTGAATGAGATAAGAAAGTATTTAACTATTTATGTCTGAAACAAAAGTCGAATACTTGTTATTATCTAAAAATAAATACCATATACATGCATTCAAACTTCCAAACTGTATCCGGCTTCGCATATGCCACATAAAAAACATTCATGGATTTTTTCATAAACTATTATACGATATATTGCAACAACTTACAAAATTTCAGTATGGCAGACTTCAACCACCTCAATAATTGGTCTTCACAATAACTTGTGCATAAATGATTTGTTGTGCAGCTTCTTCACATTTCTAAAAAGTAACAAAGTATTATCACCATGGAATGCAGTAACAAAGTAATAGGTAATTTGATAGTATATATACTTAAGGAAGTTCATCGATGGAGGCAAGATAATTTTTCATTTTTTAAAAGTGAAATTTGAGCTTCAATGTATATGTGTGTGTGTGCGTGCAGAAAGAAACAAAGAGAGAATATAACCTTATACAACCTTGGTATCCCCTACATAAAGCCTTACCATTTATCTTTCACAATTTCAATCATAATGTTGCAGTTGATGTTGGATTTTTTGCAACTCTGTTGTAGCTACTTTAATGTTTATCCTATCCTCAAGAGATTCTGCTGAGCACTTCAAAGCCAACTCCAATACGGATGATACACATTCCAATTTTTCGACAAAGTGTTCTTCCTCAAAATTCAATAATTTGGCATCTATAACCTGAATTGATGAGTTGGGAAGTGAACTTTCGACCCAACTCTTTAAGGTCAAATCTCCAGTAAACATGTCATCACTAGGCCTTCTCCTTGTAAAAGTCTCGATCAACATGATACCAAAACTATAAACATCACATCTTATGGAAACTAGCCCTTCCAAACCGTACTCTAGAACAAAAATAACAATATTACAATGTGCAAATATACCGTTAGAAGAAATGCATAAATTGAATACATATATATACACACATATATATGAAACTAGAATAAGAAAGTGGATAATTCCAAAATTGACAAGATTCACCTGGAGCAATGTAGCCTAGTGTTGCCAGGGTGTTGGTGTGCAAAATACTCTCATCTTCCCCCAGTAATTTTGCTATCCCAAAATCACTTACATGAGCAACCATCTCTTCATCCAACAAGACATTACCAGGCTTCAAATCACAGTGGGCAATGGGTGTTGAGTAACCATGATGGAGATATTCCAATGCCGATGCAACATCAATCATTATGTTCAATCTTTGCATGATATCCAAGCAATAGTTGTGGGAATATAACCATTTTTCAAGGTTTCCATTGGGCATATATTCAAGAATTAATGCCTTGAAACTCTCGTTAGAGCAACTACTGATCACTTTGGTAAGATTTTTATGGCGAATGTTACGTAGTACTTCACATTCAACATCAAAACTTCTAAAGGCACGTTCTGATTGTAAGTTGAACACCTTTATCGCCAAAGCTTTCCCGTCTCTAAGAATGCCTTTGTAAACAGAACCATAACTTCCCATGCCTAGTAAATTACTTTCACTGAAGTGATTTGTTGCTCGTAAGATTTCATAATAGGAAATTCTTTCCGGCATAGTGGGTAATGACCCATCAATTATGTTTGTAATTGTCTTATCTTTCCTTCTACATCTTACGAAGATAAAGGCCAAAGAGATAACCATGAGAAATGCAAGAAGCCCAAAAAGAATAACCAAAGCAAAATGCATCTTTTTCCTCGTTGATCTGTGTTTGGAGATAATATGGCAAGGTCGGACATCATATCTTTGGATCCCACATAATCCCTTATTGGCTTTAAAAGACTCCATAGTGAAGTTCTTGAAAGGACCAGCAATGGGAATTTCTCCCGTTAAAGCATTGAAAGAAACATTAAAGTAGTCAAGGTAATGGAGTGCCTCCAAGGACTTTGGAATTGAACCAGAGAGATTATTATAAGAGAGGTCAAGAGTTACCAAATTGACCATCTTGCCCATGGATATAGGAATAGAACCTTTTAGTGCATTATGTGCCAAAGATAGATTAACCAAATTATGTAAATCTCCAATTGTGCTTGGAATATACTCTGACAATTGATTTTCTGATAAATCAATGTAGGTTGCTATTGCTAAGTTGCCCATTTTTGGATGTAAAAACCCACTCAAGTAGTTTGAAGACAAGTTTAGCCTCACCAAATCTTTTAGGCTCCATAAGCTTGAAGGTATGGTTGAGGTCAACTTGTTGGAATCTAAAAAGAGGTCTCTTAAAGATGTGATGTTTCCTAAACATTCAGGAATTGAACCTGAAAATTGATTTATGCTTAAATATATTCCGTACAAGCTATGTAAATCACATAGACCCTTCAGAATAGATCCTCTCAAATTGTTGTTAACTAAAAATAACCCTTGAAGCTTTTGCAGATTTTTGACGGTGTATGGAATCTTACCAGACAAATCGTTATTGTTGAGAGCAAGCATCATCAAGTTGCTTAAGTTACCAATTTCCATTGGAATGCTACCTTTAATATTGCAATTATCGGCAACGAACGTTTGGAGTGACGTAGATAAATTTCCAACGGAAGCTGGGATAACTCCATTTAGAGGATTACCGGTAATTGACAAACTCTTTAAATATCTACAATTTGCCAATGAGGTAAAGATGTTCAATTCTGAAGTAGATGATTCAAGCCTCAGATCATTATTATTCAACTCAAGTACTTCAAGGAGTCTCATGTTGCCAAGAGAGTGAGGTACAACACCAGTGAATTTGTTAGAGCCGATTGAGAGTGTTTTGAGTTGAGAACAATTAGAGATAGATTCGGGTAATGCCCCACCAAAGTAATTTATAGCGAGAAGAAAATCTTTAAGAACAGGCAGTGTGTTACCCAAATTGGTTGGAAGACTCCCTGAAAAACCGTTGCCAGGAAATGCGAGAATTTGAAGGGTTGAAATATTATAAACCTCTGGTGGAATTAAACCGGTGAAACGATTAAACCCTAATGATAATTTCTCCAGTTGGTGAAGTTTGCCAATTTCTGTCGGTAAAACACCTGTCAAGATTGAAGAAAATGAATATCGTAAATATAATCAAACTACTAATATTTCAAGTTTTTTTGAGCTTAGTGAGTCCTACCTGTGAAGTTGTTGCCATCGAGAATCAAGCTTTTGAGCATTGTAAGATTCCCAACCTCTCTTGGGAGCTTCCCAATAAGTTTGTTATCTCTTAAATATAGAACTTGCATAGAAGAAATATTGAAGACATTGAGGGGCACTGTGCCAGTAATCTGGTTTGCCTCAATGGCAAACTCAACTAGGTTTTGAAGATTGCCAATCTCCTTTGGTATAACACCTGTCAAATATGATTTACCGTATCAATTTTGATCTTTTCTCAAATCAAAATTTAATGGGCCTCAGAACAAGAAAGAGAATTTAAAATGGACATATAGTTGAATAGTTAATGTCAATCTAGCTAGTGGAATAAAAAAAAGTGATATTTACCATTTAAATTGTTACCCCCAAGTTGTAAAATCTGAAGAGATCTTAACATCCCAATTTCTATGGGTATTTGCCCGTTAAAGAAGTTGTAAGACAAGGATAGGATTTGAAGTTTTGGACATTGGGATATACTTGATGGAATTTCGCCGCCCAACTGATTTTCAGTTAAGTAAATCCCTTTAAGAAATGAAACATTGCTGCACATGTCAAATGGAAGACTGCCACTCAATTCATTTGATGAGAAAGCTATAACTTGTAGGATCGACATGTTAAATATGAATGGTGGTATAGATCCTGAGAGACGATTGCCTTGCATGCTCAAGACTTGTAGACTATGAAGGCTGGCAAACCCTTGTGGAATTTTTCCTTGTAGAGAATTGAAAGAAAACTCAAGCACTCGTAAATTTGACAAGTTTGACAAGGAATTTGGGACGAAACCTATGAAACTGTTATTTTTTAAAGACAGGAGCTCAAGTTTAGGTAAAAGGCCAAACGATGATGGAATCTCTCCGCCGAAGTTGTTAAAACTGAGAAAAATAAACTTCAGCCGGCGCAAGAAAGACAGCGTTGGAGGCAAAGTGCCCTTGAAAACGTTATACCTGAGGTCGAGGGAGACGAGGAATGAGAGGTTTCGGAGTTGTTCGGGAATGGTGCCCGTGAGGGCCATGTTGGAAATATTAAGGGCAATCACTCTGTGGTGGCGAGACCCACAAGTGACGCCAATCCAACTGCAAACAGAGCTTGAATTGGTCCAATTATTAGTGAGTAAGCGAAAAGGGTCTAAAGTGATATGAGTTTTCAGGGCAAGAAGAGCGGATTGATCAGTGGAAAGGCTGAGCATGGAAGAGCTTGTGGCTAGGCAAAGCATATGGCAGTTTACTATCACGAGAGTAAATGCCAAAATGTAATAGCTAGTTTTCTCCATGAGTACTATTACTGAGTTTTAAGGTTGTTTGAAGGTGTGATGCAAATACGATGAGTTCCTCTTGTAGTAATATATAGAGAAATGGCCAGCTTAACTCACAAGTCTTTTAGTTTTAGAAGAGTAAAAGTGGAAAATGCAATCGATTGATTATTCCGGTCAAAAAGAAATGTGAACCTGGGGGAATCTTTGTCCTTTTTCTCTCTCCCTTTTTTTTTCAAAAATCAGGTAATGTTGGTGATGGCCCAAAACAAGAAAATTATGATCCGCTTTTGAGCAAAAAAGACTGGAGTAAATTTATCGTATGGTATTTCTAATTTATGATGCAAGGCTATGGATGTCACAAGATGAATATGACACGAAACTGTGAAATACAAGTATTTTAATCAGGGTAAAAAGAGAATGAATTTAAAAGTAAAGAAGTTCAAAAAGAGTGAGATAATGAATTTAGATAATTTAATAGTAGTTTAGGTCATTTTTTAGGCCCAGAGGACTACAATTGATCAGAATATCTTTGGTCAAAGATATATATATATATATGAAAAAAATTGATTGAAAGATAGAGTCTGTTTGAATGAGATTTGTTTTAAGAAAAGAAGTTCTTATTTTTTTTAAAAAATAAACACTTAAGTAAAAAACATTTGTGTTTGGCTGGGCTATTTTAAAAAGACAAATTAAAGTCAGAAAAAAAATAATTCCAAAAGTAACTTTTGAAAACATTATCTAGAGTAATTTTAAATAAAAATAATTTTAATATAAATACAAAATTATTTGACTTGAATAAAAAATAAAAACTTTTTTACAAAATAATACGGTTCAATAAGCACTTTCTTTTAATGCCTATCCAAACAGGCGAAGGATGATGATAAAGGACTACAATTTCAAGTTGACATGTGGAGACAAATAAAAATTGGTTCCACACCACAAATGTAAGTCTGTGCATGCAATTACAACTTTTAGTTGCGCTCGTTTCGCTATCATGTAAAGATACTTTTGGAAATGTTTGATTAATATTAGTGGTATTTTATCAATCACTCAAATATATATAGTTGTCTGAATTAATGAAATTAAAGAATATATCTAAACCAAAAAATGAAGTAAATAAATCGGAGATCATAGAAAGAAGAACTAGTTTACTGAAAAAGAATATGGAAAGAGTAAGAAAAAAGGTTAGAAACATGAGAAAAGCTAGACAAATCAGATAAGATAATAAAAGCAATTTGAACGATGAAAACAAATTGATTAGGATTGATTAACTTTCCTACTTATTAGAATTCTCCCCTCATTAACTCCTTAAATTACGGTGGTTTAAAAAAGATAAATACCATATTTTTGATACTTCAAGGTAAATAATTTTATATTACAAAGCAGGTAACAGGTTAAAATAAAATATATAAACTTGTTAAAAAATCTAAGTACATGTGGCAATTAATTATGGTCATACCTAATGTTAGGTAGTACAAAGCTACCTTTTATTAGGAACCCTCAAGTTAACTTAGATATTGTATAGAAAACAAAAATGAACCAAAGAAAATGAAAAATAGACTAATCAAGAAATTGCTTAAGAAAAGCAGCATACAAAGTCTTGCTTACTTTACTTACTCCTCCATCTAAATAAGAGAAGGGAAAGTTGAAGCTTATAGGTAGTAGTAAAACACTAAAGATAATCATTTTAAGGGATTGATGCTTTATTTATTTATTCATTTATTTATTTGAAAGGGAACCCTAAGATTTATTCAAGCTAATGAATAAGGTCCTCAAGTACAAGATGATTAACATAATCATGAATATTTGTGAGCCCTTCCTAAGAAAGGTTCGTGTTCCTAGCAATAGTGCCTAAGCGGCCAACATATGAAAGTTTGATTATCAATTTGCCGCAAGATATTTCTAACATCGGAAAGCACATTGCCAAGTGGGGAAAAGTAGTCTTCGGTAGAGCCAATTGTTGAGAAATCTAATGAGAAAAAGTTATATCGGTGATTGTATCACAATTCTTTTTGTGTGAGTTATGAATTATATATTTATTTCGAAAACAAAAGAAAGTTTCGGTTTTTATAAAAAAAATATAATGAGAAAAATAAATTCTTGAATGCAACAATAATCTTTTTTGAGTAGTTTTACAAAATTTTTATTCTTAATTATCTTTTTATCATTGGAAGACTCACAAACATGCAGGAAAAACTTCCACTGTCCAAAAAGTATCGGACACGCCATCAAAAGTGTCGGATTTTTTTAATTTATAGACACGCCATATGGTGCGTCCGACACATGTCGAGGAAGTGTAGTAGTGATTTGTTTGATAAATTAATAATTAGAATAAAGTTTGTGGAAAAAATAGCAAAAGTATCTTGCTTTATTTCCCAAACTCGGAGACCCATCCCACCCTTGTCTTTCCATAAAGTGACCATGGCGGTAACAAGAGTGAACAAATATTCCTGTCGATGAACATTTAGGAATTTCTGGGAATAGCTCTAATGAGGCTGTTCGAAAAATCTGAAAATAAGTATAAAAATATAATTATGAGAGTTCTTGTCAATTTATGATTCAAGATCATGTTCAAAATTGAATAGCAAAACCACGTACCCTTCGTGGATTGTAATTCTCCATAACTGAGACAAGTTGAGACAATTAATAGTTAGAAAAAAAAAAATTACATATGACATTTAGAAAGCAAACTAATAATTAATTTTTATGTTGTTGTGCATAATTAACTCCTTAGTAAATCCATTTTGGTACAAATATTATAATGTGCAAACATAAACATAATATTTTTTTTTAAAAAAAATATGACAAAAGTTGGCAACGAAATTAATAATATTGTCTATACACAATGTATAGGTGACGAATTCTATTTTTCGTTGGAATGAACTTTTAACAACGAGGATTTGCCTACGAAGCTTGCAACGAAAATATTTCATTGTTAATAGATTTTACAATAAAAAATTGTACTTTTCACAACAAAAGTGTTTGTTATTAAAACTAAAATTTGTTGTAGTGTATTAGCATTTATAACAAAATAAATAATGAAATAAAGTTATATTGACTTATACATTGACACTTGATGGATGATAAAAAAAATAATAAAAAACTAATGCTCAATTCAATCATTACTACTTAATTATCGTAAAAATATTAAAGGACTTTAATATGTACAAATATTAGTATGTTATCAAGCAACTATTACAAAAATACAGAAATTATTTTAATAATATTTTTAATTTACTTAATTGTGCTAAGAATGAGATTGTTTAGGGGGTGTTTAAGTTAAGTTTTCACAATAGTATAGACATAGATTCAATTTGGCTTCATTAATACGAAAAATATTATATTATATTAATTAGCATAAAATGTGAATAAGACATATAAATAATTGAGGTTGGTTTTAATTAGCATAAAATGCGAATAAGACATATAAATACGAAAAGTTTATTTAACCCTCCGATGAATTATCTTTAATTTGAAGTTGGTTTTGGTTTTAGAATAAATTTTAAGTCCTTATTGATGTTTAAAAAAAATTAAAAAGTAATAAAATAGACATGTTTCATATTTTTTTAATAAACAATCTAATCTTAAATTTATTTGATGAAAGGGAAACAGGGATGTAAGGCAAATGTATGATCATTTTTGATTAATTAATTTCGAGCACAACAAAACAATTAAAAGGGGCGCAGGGAATTCACAATATTATCTTATTAGTCTTTTTATAATTAAAAAGAGTTCAGAATTTAAGTTGTAGTCTATTGAGGACACGTTTGTTACTTTTGAATAAATCTGATAGATATGTTTATCCACTTAATTTATTATTTGTTCGTAAAATTTTAGGTTCATGATTGTACAATGGCCCGAGACATGTTTAACAGATTTATTTAATTACAAATTACACCTAGAAGGGTGTAATACGTTTTCTTTTTTTTTTCTTTTCTTTTATTTCTACTTTTAATAAATTCGGAAAGACAATCTTACCATTTTTTTTTATAAATAATAACATCTTTTGAATCCATATTACCAATTAACTTTTACATAAATACTCAAATTTTGAATGATTACAGATTTTTCAAATTTTGAATGATTGTAGATTTTATAAGAAATGATCTAAATAATAATGTTTTTAATATAAGTTCATCAAACAAAAAATATACATTCACTATATTGATTGATATTCAATAGTTAAATATTTGTCTTAATAAATACAAACTTTAGATAACACAAAGTTGAAAATATTTTTAATTATCAAAAATTGAATGTTCACAATATTATGACTTATAAAAATAATTTGACTAATTTAAATGAAATTAATTAAATAAATCATATCAAAAGGTGGATGATAGTTTTAAAAGTAAGACAATGGATCAAATATGTTCATGATTAAAATGGTGCTATAAATCTTGAGGGTGAATGTGAGAAATACTTTAAAAATTAGAGGGCAATAAAGCATTTTTTCATTTAATCCAACATAGTACATCCACACAACTAAACAATAAACTAGTAAAAGTATAAGATATCTTGAATGAACAAATAAGTTAACAAACAATAAATTACTAATGATTTGATATGAATTTTTTATTAATAATCCATATTTAATGGATCACATTCAATTATATCAAAAGTAGCAAGCGTGTCCTAAGTGTATTAGTATTTGTATTCCATTAGAACCATTTTTCAGGAGCAGGGACAGAGTCAGGAATTTAATTTTTTTTTTGGGGGGGAGGGGAGGAGAATTTTTTCAAGATCATTAATTATTAAAACGTTTAAATATAAGAGTTATCTATATTATTGACATATAAAATTAAAAAAGTTGTCATATTTATGCGTTTACAATCAATATAAAAATGATACTAAAAACATAACAAACTATTCTCTTTAAAGAAGTAAATATAATGGGTAATGAGTTACTTTTAAAAAATACTAAATATATAATTTTTTAACAATACTCAACAAAATTGACATAAATTCACATACAGATATATATTCAAAACTAAAAAAATATTAAAATAGAGCTCTCTCCCTCTCTCTGTGTTCTCACAACCAAAAAATATATTCAAAACTCAAAAAATATCTTTTATTTTTACTCCACCATTACATTCCCCAAATCATTCTAATTAAAATCAAGTCTCAAATTAGTAAGATTCATTCAAGTTCAATAGCCCAACAAATAAACAACAAGATTAATTAAGTTTAATATTAAACAACTATCAAGATTTATACCAATAATCCTATGATTCAAATCTCTATACAAAAATTAATTAAAAAGTAATTGTATAATTTTCAAAGTTAGTACACAATACCTTATTGTATGTTACTTTTGAATACTATAGGATTTGTTTATTTTTAGATTCCTATTTCAAAAGAAAGAGAAAAGAAAAATTTTAATAGGATTTTTGGTATTTTAGTCGGAATAGAAGAGAGAAGTAAACTCTAATAGAATTTTTAGTATTTTAATTTGAAGAGAAAAAGGATAAAGAGAGGAAAGAGAAATATAGAGAATTTAATTAATCACGGTAAATATGATTAAATAAAAATAAATCACAAAAAATAAATTAGAATAGAGAAAAGTAAAATTTTTGTTATATAACTCATATAACATTTAAATGTTTATTTTCGGGGAGAGGGCGGCCACCAAATAACCCCCCTTCCCTCCGTCACTCTTTAGGAGATAAAAATAATATTGAATTCCTTGATTGTTAAAATCAGTAATAATTAGGAATAATTTAGTTCAATCAAAATTTACCAAGAAACTTTAATTCTATTCACACTTTTTATAGTAACACATAGATGCATATGTAGATATAAATATAAATAAATATTTATAGATGGATATCGATTAATGTGCTTCGGGCTCTTCAAGTTTCATCGAATGAAACTAAATAATGCCAACTTCTCTGCCTTTTTGTACTGAGTGGTGCATATACACGAGCTGGATTGATCTGTTCACC
Source organism: Petrea volubilis (assembly GCA_026212405.1). Classification (NCBI taxonomy): domain Eukaryota; kingdom Viridiplantae; phylum Streptophyta; class Magnoliopsida; order Lamiales; family Verbenaceae; genus Petrea; species Petrea volubilis. The sequence goes on along the minus strand of CM047879.1, from coordinate 19,980,766 downwards.
GGAAGTGAATAGGAGTTATCAAATTTAGAAAGACAATGACAGATCCCTACTGGGATTGAAGACTCGTCTTGTTTCGGGTAATATAAAATTAGATGATATATACAAATGTAATTGATTGATATTATAACTAAATACTAATTGGCATTTTGGGAAAGTAAAAATATGTCAAGAATCACATTAGGAAAGTACTGATCGCAACACTTGAATGAGAGAAAAAAAGTACTTTACGTCTGAGACCAAAGTCCAATATTTGTTATCATCACAAAAAAACTTTTCAATAATAGCGTCGAAAAATTCATATACATCAAGTTCCTAATAGTGCAAGAAATTATTGAATCTTTTGCCAACTATTATATGTACAATATATTCCAAACAGCTCCCAAGAATTCAGTTTGCTGGATCTGAGACATCTCAATAATTAGCCTTCACAATGGGGATAAATGCTTTGTTTTGCAGCCTCCTCACGTACAATGCTGAAAATTAACGAATTAGTATCATCAGCATGGGATGCAGTAACAAAGTCATAGGTAACTTGGCAGTATATCGATTCATGAAAGGTCATTGGAACAATCAAATTAGTCAAAAAACAAAAAATGTTGGAGGGCGAGATTGGAATTTTAAGATAAGCGATATTATTTTCATTTTTAAAAGTGTAATATATATACGCACACGCACAGACAGATATACATAAAGAGTATGACCTGTATAGACTTGGCATTGTCCCTAGTCAGGTCTTACCACTGTCTGTTAGAATTCCCTTCATTGTTCTAAAATTTGACATTTGATTTTCTGCAACTTTGCAACGGCCTCTTTCATATTTATCCTGTCACTTGGAGATTCAGCTGAGCACTTCAAAGCCAACTTCAGTACCGACGAAACACATTCTAGTTTCTGGCTGAAGAGATTTTTTGTAGAGTTTAGCAAGTTGGCATCTATTATAACCTCAATTGAGGAGTTGGAAAGTGAGCTTTTGACCCAACTCTTCATGCTCAAATCTTCGACAAACATGTCATCACTCGGCCTTTTTCTTGTAAAAGTCTCCATCAACATGACACCAAAACTATATACATCACACTTTATGGATACTAGCCCTTCCAAACCATACTCTAGAACAAAAATCACAATATCAAATCATGTAATTAAATACATAGTTAGAAGAAACAAGTCAATTGAAAATGTGATAACTAATAATTGATATATGAAGGTAGTTTGCGTGACAAAATTCACCTGGAGCAATATAACCTAGTGTTGCTAGGGTGTTGGTATGCGAAATGCCCTCCTCTTTGCACAACAATTTTGCTATCCCAAAATCACTTACATGAGCAACCATCTCTTCATCTAATAAGACATTACTAGGCTTCAAATCACAATGGGCAATAGGTGTTGAGTAATCATGATGGAGGTATTCCAAAGCGGATGCGACATCAATCATTATATTCAGTCTTTGTATGACATCCAAGTAATAGTCGTTAGAATACAACCATTTTTCAAGGCTTCCATTGGGCATATATTCAAGAACTAATGCCTTGAAATCCTCGATAGAGCAACTGCTGATGACTTTGGTAAGATTTCTGTGGCGAATATTACGTAGGACCTCACATTCAACATTAAAACTTTTAAAGGCACCTTCTGATTGTAAATTGAACACCTTTATAGCCAAGAGTTTCCCATCTCTAAGCGTACCCTTGTATACAGAACCATAACTCCCCATGCCGAGTAAATTGCTTTCACTGAAATGTTCGGTTGCTTGTAAGATTTCATAATAGGAAATTCTTTGTGGCACAGTAGATGCCAACTCATCAATTCTACCTATAATAACCCTATCTTTCTTTTTGTATCTAATGAAGATAAAGGTCAAAGAGATAACCGTGCCAAGTGCGAGGAGCCCTAAAAGAATAAATAAAGCAAAATGCATCCTTTTCCTCCTTGATCTGTTTTTGGAGATGGCATGACAAGGCGGGACATGATACCTTTGAGTCCCACATAAAGCCTTATTATACTTAAAGGACTCCATGGTAAAGTTTATGAAAGGACCACCAGTGGGAATTTCTCCAGTTAAAGCATTGAAAGAGACATTAAAGTGGTTAAGATGTTGAAGTTTCTCCAAGGACTTTGGGATGAAACCAGAGAGGTTATTGTAAGAGAGGTCAAGAGTTTCCAAGTTGACCATGCCCCCCATAGTGATGGGAATAGAACCTTTCAGTACATTATGTGCCAAAGAAAGACTTTGCAAATTTTGTAAGCCTCCAATTGTGCTTGGGATATACTCTGACAACTTATTTATCGATAAGTCAATGGAGCTTGCTGTTGCTAAATTACCTATTTCTGGAGGTAGAAAACCGGTCAAGTAATTTGAAGACAAGTCTAGCCTCAGCAAATCTTTGAGACGCCACAAACTTGAAGGTATGCTTGAAGTCAACATGTTGGAATCTAAAAAGAGTATCCTCAAAGATGTAATGTTTCCCAAACATTTAGGAATTGAACCTGAAAGTTGATTTCCACTTAAATATATTACATTCAATTTGGGTAAACCACATAAACCCTCTGGAATGGACCCTCTCAAATTGTCGTATCCTAGAATAAACCCTTGAAGCTTATGCAAATTTTTGACAGTAAGTGGAATATTACCAGATAGCTCATTGTCGCCCAAAGCAATTGTCACCAGGTTGCTTAAATTACCTAATTCTGCAGGAATGCTACCTCTAATCTTGCAACTGCTAGCCTTGAATTCCTCGAGCAAGGTAGATAAATTCCCAATGGAAGTTGGGATAACTCCATTTAGAGGATTCTCGTCAATTGACAAATAACGTAAAGATCTGCAATTTGTCAAGAAAGTAATGAAGTTCAACTCTGATGAAGATGATTCTATTGTCAGATCATTGTCGAACAATTGAAGATATTCAAGGAGTCTTAGGTTGCCAAGAAAGCGAGGTACAAAGCCAGTAAATTTGTTAGAAGAAAGTGAGAGTTTTTTTAGTTGAGTACAATTGGAGATAGAGTCTGGTATTGCCCCACTAAAGTTATTTAAGGACAAGAAAAGTCCTTCAAGAATAGGCAGCATGTATCCAATATTGGTTGGAAGATTGCCTGAAAGACCATTGGCAGTAACAGAAAAAATTTGAAGAGTTGATATATTAAAGAACTCTGATGGAATTAAACTAGTGAAGCTATTGATCCCTAATTCTAAATCCTCCAGTTGGTAAAGTTTGCCAATTTCTCTTGGTAAAATACCTGCCAAGATTGAAAAAAAAAATGTAAATTGTAGATATAAAGATACAACTAATCTTTCAAACACAAGTTAATTACACTTAGATGCTTTTCAAAGTAATATGATTACCCAATTACTTTTCTCGTACTGTCATAATTATCAATACATCCCCTTAACCATTGTTTCATTAAGAAACCCAACGAAAGTTGGTAAATGACTATTTTACCCCAAGATGTCGTGATAATATTTATATTTATTAGGGTGTAATTTGTAATATTCATGAAAGTTATGCAATATAGTAATGTTTATATCTTGTAAAGCGATACTAATGTAAATTATCAAAAGAAAGATGGGGCTTGAAAATAAAAGAGATAATTGTTATATAAACTTACTTATGGGGACATCATTGTTATGCTTGTTCGATTATTTTAATGCACCAAATGTATTTTATACAAAAATTTAATTACGCCAGAGATTCATTGTTATTTTATAAGTTTTCACATTGCGTTTTTCTTCAAATTTCCTTGACGGAGAATTCCCTTTACCATATTTCAACTCACCAATACTAGAACAAGTACTTGGGAAAGCTATATTTCTTTAGGAACGTAGCATAAGTTCAAATCTAATCCCAATGTATATAAAGAAAGCCACCTCAGTGAGTAATTTTTCTTCCACTAACGTAGCGACCCCCCCCCCCCCCTCTTTTTTCTCTGTTTCTTCCCATGTTATAACATTAAGGGCTAGTTTGGATGGATTTAAAAAAAACTGCTTCTCGAATAGTACTTTTTATAGTGAAGTTTTTTTTAAAGTCAAGCAATTTTGCGTTTGGATACAATAATTAAAAATATTTTAAAAAGTGCTTTTATTTGAAGTTACTCTGAGATAATTTCGAAGAAAAGCCTTTTTTTGTTTTTCTGGCTTCTGCCGTTTTTTTTAAAAGCTCATTCAAACACAATTTTTTCCAAGAAAGAAGTGTTTCTAGCTTCTGAAGTGTTTTTTTTCTTAAAAAAACGTGTTTTTTCTCTATAAAAAGCCTATCCAAACAGGCTCTAAAAAGTGCTCTAGTACATCCATCCCCTATCAATTATATGGCTATTACTTTTGAACCCCTTCAAGTTTTGCAATATTACAAAAAGTTAGTTTGACTATTCGAAAAAGGGCGAAATAGAAATTCTACATAAGCTTTCTTGATGAAATCCTATTTTTTGGAAGAAATCCTAGGAAGGAGTTGATAATTAAACTACTACCACTACTACTACTACTATTACTATTATTATTATTATTATTATTATTATTATTATTATTATTATTATTATTATCATTTATTTTTAATTTTTTTGGGTGGGGGTGTTGTTATTAAACATTCCACCATATATTCCATTTTCGCTTAGCTAGTGAGTCCAACCTATAAAGTTGTTGTCTGAAAGAAGCAGGCCTTTGAGCATTGTAAGATTTCCAATCTCTCTTGGGAGGTTCCCACTGAGTTTATTACTGAATAACTGTAGCATTTGCAGAGAAGAAATATTGAAGAGATTAAGGGGCACCAAACCAGTAATTTGGTTTAGTGCAATGCTAAATACAACAAGGTTTTGAAGATTGCCAATCTCCTGTGGGATAACACCTGCGAAATGTGATGTTCAGAATTTTAATGTAAAACACCAAAAAAAAAAAAAAAAAATCCTTTTTATCACACATACCATCATTCTAATCTTTCTTTAACTCAAATTTTAATGGATCTTGAAACAAGGAATTATAAAATTCAAAATGGACATATAGTTCTAAAATTAATCTCATAATAAGAATGTGATCCATACCATTTAAATTGTTACCACCAAGAGATAACGTCTGAAGAGATTTTAGCATCCCAATTTCTGCGGGTATTTGGCCACTGAACAAGTTAACAGACAGAGAAAGAAGATGAAGTCGCGAACACTGGGATATATTAGACGGAATTTCACCACTCAACTGATTTTGAGACAGAAAAACCCCTTCAGGAAATGAAACATTACCACACATGTCAACTGGAAAACCGCCGCTCAATTCATTTGATGTGAGAGCTATATTTTTTATGGTCGGCATGTTAAATATGAATGGTGGTATAGGACCTGAGAGATGATTGTATTGCATGTTTAAAACCTGCAAATTATGAAGGCTGGCAAACCCTTGTGGAATTTTTCCTTGTAAAGAATTATTAGAAAACTCAAGTACTCGTAGATTCGACAGGTTTGACAAGGAATTTGGGATGAAACCCGTGAAGCTGTTATTTTTCAAAGACAGGAACTCAAGTTTAGGTAAAAGGCCAAACGATGATGGAATCTCTCCGCCGAAGTTGTTAAAACCGAGAAAAATAAACTTCAACCGGCGCAAGAAAGGCAGCATTGGAGGCAAAGTGCCCTCGAAAAGGTTATACCTTAGGTCGAGGGAGACGAGGAATGAGAGGTTTCCGAGCTGTTCGGGAATGGTGCCTGTGAGGCCCATGTTGGAAATATTAAGGGAAATCACTCTGTGGTGGCCAGACCCACAAGTGACGCCCATCCAACTGCAAACAGAGCTTGAATTGGTCCAATTATTAGTGAGTAAGCGAAAAGGGTCTAAAGTGATATGAGTTTTCAGGGCAAGAAGAGCGGATTGATCAGTGGAAAGGCTGAGCATGGAAGAGCTTGTGGCTAGGCAAAGCATATGGCAGTTTACTATCACGAGAGTAAATGCCAAAATATAATAGCTAGTTTTCTCCATGAGTGCTATTACTGAGTTTTAAGGTTGTTTGAAGGTGTGATGCAAATACGATGAGTTCCTCTTGTAGTAATATATAGAGAAATGGCCAGCTTAACTCACAGGTCTTTTAGGAGAGTAAAAGTGGAAAATGCAATCAATTGATTATTCTGGTCAAAAAGAAATGTGAACCTGGGGGAATCTTTGTCCTTTTTCTCTTTCCCTTTTTTTTAAAAAAAAATCAGGTAATGTTGGTGATGGCCCAAAACAAGAAAATTATGATCCGCTTTTGAGCAAAAAAGACTGGAGTAAATTTATCGTATGGTATTTCTAATTTATAATGCAAGCCCATGGATGTCACAATACGAATATGACACGAAACTACGAAATATAAGCATTTTAATCAGGGTAAAAAGAGAATGAATTTAAAAGTAAAGAAGTTCAAAAAGAGCGAGATAATGAATTTAGATAATTTAATAGTAGTTTAGGTCATTTTTTAGGCCCAAAGGACTACAATTGATCAGAATATCTTTGGTCAAAGATATATATATGAAAAAAATTGATTGAAAGATAGAGTCTGTTTCGATGAGATTTGTTTTAAGAAAAGAAGTTCTTATTTTTTTTAAAAAAAAAATACTTAAGTGAAAAATATTTGTGTTTCGATGGAACCCTAAGATTTTATCCAAGCTAATGAATAAGGTCCTCAAGTACAAGATGATTAACATAATCATGAATATTTGTGAGCCCTTCCTAAGAAAGGTTCGTGTTCCTAGCAATAGTGCCTAAGCGGCCAACATGTGATAGTTTGACATTATCAATTTGCCGTAAGATACTTCTAACATCAGAAAACACATTGCCAAGTCGGGAAAAGTCGACTTCGGTAGAGCCAATTGTTGAGAAATGTAATGAGAAAAAGTTATATCGGTGATTGTAACACAATTCTTTTTGTGTGAGTTATGAATTATATATTTATTTTGAAAACAAAAGAAAGTTTCAGTTTTAATAAAAAATATAATGAGAAAAATAAATTATTTGATGCAACAACAATCTTTTTTAAGTGGTTTTACAAAATTTTTATTCTTAGTTATCTTTTTATCATCGGAAGACTCACAAACATGCAAGAAAAACTCCAATTGTCCAAAAAGTATCGGACACGCCATCAAAAGTGTCGGATTTTTTTAATAAATAGACACGCCATATGGTGCGTCGAACATGTGTCGAGGAAGTGTAGAAAAAATATTATGTTTAACATGATATATAACATTGCATGGCTCTAATTTTTGAAGTGTTCATGCATTATAACATATGTATATGTAAAGTAGCCATTGGTTGTAAGCTAGAGTGAAGAAACAATTTTCGGTTGCCACTACTTGTTTATTTATTCATCCAACTATTAAAGCATTTTTTTTAATGCATTTTCTATCAAATGCAACCACATTTAATGGTTTGTCTTATACCTCCATGATAGATGAGATGTACCTAAGAAGGGAGAGGTTGAGTTAGGCTTTAAAACCTTTTTAAAAGTTTTGTAAAACAGAGCGGAATAAATGAAGATTTTAGATATCAATGCTTTGCTTGAAAGTTATTTACTGATTTGGAAGTATCAACAAAAGTACCAGTGAAAGAAATGATATAAAATATGCAAAGCAATAAAATGATACAAAGATTTATCCTCGTTCACCCAATTGGATTATATCAAGTTTTCAAGTTTTCACTTAGGATAACTTGTTAATAACAAATGGTATAAGTATAATAACAGTATAAGTTTCAACAAAACAGGTAAATATCAATCGAGAATTAGAAACTCTCGATAAAGAGAGAAACAACAAACAATTTAATCAGCCTGAAGCGAGATTAAGGCATTCATGATGGATTATCGACAGAATTCAATGTAAATAAAATTGGCAAAACAGTTAGTGGCAAAAATTTAGTAACGAAATTATTATAAATTAAATTTATTATGAAAACTAAATTTATAATATATTAATTTATTACTGAAAATTGTGCATTTTTGTAGTGTTTCTGTTCAAAATGATGGCCTTGATTCTCAAAATGAAGAATCAATCAAAGTTATTTAATGTTTTGTGTATTTTCCTGTTAAAGCATTGCGGACTTTTTTGTCCAGTGTTTTATTAGAATTGTCAAGCATTTAGAACTCGTTTGCTTTATTTGGAAACGGCAAGTTGATTAATTAGTCAGCTTGCGGTTCACTTCTACAGTCACTTGGTCCCCTCCAAAACAAATTAATTGCAATATGCCCCTTGTATTTTACCTACGTGGCAAAACTAACCTTATCTAGTTATAATTAATTTCAAAAACCTCGTATATTAATTCTTAAATCAGCTCACCATCCCTTATCTTGTATTTGTCATCAGATAATGATGAAATGATCGTTTTTCCTCGTTCAACATATAAAATTGCACACCACACATACACATATATATGAAGTCAATAAATTAAACATAAAAATACTATATAACCCTAACACTACCCCCCCCCCCCCAAAAAAAAAGAAAAAAAAGAGGAAATCAAAGAAGAAAAGAAAATCCAACCCACCCCTAAATCTTGGCCGAACTCAAATTTATAATTTGCTCCAGATATAACCATACAAGTGTTATTTTTTTATTTTTATATAGAAAAATAACTCAAACTTATATCTTCTTTTGTTATAATTAAAAACTTGTCTCTAAGATAGATGCAATTGAGTGCCTAGATAAACACGGATTGAAGATATTCGTCAGTTTGCATTCACTATAAGAAAAATAGTTTTTTACTATGATAAGAAAATTGTAGCAAAAGACCAAAATTCGTAGCATAAAAGCCTTTTATTACAAATTGGCTATGTATTATGTACTACCGTAGTTAATACAACCGTAACAAATATTTTTACTATGGACCAGTGGCGTAGCTAGAATTATTATTCGTTGGGTCAATGTTCGTTAACCAACCAATCATCAACCATCGTTTTCCTTTCAATAAGTCCAATGTCAGAAATTTTTGATGATAAATCCTTCGAAAAAACAACGATACTGCTTTCGATTATATTATTTTTGATAGAAAATCTGTCAAAATTTGTATTCTTTTAGTATATTAAAGTTGTTTATGATTCAATAAATTAACCTATTAAAATCAAGTAAAATTAAAACAACTTTATATTTTTTTTTTTCCTTGAAGGCCCAATAGATTTTGTAGTTCAGACAAACTTAATAAATTAATTAATTCCACTTATTGTTCATGCAACATATAGTGGGACGGCGTATTTATAGATAAGAAGAGAAATTGAACTTTTAAATATTATATTATTGGTGGATACAAATATACACTCGTATATAGTTTTGTTTTGGTTCTTTTCATGATGAGTGGGGTTTTTTTTTTTTTTACTATTTTAAAACTAAAAGAAAGTTTCAAATTAATTTGTAATTTTTTTCTTCTACCTTATGACCCCCTTCTATTTAAATTTATAATTTTGTTAGTGGGGTCAATTAATCCCATTATTGTATATTTTCTTCCATGCCAATACAAATTTCTATAAGGGGACTTTGACAAAGTGAGGGGGGTCATTTGCACCCCGTCACATGCAAGTACCTCCGCCAGTGCTATGGACAAAAACCATAGTAAATAGCTTTTACTAACAACTTATGTATTTTTGTTATAATATCATTTTTGTAGCCAATAAAATCAAAATAAGCCACCTTTTTGCTACAAAATTACTATTTTTCATTATTTAAATTAAATTAATCCTACAAAATAACTATATTATTTTATTTTTTAATATAATTCATTGTGGCCATCCACAAATCGAACCATCGAACTCGAATTCTACACCATGGCTTTTTGGCCACATGCACTCGTGCAAGCGTGCTTAGAGCTTATTTTTGTGTAAGTTGAAGGTTTGAACCCTCTCCTCCAACATACATAATGAGGAGTCTTGCCGTTGCACCATTGTAATTCTTTATTGATAGTTTGTTTTTTACTTATCACATGTTTCTAAAAATTATCAATTTATTACTTATCCTTAGTTTCATTAAATTTAAGGTTAAATTATTAAATTATTTATTTTAATTTTACATAATTGACGAATTGAATAGATTTTGCCAAAAATGATTCCCCCAATTCAATTATGTTAGTTGTATGTTTTTCACAAATTTAATTGAATAATTTTATTAATATAAAATTAATCATTAATTACTATACATTAATTAATCTAAATATATGCTTATAGGCAATGATTACAACAAAATTTATTTTATGAATTGTCATATTTTACTATATAATTATTTTTTTATAGTAACGGCACATTAATAAATTAAGTTAATTTTAATTTATTTTTACCAAATTTTTAGGAAATATCTGCCAAATTCCGTCCATTTATTTTAATTTTTTTTTTCAAAAAGCCTTTCCTATGCTTTATATTTTGGCGGAATTTTTTGCAAAATTTTCGTCAAAAATTAAAAAAATAATAATTTGAATTTTCCAAAAGAATTTCCACAAGAAAATAAAGAATTCAGTTTTTCGAATTTTATCCAGGAAATTACCCATAAAATCTTTGTTTTTTTGTGGAATTTTTTGTCAAAAATTCATCTTAAAAATTAAAAATTATTCACTTGGATCATTGGGGTTTATTTGACCGAAATTTAAATCTTTCACTAATTTCATCATTACTATTAAATTGTTTTACTGCAAGAAAAATAGGCCTTTTGTGATTGAATTTTAGTGACCGACCATATCGGTCATAATTAGTTACTGATTTGTGATTGATTATTTGTAAAAAAAAAAAATAATTATACTGACGGAATAGTGACTGATTGGTAACCGATATTGTGATTGAAGTAATTTCAGTCACTAATCTGTTGCCATCTCATGTGATGGACATTAATTCAGTCATTAAGCAACGATAAAATTTTATGGCTACTTAGTATTGTGTAATACCGGTCACTTATCGGTCATAAATTTGTATTAGTCACTAATCAGTTACTTGTGGTGATTGATTATTCAATCACTAATTGTTGGGAAAGAGATCGATCACAAATTTGTCACAATATCTGTCAAGTTTTAGTCTGTTACTATACAGTCACGTTTTGTGACCAATATTGCGGTTACTACTCAGTCACTATTAGGTTTCAGCCACAGCTCTATCACAAAATTGTCCACTTAACATTTGTTACTAATGAGTCACGACTTGTAATCGATACGTAGAATAAGAAAGTGGCACTACTAGAAACTCAATTTTAGCCACGGATTTGGAGGGGGAAAAAAATCCGTGGCTAAATAAAATAGCCATGGATTTTTTCCGTGGCTAATTTTAGCCACGAGCAGGCAATCCAAGGAGAGTCGAACTCGGGAGCATGCCCACCCCAACCCAAATAATAAACCTTGCACCCAAGGAGAGTTGAATCGGGGACCGTAGGGTTATATTTGTTGGTGCATCTAACCATTGCACCACTTGACTTCTTTGTGCGTAGAATAGCTTTTGTTATACTTAACATATGTTTTTGCGATATTTTAAATTTAAATTATCTAAACAAATTTCACAAATTTTATCTATTTTTATAATTTATTAGTTTTAATAATTTTTGTAATTTATTAACTATTTATTTTTTAAATTTAAAACATTTACCATTGATTTTATCAAAATTAATACCTTAAAAATATTTATTTCAACAATTTCAAATACTAATTTTATATTTCTATTGAGTAAAATGAACAATAACCCTAAATCAACTTAAATACAAAAATCAAATATTTGAATTTATTTTATTGAATTAGTTATTTAAATTAATTTTTGAGAAGTTATATCAAATGATTTTTGACTAATTAAATCAAAGTCGCTTTATTCTTTTGGTTCATAAGCCCAATTAAGTACAATTCTAACTTTATATTGCGGAATAACTTTCATAATTTAACTGAAATCAATTATTTTGACAAGTAGTATCAAGACCGCCGGCGGGTTTGTAGCCACCTTTAATCTTATATTCTAAATACGTGTTTCATTTTAATCTTTATTACATTATTAGGCATCAACTGTAGAGATTTTAAATCAAGTGCATAATTAAAAAAATAATTTTAAACACATAGTTGTGTAGCATAAATGGGTATTATGAAATAAAAGACAAAATACCATCATAAATAGGAGATCTTATTCGGGTTGTACCCTTCAAATATTTTGAAAATTCAATATATATCATGTTTATGTCATGGTCCAGTCCTTTATGTTTTTTTTCCCTAATCTTTGGAATTTTTTTATATTGAAAAGTATTTAGTGATTGAACAAGTAATTTGTTAAGTATAACAAATATTTAATAAATTAATAGTAAAACCAAAAATTATAACAAAAATTTAATTATATTTAGAATTTTGCATAATGTATATTAGTTAACTACAACAAAAACTAATTCTTAAACAAGAAATTAAAGTGGTAGTGGTTTGATATTCTAACTTTAACTAAGAGATCAAAAGTTCAAACCATATTAGATTCAAGAAATTATTTTGTAACAAAAATAGCCACATAAATTCCATGGCTAAATTGGCGCCAAATTTCACACCAATTTTAGCTACCAAAAATAGCCACAAATTTTTCGTATCTAAAATTAGCTAATGTCACTAATTCAAAATTGCCTTTTGTGACACTAGTTAAAGTGTCATGTATTTGAGTATCATTATAATTTATCTTGACATTTTACAGTGTCAAAGAAGATTATTATAGTTAAAATTTGAGATTATTATAGTTAAAATTTGATTTAATTATTGAAACTCTTGTTATGAGGTGTCATAATATGTGCACAAATATGACATTTTTTAAAAGTGTCGAATTAGATCACATTTTTGGTACTGATTAAGTTTTTATAATATCAAATCATCAAATATTTATCAATTTTCTTATATGCATAGATGTATATAAATATTTAACTATCTTTAATGTATTTATTAAGCTTATGATAATTAAAAGGAAAATTAATTCAAATAAAATTTAATGGAGAAAGAATTATGTTGTGAACTTCTGTATTGATTACTTTTAGGGAGCAACAAAATCATTTTCAACTGTTTGTTTTCTTTTTTCTTTTAATTCTTTTTTGTTAGAATTATGGTTAATATTAATTGTATAATAAAATTCCTCACTCTTAAAAAAATAGCCTAATTTGACAAATATAATGTGACACTTTTAAAAAATATCTTAATTGTATATCTATCGTGATATTTTATAAAAATACATTAATAAATTATATCAAATTTGAACTAAAATGTGTTTTTTTTGTGACGCTACAAAGTATTAACATGAGCTATTGTAACACTCAAATACATGATATTTTAGTTAGTGTCACCAAACCAAATTTGCTTTTAGTGACACTATAAAACATTATTTGTTTAAATGCAGCGATAACATATTTTGATACTTTATATTATCATGATAAGTATAGTTTAGTTCAAATTTAAGATAACTTATTGAGACATATTTTGTGATGTGTCACAATAAGTACACAAATGTAACACTACCATATTATATGTGTTCAAAGTATATCATTTTTTTGGTAGGGCTCACTTACTATGGAGTACGGAGACGCCATCGCATGGTATTATTGACTAAAGTTATTCACTATATAACACAAATGCTCATTACGAAGTACCAACTATTAGGTGATCTAATAGCTAGGATGATGCGCTAAATTCCTAAAGTATTGTCAATGGCTCGAATCCTAGAGTTTTAGTGACGTAGTTAGGTTGGGAGGATCGTTCCAATAATAGACCTCTGTAGTATGGCAATCCTCGATATGAATTAGTTGGTCAGTAAATCGGAATCGGATGACTAAGACAAAAAAAAAATTATTTCAAAATGGAGTTGTTTTATATCAAAATACTTTTAATTATTGTATCTAAATATAAAATTATTTGTTTTAAATAAAACAATAAAAACTCTTTTAGAAAAAATACGATTCGATAAGCATTTTCTTTTAATGTCTATCCAAACGGCCGAACATAGTGCTAAAGGACTACAATTGCAAGTTGATCAACTTCGCTTTTTAATTCTTGGTCTGCCTGTGGAGACCAATAAAAATTGGTTCCACACCACAAATGTAAATCTGTGCCTGCAAATGTTGCTTTGAAAAACTTAGAAAAAAAATACTTTGTTGCTTTTAGTTTCAAAAAAGTTACTTTAAGTATTTAGTTTTGTAACTTATGTTTAAATTAAGTTGGAAAAAAGTAGAAGTTGAGAAGTTGGGAGAAGCAGGTTAAAAGTGCTTCTTAGTATTTTCGTAAATAAATTGAACTTTTTGAACTGTTTTTTTACCAATTTTTAATTGCTTTTCATTTTTATTTCCAAATACTCCACACTTTTACTATCAACTTTTAACTGTTATTTTCAAACGCTACCAATTTTTGCTACTCAACTTTTTTTTCAATTTTTTTAACAACTCCAACTTCTCTAAAAGCAAAAGCAATCCCAAACACCCTCTTAGTTTATGATAGCTTCATGAGTATTGTTGTCACTCCAACTTTTAAGTCTTGGTCTGCCCGTGGAGACCCAACTTTTAGTAGTGCTCATTTCGCTATATGTAAGAATACTTTTGGAAATGTTTGATTGTTGATTAATGGGGGCCCTATGTAATTAATATTAGTGGCATTTTATCAATCACTCAAAAATATATAGTTGTCTGAATTAATGAAATAAAATAATATGTCTAAATCAAAAAACGAAGTAAATAAATCGGAGAACATAGAAAGAAGAACTAGTTTACTGAAAAAGAATATGGAAAGAGTAAGAAAAAAGGTTAGAAACATGAGAAAAGTGAGACAAATCAGATAAGATGATAAAAGCAATTTTAAAGTTTCACTTATTGTTAAAGTTAACTTAGATGTTGTATGGAAAACAAGAATAAATGAAAGAAAATGAAAAATAGATTAATCATGAAGTTGCTTAAGAAAAGCAGTGTAGAAAGTTTTGCTCACTTTACTTACTCCTGTATCTAAGAGAAGGGAAGGTTTGAGAAGGTTTGAACCTTATAGGTAGAAGAAAATTACTAAAGATAATCATTTTAAGGGACTGATGCTTTATTTATTTATTGAAAGGGAACCCTAAGATTTTATTCAAGCTAAAGAATAAGGTCCTCAAGTATAAGATGATTAACATAATCATGAATATTCATGAGCCCTTCCTGAGAAAGATTCGCGTTCCTAGCAATAGTGCCTAAGCGGCCAACATGTGATGGTTTGACGAGGTCAATTTGCCGTAAGATATTTGTAGCATAAGAAAACACATTGCCAAGTGGGGAAAAGTCATCTTCGGTAGAGCCAATTCTTGAGAAATCTAATGAGCAAAAGCTATATTAGTGATTGTATCACAATTCTTTTTGTGTGAGTTATGAACTATATGTTTATTTTGAAAACAAAAGAACATTTCGGTTTTTATAAAAAATATAATGAGAAAAATAAATTATTTAATGCAGCAACAATCTTTTTTGAGTAGTTTTACAAAATTTTATTCTTGGTTATCTTTTTATCACTGGAAGACTCATAAACATGCAAGAAAAACTCCAACTGTCCAAAAAGTATCGGACACGCCATCAAAAGTGTCGTATTTTTTTAATTTATAGACATGTCACATGGTACGCCGAACACATGTCGAGGAAGTGTAGAAAAATATCCTGTTTAACATGATACATTGCATGGCTTTAATTTTAGAAATGTTCGTGCATTATAACATATGAATATGTAAAGTAGCCGTTGGTTGTAAGCTAGAGTGAAGAAACAATTTTCGGTTGCCACTACTTGTTTATGTATTCATCCAACTATTAAAGCATTGTTTTTATTACATTTTCTATCAAATGCAACCACATTTGAAGGTTTGTCTTATACCTCCCATGATAGATGAGATATGCCTAAGAAGGGGGACGTTGAATTAGACTTTAAAACCTTTTTAAATTTTTTGTAAAACACAACGGAATAAATGAAGGGTTTAGGTATCAATGCTTTGTTTGAAAGATAGTTACTGGTTTGGAAGTACCAATGAAAGTAATGATGCAAAATATGTAAAGCAATAAAATGACACAAAGATTTAATTTATCCTAGTTCACGCAATTAGGTTACGTCCAATTTTCAAATTTTCACTTAGGATAACCTATTAATAACAAATGTTATTAATACAATTACAGTATACGTTCCAGTGTAATAGGTAAATACCAATCGAGAGTTAAAAACTCTTGATGAAGAGAGAAACAACAAACAATTTAATTGGCCCCTAAAGTGAGATAGCGTGGTTGGTTCTGGTAGTTAGTTCGCGGTTGAACACTTTTCCAAGACCTCAGTGTAGCACATTTAAACATTCACCAAACACCTAGTTGGAACTTCCAATACAACCAACAAATCCACCAACAACATTTCACAGCTCAACTCATTTCCAATAAATTCTTGTATTTGGTATCTCCTTGTTCACCTTAAAAGTCCATCGAGAAAAGAAAAACAAAGAAACAAGAATTATATGATGGTGAGAACCTTGATATTAAATTCAATATTCTTGTTTCAATTATAAGACTCGTTTAATCACATATTTTCAAAGAGATGAGAGTTCTCTCTTAAATAGTCATTATTCCATTTAGATCATCAATATAACCGTAGGAACTTGATTTGTCCGTTGTGATTAAGAGAAGGAGTCGTTGTGGTCTTAATTCAAGTCGAACAAATAAAGTTCTAAATGGAAACAAGATTGGAACCAAAAAAGTTCCAAACGTGGTTGATGCCCTCTAATAATTTTAATTTCTAAGTCAAACTTATACAAATGATAAATATATGAAGCATATGTTTAATAATAATATAGAAAGAAATACATCAACTTCTATCTAAATCTCCCAAAAATTTAGAATATGTGATAATTGACATTAATGAAAAATATTAATCAATCCAATCTTGTTCTTTCGAAACAAATGCAAACATATGGAAATATAAAAGATGGAAAGAATCTTTGTTAGAAAATCATTTGAATTCAAAAGTCAATAATATATCAAGTACTTGAAAAACTATCAAAACATACCTTAATAGTACCAAATCAAAGCAAGCCATATTCTATTAATTGCACAATTCACCGGTGAGCTGCTCAACCAAATTACGACCAAATTTCACCTCAATTTAATATAAACTAATTCATCCAAATTCCAACAATAATATATAATGCATACAACCTACTGCCACGCTTCGCTTGAGATTTATTTCACTGTAAGAAAGTTTCTCCTTCATTAATGGAAATTTTATAATGTAGAAATTATATCACATATTAAGGCATTCATGGTGGATCATTAACAGAATTCAATGTAAATAAAATTAACAAAATAGTTAGTGGCAAAACAATTAGTAACAAAATTATTATAAATTAAATTCATTACGAAAACTAAATTTATAATATCTTAATTCATCATTGAAAAGTTTGCATTTTTGTTGTGTTTCTGTTAAAAAATGATGGTCTTGATTCTCAAAATGAAGAGTCAATCGAAGTTATTTAATGTTTTGTGTATTTTCCTAGATAATCAAGTTGTGCTTTTTCTAGGAGTCTATTCAAAGGTTTTGGACTTTTTGGTGAAGAGAGTTTTATTAGAATTGTGAAGCATTTAGAACACGTTTGCTTTATTTGGTAACGGCAATTGGGTAAATTAGTCCGCTTGGTGAAGAGAGTTTTATTAGAATTGTGAAGCATTTAGAACACGTTTGCTTTATTTGGTAACGGCAATTGGGTAAATTAGTCCGCTTGCGGTTTACTTCTACAGTCAATTGGTCCTCTCCAAAACAAATTAATTGCAATGTTCCCCATGTATTTTACCTATGTAGAAAAAATAACCTTATCTAGTTTTAATTAATTTCAAAAACCTCGGATATTAATTCTTAAATCAGCTCACCATCCCTTATCTTGTATTTGTCATCAGATAATGATGAAACGATCGTTTTACCCTCGTTCAACTTATAAAATTACACACACACACACACACACACACACATATATATATATATATATATATATGAAGTAAATAAATTAAATATATATATATATATTATAAACCCTAACACTACCCCCCCCCCCCCAAAACAAAAACACTGCTGATAAGCTTAAAAATTATACATTTTTTGGGGCAAGCTTTGTGTGTTTTTTTATGGATTTTTATTAGGGTGTTAAAGTTCTAAGGATAAAATTTGTGCTTTATGTAGCAAAACCTTAATTCTATCAATTTAAAGTGTTTTTACACCCTTAAAGCTTTATTTTTCCAAGGTTTTGATGTCTATATCAACCACAAGAGTTTCGTGAGGTTATTGCAAGAAATCGGGGCTGAAATTCAGCTGAAAATATGAGTGCGCGCGCCAAGACGGCTTAAGCAGTCTCAATGCCCACGAAGCCGTCTCGACGCTCCAGCAGCTGCTGAAATGGTTCGATTCAGGACGGCTTAAGCCGTCTCATCCAGCGAGGCCATCCCGCCGTGTCCAGAGAGTGTCCTAAAGGTTTGATTTTGGACGGCCAAAGCCGTCCCGAGCTCCGAAGCCGTCCCGATGCGATGCGCCAACAAGGAAAGTTGTTTCCTAGTAGGATTTTGACAACCGTTGCCCTACAACTATTTAAGGGACGTCTTGTGCACGATTTTGGGAGACTTTTGGCTGATCTTTCAAGGAGAATTCTAGGGCAAAAGCTTACGAAGGGTGACAATTCAAAGGCCAAGCTCCTCCATCTCTCAAGATTATCTTCAAAAGCCGAGTTTGCATTTATGTTTTCTTTTAATTTCATCATGTTCTTGTTTTGTTTTCTTTTCTTTTTGCTATGTCTAGCTAATTAAATCATAGGGTTCTAGGCTAGTCGTTGATGAAACCCTTGTGATTTTTGTTGAACCTCTTTGATTTTAATTTTACATACTTCCTATCTATAATTCAAGGTTTTTATTACTTGTGAATTTTTGGCCAATCTTTACAAGCTTTGAGATTTTATATTCGACTACAAAAGGGTGTGTATAAAATCTGACTATTTGTGTTATAGACATAGGGGACGCATAGATTAGAAATAATCGTGCTCTTGTGCGATCGTTTAGGTTAATTAGCGAGGACTTTTTAACTAACACAACTATTGTGCGCAATAGACCAAGGGATCCGTATGTGATCACGAAAGTAGACACATAGCATTCCTTGGTACGTTTGTTTTACTTTCGAAAGGAGATTAAAAATATTTTCGTGGGTTGGATTGTGGGAATGTGTATTAATTAAAATCAATGGGGGTTTAATTGGTCACAAGGGGGGATTCAATCGACGATGCCTAGACCCTAGCTAGTTTTTATTGATTTATTTGCTTTGATTTAGTTGTTTGTTTCTGTTTCTTCTTATCCCGATCAATTTTCGAAGCTTAAACAATATAAAATTTATAAGTTTGGTGCTTGGTAACTCGTTCCTCGTGGGAACAATACTTTTACTTTCATTTTATTACTTAAGCGATCCCGTACACTTGCGGAAAATTCGCAACAACTACTAGAAAAACGCTTATTGGTGATGGTTATAGAGGCGGATTTTGCAGAATTTCCGTCACTAAATAGGTTTCCCACGGATTCAGTGAGGGACGAATTTCATCGCTAAAAGGCCGGTTGCTAAATTTAGTGAGGGATTTTTCCGTGGGACGTTTTCTGAGGGTTTTAGTGATGGATTTAGGTGTCACAGATAGTAACGTCACGAATGGTTAGTGACTACAGTTTCCGTCACTAAAGAGCCTACCAAAAAAATACAATAGATCTTTTTTACGAGGGCTATAGCTATGGAATAGTATGCTCGTCAGTCCGCCGCCTGCTCCCGCTAGCCGCTATCACTTGTCGGACTGCCGCCATTGGAACAGTATCCCCTAGAATAGTATTCTCATCGGACTACCGCTACCTGCCCCTACCTTGCTACCGTCAAGGTTCCGCTAGCCACCACCATTTGCCGGACCTCCACTGCCGCTGGAATAGTATCCCCCAAAATGTGCAAATTTTTGTAGCTAAGGTGATTTGAACCCACGATGCTAAGGTTGTATGCCAAGGACTCCACCACCAAACTATTACAAGAAGTTGCGATATATTTAATTTAATTTTATACTTATTATATACTGGTTTGATTATTCTTATTTTAATTTATTAACTAATTTTAATTTATTTTTTGTAATTAGAAGATGATTTTGGCAATCTAAATTTTTATATGGAAGCTTCATTCCCATTATTTAATTATTTATATGGATGGTAAATTCTTTTTCCCAATTCCTTGCAATTTGACATATCTTTTTCCTATGACGAGTGTCAAAACCCCCATACTTTTGATGACTTTTTTCCAAAGTTAATTGATTTTTACATAGTGATTCATAATTTCTAACATAAATATTTTCAAAATATATAATTATTCAATATATATATATGCCTGTAAAAATTGGCACAATTATTAATGATGGATCAGACCGTCACTACGTTTTATCCGTAGATAATTTAATTTGATGTCTAGTGACCAATCGTATCCATCACTCAAAGTTTCTACAAAATTAATAATTTCATATTTAGAGACAGAATCATATTTGTCACCCCGAATTTAAAACATTGCGAGGGATTACTGTTGGCAATTAAATTTCGTCCAATCAAAAGTTGACAAGTGCAAATTAAAATATTAAACATTAATTAAATTTTCTATTTATATTTTGGAATTTCCTAAATTTAATTCCAATATTAAATAGTTAATTTTAATTAATATTTTAATATTTATTTTACCAGCGAATGAGAAGTTGCCATGTGTCAATATGAGGTGTTCCGACCAATTAAATCAAGTCTTGCAGTCCGAAGTCCAAAACAAATCAAATGGTGACAAGTGGCGCATTTGATCGTGTGGACCAATCAAATAATGACACGTAAATATATATTTTTTTTCTCTTTAAAAATAATTTATATTAAAGAGATAAATATCAAAGAAGTTGTTAGCAATCTAAAGACCCTGCATAAACACCTATAAATAGGGGGTCATTTGGAGATCAACAGGGACATCAATAAGTCTTCCAGAGCAAGAGAAGCCCAGAAGATTTCGAAGTTCTCTCAAGGCAAGCTCAAGAAGATTCCCGAAGATCGAAGGCGAAATTCCTGGTGTTCTTCACGAAAGTCATCAAATCAAGGCGTTCAATCCGCGATCAAGGTGTTAGCCCCGCGTTTTGGCGTTTCTCCAAACTCAAATCCACGGTGATTAAAGCGGCGTTCAAGGTGTTCTTCGCAGAAATCATCCAAATAAGGCGTTTGATCTGCAGTTAAGGTGTCAAACCAACAAATCGGCAGTTTTTCTTCAAGTCAAAGTCAAGTCAAATCCATGGTGTTCACGGCGTACTTCACGGTGTTCATCGAAGTTTTCGGCGTTTGATTCGTGATCAAGCTACTCAACCCACGAATCATGTTATTGGCATATCAAATCAAATTCGAAGAAAAGAATCAGGGCATTAATCTTTTAGGGATTATTTTCCACTAAATCATATTCCTTTCAAATATTTGTCACATATATTTCTCGACTTGTAATTTGTATTTATAAAATACGAAATTTTGTGTGAACAGATTTCTTGCACGCCCGGTGGGACTCGAACCTACCCCTCATCTCTTTTCTCTTCACAGACATATCAAATCACTTGTGCAGCAAGTTCAATGGCCCATAAGAAGAATAATAGTTGGTGCTACCAAAAGGGACGACATTGACAAGCCTGCTGAGGATGCTGTCAATCAATCCTCAACCGAAGCCAAGGTCTCTGATTCTGAGTCCTTCCTATGGTTCCAATCCTCCGAGCCCAATGGCATTTGCTGGCAAAGTGCTCCACTTTGCTAATGCAACCTCTGTGGATGACCAGTTAGCTCAAATGGCTCAAGCTATAGCAAACTTGCAAAAAATTATTGAGGATAAAGACTTCCAAATCGCTCAGCTTATGGATAAGTTGGAGCATTCAAACATTGTGGAGCCAAGTCAAAATCATCTACCTCCTCAAGTTCAAGCCACAAATGAAGGGCGAACTGAAGAGGCACATCAAAAACACGAGCATGGGCCAAGCCTTGAGCAGTCAACCACCTCTATCGCTACATTGTCTGTGCAACAACTGCAAGATATGATTGCCAACACCATAAAATCTCAATATGGTGCCCCGACGCAGAATTATCCGACATATTCGAAGCCCTACAGCAGACATATTGACTCACTGAGGATGCCGATAGGCTACCAACCCCCAAAGTTTCAATAGTTTGATGGAAAGGGCAACCCGAAGCAGCATGTTACACATTTCGTAGAGACGTGCAACAATGCGGGAACTTATGGCGACCACTTGGTGAAGCAATTTGTGCGTTCGCTAAAGGAAATGCTTTTGACTGATATGTTGATTTGGAGCCTGAGTCCATCAATAGTTGGGATCAAATGGAGAAGGAGTTCCTCAACCGCTTCTACAGCACAAGGCGCATCGTAAGCATGATCGAGCTCACCAACACAAGACAGTTGAAGGACGAACCTGTCGTGGACTACATCAATCGTTGGTGTGCACTAAGCTTAAATTGCAAGGATAAGCTCTTCGAGATTTCTGCAGTGGAGATGTGCATCCAAGGAATGTACTGGGGGCTCCAATACATTCACCAAGGAATCAAGCCTCGCAACTTCGAAGAGCTAGCTACCCGTGCCCATGACATGGAGCTCAGCATTGCCAATCATGGAACCAACTTCCATGCAAGAGACCAGTGAAAGGAAAAGAGAAGTATGAGGAAGAATGAAGACTACAATGAGTCATCCGCGAAATAGTCCATGCTCAATAAAGCAACTCATTTCAAAATTCTTGCAGGCAATAACAAAAGTGGAGGAAGGTTAGGAAATCGACACATCCCAAGTGAAAGACACCGGTTAACACTTAAAGAGATGCAAGAGAAGGAGTACCCATTCCCAGACTCTGATGTGTCTCACATATTTAATGAACTGTTAGCAAGAAAGTTTATTCAACTATCAGAACCAAAGCGCCCCAAAGAAAGTGGGATGGTGAACGATCCGAAGTACTGCAAATACTATCGAGTCATTAGTCACCCTATAGAAAAATGCTTTGTGGTTAAGAACAAAATCATGGCACTAGTAAAGGATGGAAAGATAATCCTTGATAGTGAAGATACTGCAGACGCAAATACTACTAGTGTTACAACTATTGCAAGTGCAAATGATATCCTTGAAGTCAAGAAAAGTGCCGTTTTGTCACCAACACTTATGGGGGCATCGACGACAATCTAATTTGGGAGTTTTGACCCTAATATGGTTGAAAATATGTGTGCTAATGCAAACACTAAATCAATGACAAAGCCTTCTACTAAAACTGATGATGGCGACGAGTGGACTCTGGTGACCCGCCAAAGAAAACAAATGCAACGCGTCAAGCAAATTCGTTCGACGTGGTCAAGAAATCCAACTCTAGTTAAGCATAAGCACCATGAGTCGATGAAAAGCTCCAAAGCTCAGCATGTAGGATCAAAAAAATCATTAAGTAGTTGCAAGCGGGACCCCCTGACTTTAGTTGACTTCTTCACTGAGAGAGGCTTTCAGCCAAAAGTCAGAACAGTGCGTGCTACCTCTGATGAAGTAAGAGGCCAAAATTCTTCTTCTTCATGTAATACCAAAATGCCTGACGCCAACGAAGTTGAAGTCACTATCAGCTCTTGTTATACAAGTACTATTGAGATACAAAGAACATGGTCTCGCCGTCAAGTTATGAATCAACTTAAAAAGTTCAATGAAGATGGTTTTGTACAGCTGACGAGATTCGGGTGGAAGCCAATGCTCGTCCCACTTATGAAAGCAAATGGAACGATGAGATGGAGTCTTGTCTTCCAAAGGCCAAGAATTTCTAAGGATCATGTAATAGTTGTGCCATCACAAGAAGAAGCGGGGGGCAAGTAATCATCATCTTCAAGCTCAAATGCTCCTGGATATGAGCATAAACTGTCTTATGAAAAAAAAAAAAATCAAAGTCAAACTCAAATGTACTCCTTAACATGAGTATAAACTGTTAAAGTCAAACTCAAATGTACTCCTTAACATGAGTATAAACTGTTAAAGTCAAACTCAAATGTACTCCTTAACACGAGTATAAACTGTTAAAGTCAAATTTAAGTGTACTCCTTAATATGAGTATAAATTGTTAAAATCAAATTCAAGCGTACTCCTTGACATGAGTATAAACTATCTACAAAATCAAGTTCCAAATAATTGACTCCTTGACACGAGTATAAAAGGTCTGCAAACTCAAAAAAAGATTGCTCCTGACGCACGAGCCTAAACTGCATCAAACTCCTGACCTGGCATGAGTATAAACTGCGTACGGTACCCACCAATGGTAATGCATGTGGTTAAACTGCTAGCATACTCCACTGAAGGTATTGCATGTGGTTAAATATAAAATACTCCACCTAGTCCAAGGTGGCTAAGTAATGGGTACTCCTGGCCCGCATGAGTATAAACTGTGTACGGCTTCCCCTCAAAATCATCTCAGGTTCTTTGAACTATGTTATGACTTGATCCTTTCATTGGGTACGTAGGCAGCTTAGATAACTTTTAAGTTCAGTCATGATCTTTGGATAAAATTATTTGTCCGTGCAGCTATTACTTCACCAAGCTTGAAGAAGAAGAATCGTCAAACATTTTCATAAGCATTCTTCCAAGTTCTACAAGTCTTTGATTGTGGTTAATAAGCCTCTGAGCCGACTGTATTTGAAGTTCTATAAATTTGCATGATAGGCACACCAAGTCTTTGAGCCAATCGGAGCGCTAAATCTCCAAAGCACAGTCTCCTTGCAACTTCGTGGTAGAGAATTGGGACTTGCCTCATTACTGGATAATCTTCTTTGTGGTGGGGATTGTCTCTTCATTTCTTTGAAGTCTATAATTATTTCTTGGATCAAAAAAAAAAAAAAAGTACTTCAAGTCTCGCCTCTCTCAAGGTAAAATATTCGGCATGTTCTTCGCCGAACCTTGAAGTAGAGGGCATTTGTTGGCAATTAAATTTCGTCCAATCAAAAGTTGACAAGTGCAAATTAAAATATTAAATATTAATTAAATTTTCTATTTATATTTTGGAATCTCCTAAATTTAATTCCAATATTAAATAGTTAATTTTAATTAATATTTTAATATTTATTTTACCGGCGAATGAGAAGTTGCCATGTGTCAATATGAGGTGTTCCGACCAATTAAATCAAGTCTTGCAGTTCCGAAAGTCCAAAACAAATCAAATGATGACAAGTGGCGCATTTGATCGCGTGGACCAATCAAATAATGACACGTGAATATATATATATATATATATTTTCTCTTTAAAAATAATTTATATTAAAGAGATAAATATCAAAGAAGTTGCTAGCAATCTAAAGACTCTGCATAAACACCTATAAATAGGGGGTCATTTGGAGCTCAAAAGGGGACATCAAGAAGTCTTCCAGAGCAAGAGAAGCCCAGAAGATTTCGAAGTTCTCTCAATGCAAGCTCAAGAAGATTCTCGAAGATCGAAGGCGAAATTCCTGGTGTTCTTCGCGAAAGTCATCAAATCAAGGCGTTCAATCCGCAATCAAGGTGTTAGCCCCGCGTTTTGGCGTTTCTCCAAACTCAAATCCACGGTGATTAAAGCGGCGTTCAAGGCGTTCTTCACAGAAATCATCCAAATAAGGCGTTTGATTTGTAGTCAAGGTGTCAAACTAGCAAATCGGCGTTTTTCTTCAAGTCAAAGTCAAGTCAAATCCACGGTGTTCAGGGCGTACTTCACGGTGTTCATCGAAGTTTTCGGCGTTTGATTCGTGATCAAGCTACTCAGCCCACGGATCGTGTTATTGGCATATCAAATCAAATTCGTAGAAAAGAATCAGGGGATTAATCTTTTAGGGATTATTTTCCACTAAATCATATTCCTTTCAAATATTTGTCACATATATTTCTCGACTTGTAATTTGTATTTATAAAATACGAAATTTTGTGTGAACAATTACTATAGTCACTAAGCCAATTGTCGTTAATTACATTTTCTATAAAGGTAGTCACACAAAAGTTCACCTCCATACTTGCTATTTCCATGGGTAATTCCTTTACTATTAGTGACGGACAATTTTCCATCACTAATAAGCGTTTTTCTAGTAGTGAAAGAAGAAAAGAAAACCCAACCCAACCACCTAAATCTTGGCCGAACTCAAATTTATATTTTGCTCCAATTATAACTATACAAGCGTGACTTATTTATTTTATATAGAAAAATAACTCAATCTTATATCTTCTTTTGTCATAATTAAAAGCTTGTTCCTCTAAGATGTAACTGAGTGCCTGGTTAAACATGGATTGAAGATATTCGTCAGTTCGCATTCACTACAAGAAAATTAGTTTTTTACTACGTTAAGAAAATTATAGCAAAAAACCAAAATTCGTACCATAAAAGCTTTTTATTAGAACTTCACTATGTGTTTCCTACCGTAGTTAATACAATCATAACAAATATTTTTACTATGGACTAGTGGCGTAGCCAGAATTTTTATTCAGTGGGGTCAATGTTCGTTAACTGACCAATCGTCAACCATCATTTTCCTTTCAATAAGTCCAACATCATAAATTTCCGACGATAAATCCTTCAAAAAAATGTCGATATTGCTTTCGATTATATTATTTTTGATTGAAAATCTGTCAAAATTTGTATTCTTTTAGTACATCAGAGTTGTTTACAATTTAATAAATTAACCTATTAAAAATCAACTAAAATAAAAACAACTGTATATATATTTTTTTTTCTTGAAGACCCAACAAATTTTGTAGGTTAGACAAACTTAATAAATTAATTAATTCCACTCATTGTTCATGCGACGTATAGTGCGACGTATTTATAGATAAGAAGATAAATTGAACTTTTAAAATATTATATTATTAGTGGATACAAATATATGCTCGTATATAGTTTTGTTTTGGTTCTTTTCATGACGAGAGGCTTATTATTATTTTTTACTATTTTAAAACTAAATGAAAAATTCAAATTAATTTGTCTACATTTTTTTCTTTTACCTTATGACTCCCTTCTATTTAAATTTATAATTTTGTTAGTGGGTCAATCAATCCCATTATTGCTATATTTTCTACCAGACGAATACAAATTTGTATATGTATAATGGGACTTTGACAATGTGAGGGGGTCATTTGCACCCCCATACATACATGTTCCTGCGTCGGTGCTACGGACAAAGACCATAGTCAATAGCTTTTACTACCAACTTATGTATTTTTGCTACAATATGTTTTTGTAGCCAATGAAATCGAAATAAGCCACCTTTTTGTTACAAAATTACTATTTTTTATTATTTAAATTAAATTAATCCTCCAAAATAACTATGTTCTTTTCTTTTTTAATATAATTCATTGTGGCTATCCACAAATTGAACCATCAAACCCGAATTCTATATCATGCTGTCTAGCCACATGCACTCGTGCAAGGGTGCTTAGAGCTTATTTTTGTGTAAGTTGAGGTTCGAACCCTCTCCTCCAACATACATATTGAGGAGTCTTGCCGTTGTACTATTGTAATTTTTTTTACTTATCACATGTTTCTGAAAATTATCAATTTATTAATTTAATTTTATTAATTTATTAATTATCCTTAGTTTCATTAAATTTAAGGTTAAATTATTAAATTATTTATTTTAATTTTACATAATTGAGGAATTGAATAGATTTTTCAAAAAATGATTCCTCCAATTCAATTATGTCAATTGTATGTTTTCACAAATTTAACTGAATAATTTTATTAATATAAAATTAATCATTAATTACTATATATTGATTAATCTAAATATATGCTTATAGGCAATGATTACAACAAAAGTTATTTTAGGAATTGTCATATTTTACTATATAATTATTTTTTTATAGTAACGGCACATTAATAAAATAAGTTAATTTTAATATTTTTTTTCCAAATTTTTAGGAAATGTCTACCAAATCCCATCCATTTATTTTAACAATTTTTTTTTTCAAAAAGCCTTTTCTATACTTCATATTTTTGCAGAATTTTTTTATAGAATTTTTGTCAAAAATTAAAAAAAAAATAATTTCTATTTTCCAAAAGAATTTCCACAGGAAAATAAAGAATTTGTTTTTTGAATTTTATCCAGGAAATTGCACATAATATATAACAACTAATATCTTTGTTTTTTTTTTGCAGAATTTTTCGTACATTTGGGAATGTTGAATGTTGACGAAAACTATACTCGGGTTTCAAGTCAACACTATTTAAATATAGTAGAAATAATCCGATATTTTAGCAATTATTTAAATAGACGTAGTTTTCAACATTTTCTTCTAGCTTTCGCTTCTTATTTATTTTATCATGTACCTTCAACTTATTTTGAATTAAATTCTTTTTCGGTGATCATAAGTTTAATAAGTATTAGCAACGAAGCACAATCAATGCGTGTAATGGATATGAATATAATATTCATAATTCATTATTAAAAAATAATTTAATTTGACACTTTTTTTGTGACACTTATTAAAAGTGTTATAGTTATACACCTATTGTAACACCTCATAAAAAATGCATCAATATGCATGTCAAATTTTAACTATAATGTGTCTTTTGTAATACTATAAAGTGTCAAGGTAGTATATTGTGACACTCAAATACATGATACTTTGACTGATGCCACTAATTCAAAATTGCCTTTTTGTGACATTAGTTAAAGTGTCATATATTTGAGTATCATTATAGTTATCTAGGCATTTTATAGTGTCATAGAAGATTATTATAGTTAAAATTTGAGATTATTATAGTTAAAATTTGATTTACTTGTTGAAGCTCTTTTTATGAGGTGTCATAATATGTGCACAAATATGACATTTTTTAAAAGTGTCGAATTAGATCATTTTTTATATGACATTTTTTTAAAAGGGTCGAATTAGATCATTTTTTAGTACTGATTAGGTTTTTATAATTTCAAATCATCAAATATTTATCAATTTTCTTATATGCATAGATGTATATACATATTAACTATATTCAATGTATTTATTAAGCTTATGATAATTAAAAGGAAAATTAATTCAAATAAAATTTAATGGAGAAAGAATTATGTTGTGAACTTCTCTATTGATTACTTTTAGGGAGCAACAAAATCATTTTCAACGTTTTGTTTTCTTTTTTCTTTTAATTCTTTTTTGTTTGAATTATGGTTAATAATAATTGCATAATAAAATTCTTCATTCTTAAAAAAATAGCCTAATTTGACAAATATAATGTTGCACTTTTAAAAAATGTCTTAATAGTGTATCTATCGTGACATTTTATAAAAGTACATTAATAAATTATATCAAATTTGAACTAAAATGTGTTTTTTTTGTGACGCTACAAAGTGTCAACATGAGCTATTGTAACACTCAAATGCATGGCGCTTTAGTTAGTGTTACCAAACCAAATTTGCTTTTAGTGACACTATTAAACTCATTTATTTAAGTGCGGCGATATTATATTTTGATACTTTATACTGTCAGGATAAATACATTTTAGTTCAAACTTAAGATAACTTATTGAGACACATTTTATGAGGTGTTATAATAAGTATACAAATATAATACTACCATATTATATGTATCACAGTATGTCATTTTTTTTGGTTGTGCTCATTTACTATTGATTGCGGAGACGCCATCGCATGGGATAATTGATTAAAGTTATTCACTATATAACACAAAATGCTCATTACCAAGTACCAACTATTAGGTGATCTAGTAGGTAGGATGATGTGCTAAATTCCTTAAGCATTGTCAAGGGCTCGAATCTTAGAGTTGTAGTGGAGTAATTAGGTTGGGAGGATCCCCCCCTATAGTGGGCCTCTGCAGTATGGCAATCCTCATTATGAATTAGTTGGTCAATAAAATCGGAACTGGATGATTAAGACAAAAAAAAAAAAAAAATGTTGTTTCAAAATGGAGTTGTTTTATCAATATTCTTATTTCAATGTTTTTCTGATTGAATCAATAAAAATGATGGTTATATAAAAAATTATTACTTTACATAATTGTCCTTACAAAAACAATTATTGAAAGAATATTTTAATTAGTTCCAAAGTTCGTCACGCTTTTATAGACTTTTTTACCAATTTCGTCCCATAGGAATATTGTAGTTTTTTCAATTTAGTCCCAATTAGAATTTTTTTTTCAATTTAGTCCCAAAAATTTGTGACTTTTACGAGTTTCATCCCAGTGAAGGTCCGCCGTTAGTATAGTTGACGGAACTTTCACGTGAGTAACACGTGCCATTAATCAAACAACCAAACAGTGGGAAAAGGAGTCAGAGTGAGACGTTAGGGTCAAAATCCATATTTACCTTTGCCTTTTCATGCCCCAATTCTCAAAAACCTAAACCTAAAAAAACCCAAAATCTCTCAAAATTGATCGAATCCCATTTCTTCACAACGGAGTAGACCCACATTCTTCTTAGCGGGAGAATGTCACTACAACCTGAACACTTGGAGGATGCGCCTAATCTTTAAGTTTTGTGGGCAACCTGGCTACAACAAGAAAGGGTGTAAGCTCAGGACGGAAGCAGAGGAGCTTGTGACTAGTTTTGAGGCTAAGGAACTGAGTCAATCACAAAACACCAACTTAGACCAAATGACAACTATTGCTGAGGAAACTGTCAGGCCATCAAAACTTCAGGTAAGTGCAACTTTTGATGTCTTATTAAATGTGATTTTATGTACAATTAATGGTCTAATTTTTTGACAATTTCAGTCTAGGACGATACTTTTCAGTAGCATCAGTGATGAGTAAGGACAATAGTACAATAATGAAGTTGGAGTGGGCACATCACATGTATGTTTTAATTACTATACAATATCATTTTTCCTACTTTCTTTGTTTTTGAGTATCTAATTTTTACAATTATGTATTACAAAGGCACAACTCACCACTAAAGCTTCATCAATCCTTACAAGAATGCCAAATATACCACTTATGCCACCTCCTCCACCACATCTCATCAAGCCTCCTGTTAGTACTCAAGCTAGTGGAAGCAATGTCCCAATGCTCAGAAAAGTTGGAAGGAACTATGTAACAAGGAATAATCTTTCAACTGCATGTGCATTAGTCAAGCAAAACGGTCTTGAGACAAAGAAGGGTGGATCAAAGAAGAAGAATAATTAATATGTTTATTTTGAGAATGTCCTTTGCCATAGATGTTTAAGAACAAATTCGTTTGATCTTACTTGGTTAGGTGTATGATGGTGTAAACAAGCCCTTTTTGTTCTTTTGTTTTGTTTACAGTGTCAACCAATTTCTTGTTCTGTTTATAGTGTAAACAAACTCATTTTGTTCTTCATTCTTTTGTTTTGTTTACAGTGTAAACATGCCCTTAATTTGAATTTGTATGTATCAATACATGTTTTGTTGGCAACTTTACATTGCACTTTCAAGTTTTTAATGCTAATAGATGAACAAAACATTTTAATTCCAAAACATTACTAATATATAACAACAACACAAAAATGAACAAAACATTACTGCAAAACATACAACTTAATAACTTAATACTTCATTAATAAAACCAAAAATTTGCCATAAACAGTGGGGAATAACATATTCCCTATATAACATGAAGCATTTCATACTAATTTTTTTTTTAAAAAAAACAGTTGAATAACAAAGAAGAAAATTAAAGCATCCACAAAACATTCCCCCATTCATCAAGTACTCCATCATCTAACACGTTTCTACTTCCAAAACATCAAAAACAAAGCAACAAACAACAAGACCATCAAAATTTTGTTCTTCCTCTTCTTTTTTCTTCATTAGCCCTCAATATGTTAATCATACACAATAGGCCTGGATAATGGCTCGAGCCTTAGCTAGCACACATGGGAGGATCTTGCCACTCAAAAAAAAAAACGGCAACCACCATTTCTATTCCGGCAAGCAAGAAATCTTTGACCCGGATTCTCGTCAGTCCATGACGTCCATTGCCGAGCTATGTTGCCACATAAACAATTGACATTCCCAACCTCCATCACCTCCTCCATTTTTTTTCTCGTCTCTTCAATAGTAAACAAAGAAATGACAAGGAAAAATAATTGATTTTTTCTGGAGTTGCAAAGCCTTTATCAGCTGGAAAATGGCGCCAAATTTCCCTCCAGAAAACATTATGTCAATCCAACCACAAGTCAATTATATGTAATAGACACGTCATAGTTCCGTCAACTATACTAACGGCGGACCTTCACTGGGACGAAACTCGTAAAAGTCCAAAATATTTGGGACTCAATTGAAAAAAAATTCTGATTGGGACTAAATTGAAAAAACTACAATCCTATGAGACGAAATTGGTAAAAAAAAGCCTGCTTTTATAAGTATAATATAATATAAATATGAATATAATATAATAAATATATGAATAGATAGATATAGATTAATGTGCTTCGGGTTATTCAAGTTTAATCCGTTGAAAATAATTTATTTCGACTTCTCTCCCTTAATTTTGTACTAAGTGGTTGAAATTATCCTGCCATCATTATTCCAAATTTTGTAAATGAGATATAATGCTGGGATAATAGCTGTGTGTATATAGGAACTGGATTGATCTGTTAACTTTATAATCCAAAATTGAAATATGAAATTAAAGACATAAGTTGTGGCTGCTATAATGCTTGTGTCGTTTCCTTCTGTATCGCAATTTTTTTTTTTCGTAATTACATTTACAAAATTGGATTTTTTGCACAGGGTCCCTTGTGTTAGTTTTAATTGTTGGAAAAAATTCTATGATATTTTAATTAGTATATTAAACACTATGAAATTAAAAAAGCATAGAATAAACCCTATAGCCTCTGAGTTGATGTCATGCGTTTGTGCTGCAAAAAATGGATCCAATTTAACTACTAAATTGATTGTTATACTCCTCTTCTAGGCTGATATTCTCCCCATTTTTCACTCCTCCCAAATCCCAATACTCAAATTGGGTTCAATTTAAAAACTACCATTTTTATGTCTAAAAAAGTAAATAAAAATATTTTTAGAACATGAAATATATTTAAAAAAAATCTAACTAAAGAAATATTTCAACCAATTACACTAAAAATATTTCTCAATCAGATATTCTTAAGATATCCGAATTTATTTCCATAAAATGAAAATGGTACTTGCTGCAATGAAACAAATTTTTATAATCTGTATGATTTATATTTTATCCCAATCAGGAAAACTTTTATCTATATATATATAGTGAGAGAGAGAGAGAGAGAGAGAGAGAGAGAGAGAGAGGCGACCTCAGACCTGGCATGGATGGGTGGGTGGGTGAGCTTGGGCCAGATGACTGTCAAATGAAGGGAAAAAAAAGGAGGGGGAAAAAGAAAGAATTAACTCTTTTTAGATTCATTAATCGACGTGTCCGACACTCTACGAAGTCATTTTTGAACCTAAGGACAAGAATTGAGAACATCTTTAGACAAAATATATGGGAAAATTTGGATGATATACAAACGAATCCTTTTTTTTTTTCGTTTAAATTCCTCAAGATTTTTTGTCAACAGTAGAAGATGATGTTTTTCATTTCATCTAACCCTTCAGGAAATTGTTTTTAAACCACAAAGAATTGGTTCCACAGCACCACAAATGTAAATCATGTGCTAGGGGGCAAAGGTTAATCTAATTTTTGACAGTGTCGTGAGTATCGTTATCCCATCACATGATTCAATATCAACATTTAGTAGTGTTGTTATGTGACTATGTTATGTATGGATACTTTTGGAAATGTTGATTATTGAAAAATATAATAGGCTTTTAAATCAAGAATAGTAAATATAATAATATAACCCCTTATTTTATTAAGGGAATTGTTATTGACACTCCAAAATTGTTATTGACACTCCCACTTAATATATAATTTATATAAACTGACCAATATACCCTTTTAATTTTTAAATAGAGAATTGTTATTGACACTCCAAAATTGTTATTAGCACTACACTTTCATTTTTATATTGAAAAATTGCCCAAAATGCCCATTGATTCTAAAATATGGTTCAATACACTTTATCCCCTTAATTATAGGCTTTATATTATTTACTTCTATAGACTAATAAATGTAACACCCAAACCCCTCCCTCCCTCCACTAATATACTCCGACAAACATATTCTTAAATCTATACAAATGTGTGTGCATATATATATATATATATATATACGAAGTATTTATTTCAATTTATAACCTAAATTTAATTTTCAACGTATTTTAACTAAAAACCAAGTTATTTACTTTTCAATCAAAAGTAAACTTTACTCTTTTAAATA
Source organism: Petrea volubilis (assembly GCA_026212405.1). Classification (NCBI taxonomy): domain Eukaryota; kingdom Viridiplantae; phylum Streptophyta; class Magnoliopsida; order Lamiales; family Verbenaceae; genus Petrea; species Petrea volubilis. The sequence goes on along the minus strand of CM047879.1, from coordinate 19,946,540 downwards.
TATGAATAATTATGTTTTCATTAATTACTTAAATGTGTCTTTCTTTTTCTAAATAGAAAAATTGAATGGATATTCACATTTTTTTTAAGTATTCACATTTAATTAATTCTATTATAAGTTAATTTAGTATAAAAGGAATTTATCAAAAAAAAAAAAATAGTATAAAAGCACATACTTAAATCACGGATAAAAAATATTTATCCATTTTTATTCAAAATAGTCAAACTTCACTTAATTAAGTTTATACTTAATAAATTTATTAAATTCAAGCATTCGAATAGTTTTTCATGTTTAATATTTAGGTATTATTCCAATAACTTATTAACTTTGGTTTTATTTCTATTTACTTAAGATATCGATTATTTTTTTACAATTAAAATTAAAAATATATTTTTATAGCTAATAAAGGATTTGAAGATCAATTTAGAATGCTAACTGTAGAAAAAAAATTAATTGTATAAATTCGAGTAGTGTAAGGACAACTTTGACTTGTTTTTCAATTAAATTGCATATGAATTGTACTTGATATTTTAAGGGAGTGAATGAAATATAGCATATAGTTGAGAGAATAAAGTGCATCTTATCATATTTTAAAATAAATGGGTATTTTAGTCAATTCTTTACTAACAAAAGTAAGAATGGAGTGTCAATAACAATTTTGGAGTGCCAATAACAATTCCCTTTATCAATTACTTGATATATTAGTTTTACCAGCAGACGAGTATAAATACCAAAAATCAGTTAAGAAAACTTTTTATTTTGAATAGCCCCTATGTATATTAATCGATAAATTTTTAGAGACGAACTTAAATAAACGTCAAAATCTTATAATTTGTCTCTAAATGTTACATAAGAAGGCAAGTTGAAATAAGTATCTCTAGTTTTCTTCGTTTTCTTCAAAAAGTCTCCCTATATGTTAGTGGGGGCATTTTTATGATTTTTAAAGACAAATAAAACAACATCCTAATATCACATTGTTATGGTGTAAATAAATAATATGCTTAAACAAAAAAAATGAAGAAAATAAATTCGAGAGCAGAGAAAGAAAAAATAATTTATTTAAGAAAAATATGAAGAGAGTGAGAAAAAGTACATTTTATAATAACTAGTACGATGGACACACGCTTTGCGCGTGGTGAGTAATATTTACTTTATTTTCTTAAATATTGAGTTTTATAAATATAATTGTAATAAATATGGATAAATAAAAAGAACCCTTTGATTAAATGTTATTTATTATATATAAATATAATTATTATATAATTTAATTTATAACTTTTTTATATCCTAATTAAAATTATTACAAAGCAATTTTCTTGTCAAATTAGAGTAATAAAAGAACTTTTTTTCAGTTAAATATCAAATTAATTTGTTTAAATGAATATTTTTAGACTTGTGTTTGTGTTCAAAATAACGTAATTAATTTGTTTATCTTATTACTTAATCTCGGTAGCATCAACTTCCATCTATTATTTGTAGTCACGTATATTTTCAAAGTTTCTTTTCTTTCCTTTTTTTCAAAGTCACTTTTTCCTAATTAGCAATATAACATATATATATATATAATTCGGAAGGCTTGAAACTATTCAAATAAGCATATATGTGAAAATTCAAGAGTAGATTAATCGGTAATTTCTCTGAAAAAAATATTGCATTTATAGCAAATATGAAGAAGAGGAACTGTGAAAATTTGCGATAGTTTTAGAGGCAAAGTGGAAAAATTCAAGATTTTTTTTGTGGTTTAGAAATGGCGCCAAGGATTGAATTTGGAGCCAAACTGGAACATTGGGGGATTTACAAAGTTCACGGATCGATGACCTGCACATTGTACAAGCCGTTGGATCGAATTCGGATATCTTGCAGTGTGCGGTCAAGATTCCATGAAAAAAATTTAGTGCATGGATATTACAACAGAAAAGTTTTTATTTATAATTTGTAGTTATTTAAGCAGAGGAAAATCAATTATTTTATAGTTAATAGCTATTTCAGAACTGACATCTATTATTATGTGTTAAAATCTAAATAATTATCCTGTTCAGTTTGTTATAATAAGTTGATTCATAAATTATTTTGATCAATTATCATAATGAATTTATCAATATTATTAAATTTTCAAATTGCAGCATCTGAGATGTAATTGAATAAAATATTAATTAGTTTTACATGGCGACAACTCTTGCAATTACACGTGTTGATGACAAATCTTTAACATATTTATAGTGATGATTTTAGTAACATAGAAAATTATGGTAACAATTTTGTTTTAATTATAATTGAATTGTCACTATAAGAATGTCATTATTCGTTAATAAAAATAAAAACGACTTTTACATTATCACTTAATGCATTAGTGAGAACATTATTAGTGAGAAAATCAAAATGTATTGTCACTTTTACATTATCACCTAAATTTTGGTCGTTAATATTACTACACTTTTTGTTGCGATGGTAAAGTAAAAAATTGCGAATAAATCAAATGCTACATCAAGAAATCCATTGGAATATTCCATGTAAATTAATGTTATAAAATCTGGAAAAACAACCTAAAAAAAAATCATATAGCAAAATATAAATTCGCGTTAAAATCGGAAGAGAAAAAAATGATTTCCTTTCTTGTTAATGCAAAAATGAAAGTTCAAAGGCTTGTCTTCATTAAGCCCATATTCTTTTTTTTTATTATTTTTTTAATAAATAAGCTCATATTCATATGTAGTTGAAGAATTCTGTTTGTTGAATAATCAATCAATTAATATAAGTATTAAATATTAAGGATATAAAAATCATTATCTGATTATAAGAAGGAATACAAAAATAATTTGATTATATACTTAAAACTTGAATACAAACTTAAAGTATTTATTAAATTTTATACAAGAATATATATTTGTAGTTGCTTGTAATGAGTTTTATGAAAGTTATTATAGAAAAGTAATTTAAAGTAAAAAAAGATTACATGATTAAAATAAAAAGTAAAAATAGGAAATTAAGAAAATATTTGATAAAAGGGGAGATAAAAACAACTGAAAAATATATATCCACGCTATTAATTCATGATATAGAAGTCAATATATATATATTTAACATTAATTTCAAGAATCATATTATGAAACTGATGGTAACATTTGAATGAGATAAGAAAGTATTTGTGTCTGAAATCAAAGTCGAATATTTGTTATTATCTCAGAATGAATGCCATATACATGCATTCAAACTTCCAAACTGTATCCGGCTAGGCACATACCACATAAAAAACATTGATGAATTTTTTGTAAACTATTATATAATATAGTGCAACAACTTACAAAATTTCAGTATAGCAGACTTCAATCACCTCAATAATTGGTCTTCACAATAACTTGTGCATAAATGATTTGTTGTGCAGCTTCTTCACGTTGCTGAAAAAAAGTTTTATCACCATGGAATGCAGTAACAAAGTCATTTTTTACTTGGTAATTATTTGATAGCATATATACTTAAGGACGTTCATCGATGGAGGCAAGATAATTTTTCATTTTTTAAAAGTGAAATTTGAGCTTCAATGTATATGTGTGTGCACGCTTGCAGAGAGAGAGACAAAGAGAGAATATAACCTTATACAACCGTGCTATCCCCTACATAAAGCCTTACCATATATCTTACACAATTTCAATCATAATGTTGAAGTTGACATTGGATTTTGTGCAACTCTATTGCAGGTTCTTTAATGTTTATCCTATCCCCAAGAGATTCTGCTGAGCACTTCAAAGCCAACTCCAATACGGATGATACACATTCCAATTTTTTGTCAAAGTGTACTTCCTCAAAATTCAATAAGTTGGCATCTATAACCTAAATTGATGACTTGGGAAGTGAACTTTCGACCCAACTCTTTAAGGTCAAATCTCCAGTAAACATGTCATCACTTGGCCTTGTCCTTGTAAAAGTCTCCATGAGCATGATACCAAAACTATAAACATCACATCTTATGGAAACTAGCCCTTCCAAACCGTACTCTAGAACAAAAATAACAATATTACAATGTGCAAATATGCCGTTACAAGAAATGCATAAATTGAATACACACACACACACACACATATGAAAGTAGAATAAGAAAGTCAATAATTCCAAAATTGACAAGATTCACCTGGAGCGATGTAGCCCTGTGTTGCTAGGGTGTTGGTGTGCAAAATACTCTCATCTTCCCCCAATAATTTTGCTATCCCAAAATCACTTACATGAGCAACCATCTCTTCATCCAACAAGACATTGCCAGGCTTCAAATTACAGCGGGCAATGGGTGTTGAGTAACCATGATGGAGATATTCCAATGCCGATGCAACATCAATCATTATGTTCAATCTTTGCATGATATCCAAGCAATAGTTGTGGGAATATAACCATTTTCCAAGGTTTCCATTGGGCATATATTCAAGAATTAATGCCTTGAAACTCTCGTTAGAGCAACTACTGATCACTTTGGTAAGATTTTTATGGCGAATGTTACGTAGTACTTCACATTCATGTTCAATCATTATGTTCAATCTTTGCATGATATCCAAGCAATAGTTGTGGGAATATAACCATTTTCCAAGGTTTCCATTGGGCATATATTCAAGAATTAATGCCTTGAAACTCTCGTTAGAGCAACTACTGATCACTTTGGTAAGATTTTTATGGCGAATGTTACGTAGTACTTCACATTCAACATCAAAACTTTTAAAGGCACCTTCTGATTGTAAGTCGAACACCTTTATCGCCAAAACTTTCCCGTCTCTAAGAATGCCTTTGTAAACAAAACCATAACTTCCCATGCCTAGTAAATTACTTTCACTGAAGTGATTTGTTGCTTGTAAGATTTCATAATAGGAAATTCTTTCCGGCACAGTGGGTAATGACCCATCAATTCGGTTTGTAATTGCCGTATCTTTCCTTCTACATCTTACGAAGATAAAGGCCAAAGAGATAACCATGAGAAATGCAAGAAGCCCAAAAAGAATAACCAAAGCAAAATGCATCTTTTTCCTCGTTGATTTGTGTTTGGAGATAGTATGGCAAGGTCGGACATCATATCCTTTGGATCCCACATAATCCCTTATTGGCTTTAAAAGACTCCATAGTGAAGTTCTTAAAAGGACCAGCAATGGAAATTTCTCCAGTTAAAGCATCTGAAAGAAACATTAAAGTAGTCAAGGAAATGGAGTGCCGCCAAGGACTTTGGAATTGAACCAGGGAAGATTATTATAAGAGAGGTCAAGAGTTACCAAATTGATCATCTTGCCCATGGATATAGGAATAGAACCTTTTAGTGCATTATGTGCCAAAGATAGATTAACCAAATTCTAGTAAATTTCCAATTGTGCTTGGAATATAATCTGACAATTGATTTTCTGATAAATCAATGCAGGTTGCTACTGCTAAATTGCCCATATTTGGATGTAAAAACCCACTCAAGTAGTTTGAAGACAAGTCTAGCCTCACCAAATCTTTTAGTCGCCATAAGCTTGAAGGTATGCTTGAGGTCAACTTGTTGGAATCTAGAAAGAGGTGTCTTAAAGATGTGATGTTTCCTAAACATTCAGGAATTGAACCTGAAAATTGATTTGTGCTTAAATATATTCCGTACAAGCTATGTAAATCACATAGACCCTTGGGAATGGATTCTCTCAAATTGTTGTTAACTAGCAATAACCCTTGAAGCTTATGCAAATGTTTGACGGTGTATGGAATATTACCAGACAAATCGTTGTTGTCGAGAGCAAGCATCACCAAGTTGCTTAAGTTACCAATTTCTGTTGGAATGCTACCTTTGATATTGCAACTATCGGCAATGAAGATTTGGAGTGATGTAGATAAATTTCCAACGGAAGATGGGATAACTCCATTTAGAGGATTTCCAGTTATTGACAAACTCTGTAAATATCTACAATTAGCCAATGAGGTAGTGATGTTCAATTCTAAAGTAGATGATTCAATCCTCAGATCATTATCATTCAACTAAAGTATTTCAAGGAGTCTCATGTTGCCAAGAGAGTGAGGTACAACACCGGTGAATTTTTTAGAACCGATTGAGAGTTTTTTGAGTTGAGAACAATTAGAGATAGATTCGGGTAATGCCCCACCAAAGTAATTTTTAGCGAGAAAAAATTCTTTAAGAACTGGCAGTTTGTTACCCAAACTGGTTGGAAGACGCCCTGAAAACCCATTGCCAGGAAATGTGAGAATTTGAAGGGTTGAAATATTATAAACCTCTGGTGGAATTTAACCGGTGGAGCCATTAAACCCTAATAATAATCTCTCCAGTTGGTGAAGTTTCCCAATTTCTGTCGGTAAAACACCTATCAAGATTGAAGAAAATGAATATCATAAATATAATCAAACTACTAATATTTCAGTTTTTTTGGGCTTAGTGAGTCCTACCTGTGAAGTTGTTGTATTCAAGAGCCAAGCTTTTGAGCATTGTTAGATTCCCAATCTCTCTTGGGAGCTTCCCAATTAGGTTATTGTGGCCTAAATATAGGGTTTGCATATAAGAAATATTGAAGACATTGAGGGGCACTCTGCCAATAATCTGGTTTTTCTCAATGGCAAACCCAACTAGGTTTTGAAGATTGCCAATCTCCTTTGGTATAACACCTGTCAAATATGATTTACCGTATTAATTTTTTATCTCTTCTTAAATCAAAATTTAATGGGCCTCAGAGCAAGAAAGAGAATTTAAAATGGACATATAGTTGAATAGTTACTGTCAATCTAGTGGAATAAAAAAGTGATACTTACCATTTAAATTGTTATCCCCAAGATATAAAATCTGAAGAGATCTTAACATCCCAATTCTGTGGGCATTTGTCCGCTAAAGAAGTTGTAAGACAAGGATAGGATTTGAAGTTGTGAACATTGGGATATACTTGATGGAATTTCAGCCGGCCAACTGATTTCCAGATAAGTAAATCCCTTTAAGAAATGAAACATTGCTGCACATGTCAACTGGAAGACTGCCACTCAATTCATTTGATGAGAAAGCTATAACTTCCAGTATCGACGTGTTAAATATGGATGGTGGTATAGATCCTGAGAGACTATTGCCTTGCATGCTCAAGACTTGTAGACTATGGAGGCTGGCAAACCCTTGTGGAATTTTTCCTTGTAGAGAATTGAAAGAAAACTCAAGCACTTGTAAATTTGACAAGTTTGACAAGGAATTTGGGATGAAACCTGTGAAGCTGTTATTGCTTAAATACAAACGCTCAAGTTTAGGTAAACGGTTAAACCACGAGGGAATCTCTCCACGAAAGTTGTTAAAACTGAGAAAAATAAACTTCAACCGGCGCAAGAAGGACAACTCTTCAGGCAAAGTGCCACTAAAATGATTGTACCTTAACTCGAGCGAGACGAGGAATGAGAGGTTTCCCAATTGTTGGGGAATGGTGCCTGTGAGGCCCATGTTGGAAATATTAAGGGAAATCACTCTATGGTGGCGAGAGCCACAAGTGACACCAATCCAACTGCAAACAGAGCTTGAATTGGTCCAATTATTAGTGAGTAAGCGCAAAGGATCTAAAGTGATATGAGTTTTCAGGGCAAGAAGAGCGGATTGATCAGTGGAAAGGCTGAGCATGGAAGCGCTTGTGGCTAGGTAAAGCATTTGGCAGTTTACTATTACGAGAGTAAATGCCAAACTGTAATAGCTGGTTTTCTCCATGAGTACTATTACTAAGTTTTATGGTCGTTAGAAGGTGTGATGCAAATACGATGAGATCCTCTTGTAGTAATATATAGAGAAATGGCCAGCTTAACTCACAAGTCTTTTAGCTTTAGGAGAATAAAAAAAGACTTGCTATGCCGACACAAAACTGGAAAATGCAATCGATTGTTTATTCTGGTCAAAAAGAAATGTGAACCTGGGGAATCTTTGTTCTTTTTCTCTCTCCCTTTGTTTTTTTTAATCAGTTAATGTTGGTGATTATGCCCCAAAACAAGAAAAATATGATCCGCTTTTGAGCCAAAAGGACTGCAGTAGATTTATCCTACAGTATTTCTAATTTATGATGCAAGCCCATGGATGTCACAAGACGAATATGACACGACACTGTGAAATATAAACATTTTAATCACGGTAAGAAGAGAATGAATTTAAAAGTAAAGAAGTTCAAAAAGAGTGAGACAATGAATTTAGATAATTTAATAGTAATTTTAGGTCATTTTTTAAGCCCAAAGGACTACAATTGATCAGAATATCTTTAGACAAATATAATATATATATATATATATATATATATATATGAAAAAAAGTTGATTGAAAGATAAAGAGCCTGTTTGGATGAGATTTTTTTTAGAGAAAAAACACTTCTTTTTTGAAAACTTTTTCTCTAAAAAAAATGCTTTAGTGCAAAACATTTGTGTTTGGCTAGGCTATTTTAAAAAAGCAAAAGTCAAGAAAAAAAAAGTTCAAAAGTAACTTGTTTAAAAAATTATCTAGAGTAATTTTAAATAAAAATACTTTTAATTACTGCATATAAATACAAAATTATTTGACTTGAATAAAAAATAAAAACTCTTTTATAAAAAAAATAAAATTCAGTAAACACTTTCTTTTATCAATCACTCAAATATATATAGTTGTCTGAATTAATGAAATTAAATAATACATCTAAACCAAAAAATGAAGTAAATAAATCCGAGAGTATAGAAAGAAGAACTAGTTTACTGAAAAAGAATATGGAAAGAGTAAGAAAAAAGGTAAGAAACACGAGAGCAGCGAGGCAAACAGGAAAATTCGATGTTGGCAAATATCATACTTTATGAAGGGGCAACTAACTCAATCATGTCATAAAAAATTACATAGTTTCTACAAATATTGATGTTATAAGAGTGGAACCAGCAAATTCGATAAGCTCTGATTAATCATAAAAACATACACCTTTTCTTGAATCAGAGATGCCAATATCATCACAAATTCAATACGCTCTAGTTAATCATAGGAAATTACACCATTTCTTTTAAGTTGTGCTAATCCAAAAAAAAAAAAACCTAACAATGAAAAAGGATGCGGGGTTGGATCTCTCTACAATATGCCATCACATAAAGCCAGTTTCTTCATCTTTTCTTCATACCTAAATAATTGCAAGTCTACCAATAGCACTTCGAAATTTATTCATTCTCCCTAGCCTCTTTTTTTTTTTTCCTCGTAAGTGAACCATAACATATCAAATCCAATAGAAAGTGGTGACAAGTCCTGCAACCCAATTTCAATCATGATTACTTAATCAACATAGAACAAAATTCACACAAGAAAGATTTACACATTGCTCTACTTACAAAGATATTGATGGTGTAAACATGGGAGTCTTTGGCATTACAAAATTTATCTCTTTTTCTCCTTATTCAAACAAACCGCCAATGTTGAAGCAATCTTAATTGTTTCGCCGATAAATCATGGACTAGCATTTTTCTTGGCTCTTGTCAATTGAAGCATCGCCGAATTCATATGGCAATGGCCTTGGTCTTGCCTACATTGTGAATATATCTAGAGATCCACTCTTTGATTATCAGAGTTTTCTTTTTCATTTTTTTGGTTGAAAGAAAAAAGAGTTTTTTTTTTTATTTTTTATTTTTAGTGAAAGAAGAACAATGAACGATGGAAGTTTTAGAGTTTGTTTAATTTAGGATTATTTCGAAATCCCATTCTTTGATTATCACAGATTTTTTTTTTTCTTTTTACATTGCGTGAAAGAATAGCTATATATTAAAGATGAACATCTTGGAGTTTGTCAAATTTAGGATTCTTCCAAAATTATTTTCTTGTTCCATGTCATTATTAGGATTCTATAGGAGAGGGAAATAAAAATTTAACGATTCTATTGGAAAGAGAAATAAAACTTTAACCACGGTTAGAGAAATTATATTTTTGGCCATTTTTTTTTAATGAAAAATCATATTCCGCATGGCATAATATTATTGGTTGGCTTGATTGAGCTGTGTTTGGGTTAGAATTTCCCAAACAAATAAGATGATAAAAGCAATTTGAAAGTTTCACTTATTGTTTAAATTAACTTAGATATTGTATAGAAAACAAAAATGAACCAAAGAAAATGAAAAATAGACTAATCAAGAAATTGCTTATGAAAAGCAGCGTACGGAGTCTTGTGTACTTTACTTACTCCATCGAAATAAGAGAAGGGAAGGTTGAAGCTTTTAGGTAGTAGAAAAATACTAAAGATAATCAATTTAAGGGATTGATCCTTTATTTATTTATTTTTTCGAAAGGGAACCCTAAGAATTTATTCAAGCTAATGAATAAGGTCCTCAAGTACAAGATGATTAACATAATCATGAATATTTGTGAGCCCTTCCTAAGAAAGGTTCGTGTTCCTAGCAATAGTGCTTAATCGGCCAACATGTGATAGTTTGACATTATCAATTTGCTGTAAGATATTTCTAGCATCAGAAAACACATTGCCAAGTGGGGAAAAGTAGTCTTCGGTAGAGCCAATTGTTGAGAAATCTAATGAGAAAAAGTTATATCAGTGATTGTATTACAATTCTTTTTGTGTGAGTTATGAATTATATATTTATTTCGAAAACAAAAGAAAGTTTCGGTTTTTATAAAAAAGTAAAATGAGAAAAATAAATTATTTGATGCAACAATAATCTTTTTTGAGTAAAGTGGTTCTTCCCTCTTCATGCCCCTGCTCACCCAAAACACTCTAATGTATGGAGGCGTATGGTGAGTGTTCGGGAGGCAACAGAGGCTCATTTCTTCTGGATTTTAGGCCGGGGGGATTGCTCCTTCTGGTATGATTGTTGGATGGGTGAGGCTCCGCTTTCTATCTTATTAAACAGGCCTGTATGTAGGCTGGAACCAGTTAACGCTTACTGGACTCACGGGAGGTGGGATGAAAGCAAGTTGCGGGATATTCTCCCCTCTGAGTTTGTTCACCAGATTGGTCAAGTTCCTATCTCCTTTGGTAATAACGATATTCTTACTTGGAAATCCTCCCCTCTGGGCAGATTTACTACAAAATCTGCTTTCGAAGCCATTCGTGCCAGTCGGGAAAATCATGGGCTCTTATCACATGTTTGGACTAAACAGATCAGACCCACTGTTTCTGTCTTTATTTGGCGCTTTCTCAATAGTTGGCTACCTGTCCACACAAGACTACAGAAAAAGGGAATTACCATGGTTTCTAGATGCTATTGTTGTGGGGACAGCGTTGAGGATGTTCAACACCTATTTCTTAAAAGCCCTAAAGCTAGGGATATTTGGGCATACTTTACTGATATCTTTGATATTCCTGCCATTGACACAGATAATGCGGCCACTCAGCTCAATCATTGGAAAAATTGTGCGACAACAAGCATTAAGGGAAATGTCAGGTTTGTTGTGCCTGTCCTTATATTTTGGCACATTTGGGAGGCGAGAAATGACTGTGTCCATCGACAAAGGAGGTTCCTAGCCAAACGAATTGTTTGGAGGGTTCTCCATTCGCTGTTTATTCTATACAATGGCAACATTTTTACTTCGCAGCACTGGAAAGGGGATATCCTTCTGGCAGCTCAGCTGGGTTTCAAATTTGATCTCTCTGCTCAACAACCGACCCCACCTCGTATTGTCTATTGGCTGAAACCGGACAGTGGATGGGTTAAGCTTAATACAGACGGAGCGTCAAGAGGCAACCCGGGGGTTGCGGGTGCAGGAGGAGTCATTCGTGATTGTTTTGGGGAGGTTATCAGTTGCTTTTACTCTTTTTTAGGTCATCAATCTAATGTTTATGCTGAATTATACGCGGTTAAGCAAGGGTTGCAGTTGTGTTGTGAACTTGGATTCCAAAGTGTTTGGGTAGAGATTGATGCTTCTTATATATTACACCTCATTCAGTCCAACATCACCAACTGGAAGCTGTCACATCTTCTTATGGGTATTCAAGAACTCAGAACCAAAGCCAATGTTCATTTTTCTCACATATATCGAGAGGGAAACAACGCTGCGGATTATATGGCTAACTTGGCTTGTGATGCTCTGACATCTGCGGTCTTGGAAGGGAACCAAATTCAAGGGCCAATTCGTGGAATGATTAAGATGGACAAGTGGGGTCTTCCTAACTTTAGATTTAAATAATTGCTCCGTTTCTTTTTGGTTTTGCATGGTGTATTTGTGTTTATGTTCTATTTCCAATGTTTTTATTTGTCCTATTTCTGTGAGGATAGAGGTAGGTGCGCAATTTATGCCTTTGGTCCTGCGAATGTGGTGCTCAGCTGCTGCTGTTTTTCCAGCAGTAAGGGGTTTTAGTGTTGGTTGGCTGGTTTGTAGTTGGTCGGCATTTTCTTGGGGGCTGTTTTTCATTTACTCTTATGATTTGGTATGGATGGTGTATGTTTTTGGGGACTCCTTGTGGTGGTTGAGTTTTTTGGGCTGCTCCTACTGTAAGGGGAAGTTTTTTGTCCAGAAAACCTGCCAGGGGGGTAACTGTATTTTTCGTAATCTGTCTTCAAAGCTATCTGTGCACAAACAAAGCAGCTGCAGTCTTTTTGTTGATAGCACGATGTATGCTTGGGAGATTTCAGCCACTCTTGGTTGCGTGATCGGAGCAGGATTGGTGTGTTGTGGAAATCCTTTTCATGACATCACGAGGGGATTTCTTGGTTTTCTTGTTGTCCGCTCGCTGCTAGTGCTGTTGCAATTGTGGACTGTCAATGGATTGCTGCTGTCTCTATTCGGTTACGATCTCAGCTTTCGACTTGGGATTGAGGTTGCCCCTATTCTTTGCAGTCAGCAGGTTTACTTGCTGTACCCCAGGGGTATTTTTGTTGCTTCTAAAATCTGCCAGGGGGATTCCTGTATTTTTCGCAACCATTTATTTTTCTTTCGTTGCTGCTGGTATTTTAACCTTCATGCTGATCTTTTTTGGACAAATTTGTTCGATTGTGTCCTTCCTTTTCTTTATATCTTTTGTAAAAGGAGTAGTACTCCTTATTTACATTTTTCTAGACATTTAGGATCTTTTCTCTTTCTTTTCTTGTACTTTCAGAATTTCCCTTTGTACTTCATTTTTATTTATTAATATAGGGGTGGGGTCCCCTCAGAAAATCCTACGGCGGACACGTGCCAGTTCTTCCAAAAAAAAAAAAAAAAAAAAAAAAAAAAAAAAATAATCTTTTTTGAGTAGTTTTACAAAATTTTTATTCTTAGTTATCTTTTTATCTTTGGAAGACTCACAAACATGCAGGAAAAACTTCAACTGTCCAAAAAGTATCGGACACGTCATCAAAAGTGTCGGATTTTTTTAATTTATAGACACGCCATATGGTGCGTCCAACACGTGTCGAGGAAGTGTAGTATTGATTTGTTTTACGAATTAATAATTAGAATACAGTTTATGGAAAAAATAGTAAAAGTATCTTGCTTTATTTCCCAAAGTCGGAGACTCATCCCACCCTTGTCTTTCCATAAAGTGACCATGGCGGTAACAAGAGTGAACAAATTGTTGTTTGTGAGAGGTGATTTCAAGTAAAAATGAAGTCGAGGCGAGAATTTGATTCTCTGCCTCTAAGACAAATTTGCCTCGTATTAGTGCTCACGGTATAAACGGCAATTGTCTCCCAAGATACAATGACTTTTCACGAGATAGGAGCACTTCAAAAATCTCGAGAAGGGCGAAATAAAAAATGTCGAAACTCTTGAAACACGAAAAAGAGAGTTTATGAAAGTATGTGTACTAGAATGGAAGAGAGTAGAAGATGCTTGTGGATGTGAGTGAATAATTCTGGCAGAAGTGGGGCATATTTATAATATCCGAAAGGTTGTGACCATTTACAAGGTGCACCCCTTTGGACCAAACAGGCATCGGTTCGGCCATAACTGAACCACACCGACTCGGGCTTGCACCGGTTCGGCTATACTCGAGCCGGCCGGACAGCGGCGGCGGTGCGCGCACGTGTGGGCTTTAGCTCGAACCCACTTTGACCTAGGTCCTTGCCGGTTTACACATTTGGGTATCCCAAGGGACCCCAACCCTTTGTAACTTTGTGGGCTATATTAAGTGGCCAATTTCCCTTCATTTTTCCAATATGGGATAGCATTCTTAAATGCTTTCCCAATCCTAGCTCCAACCATTTTAAGTGGCCAACTTTGACAATTGATTTCTCATTCACCCGAAATTGTATTCATTCGAGTGAATACACTATTCACACCTACTTTCGGAGTAGAATGCATTAATGCTAAATTCAAATTGTAACCCACTTAAATAATTTCTCAAACTTGGTCAAATACCAACATGCTAGGAATACAATTTTTTTTCTAACAATCCCCCACATGAATGAAATTAATGCAAATGATAAGCAGACACTTTCCAAGAGTTTCGGTGAACACAAATTACATTAGGATGGGTAGCTTATGGCTTTGAACCTTCCTTAGAGATATACTGTTGGATTTACTTAGCTAATCAGTGTACATGATGTATTGAACTGTTCAGCTGTTAGTGTAAACCAAGACAACAATATTCTCACAATATGTCTTCTAACATTTTTTAATTCTCACGGTTGTGTCCGTTCTGGCCTTGGACACCATCTTAGATTCATAAGCGTTTTCATTTGAAGCGGCCCGTTTTCACCCTTACATAGGTGATCTCCTGTTTCAGAGTATCCTGCCATACTCCACGTTTTAGTTACATGAATCATTAAAAGGTAAACCTTAGCCTAGTACCCAATCAGCAGGGAGCATCTATCAATCACGGGAATGAGTAGGAAGTGTCTCCTAGATGCTCGTTTGAACCTTCATAACTTCGTTGTCCTATTAAACCAAGTTCTTGGGATCTCTAGTCATCAAGGTTAGGTTACCGCTATGAAGACTCTTAATTTGTGGGTTTTAATCCCATCCCCCTTGACAAGCAGTATACTTGATCTCTTGGTAATCCTTTAGTCAACGGATCCGTCAAATTTTCTTTGGATTTCACATAATCAACTGAGATTATACCACTAGAGATCAACTGCCTAATTGTGTTATGTCTTCTATGTATATGTCTTGACTTACCATTGTACATCTTGCTTTGTGCCCTTCCAATTGCTGACTGACTATCACAGTGTATAGTAATTGTAGGCACTAGCTTAGGCCAGCACAGAATGTCTTTTAAGAAATTCCGGAGCCATTCTGCTTCTTCTCCGGCTTTGTCTAGAGCTATGAACTCTGACTCCATCGTAGATCTAGCAATACAGGTTTGTTTTGAGGACTTCCAAGACACAACAGCTCCTCCTAAAGTAAAGACATAACCACTTGTGGATTTTGTATCCTTTGTATCTGATATCCAGTTAGCATCACTGTACCCTTCCAATACAGCTGGATATCTCGTATAGTGCAATCCGTATTTTGAGGTATATTTTAGGTATCTAAGAACCCTCACTACCACTTTCCAATGGTCATTTCCTGGATTGCTTGTAAATCTACTCAGTTTGTTAATTGAGTGCGCAATATCAGGGCGTGTGCAGTTTGTGATGTACATCAAACTGCCTATAATCCTCGAATATTCTAATTGAGACACAGGATCACCATGGTTTTTGCTTAAATGCAAACTTAAGTTCACTGGTGTTTTAGTTGGAGGACCATCATAAACCTTGAATTTTTCAAGTATTTTCTCAATGTAATGGGATTGTGACAAAGTAATGCCACCAGATGTCCTAGTGATCTTAATTCCTAGTATTACATCTGTTATTCCCATATCTTTCATGTCAAAGTTTTCTTTAACATTCTTTTAGTATTCAAGATTATCTCGTGACTACTTCCCATGATAAGCATGTCGTCAACATAGAAACATACTATAACATATGCATTAGGTGTGCCTTTTATGTAAACACATTTGTCGCATTCATTGATTTTGAACCCGTTTGACATCATGGTTTTGTCAAACTTTTCATGCCACTGTTTAGGAGCTTGTTTAAGTCCACACAGTGATTTAACTAATCTGCACACCTTTTTCTCTTGTCCGTGAACAACAAATCCTTCTGGTTGTTCCATGTAGATTTCTTCTTCTAATTCACTATTTAAGAAGGCCGTTTTTAAATCCATTTGATGTATCTCGAGATTGTACAATGCTGCAATAGCAATGAGAACCCTAATGGATGTTATTCTAGTTACAGGTGAATAGTATCGAAGAAATCAAGGCCTTTTCGTTGTTTGAAGCCTTTAGCTGCCAACCTAGTCTTGTATATGTCTATAGAACCATCTGCTTTATATTTTCTTTTGAGAATCCATTTGCAACCTAAAGGGTTAGTACCAGGTGGCAAATCCACTAATTCCCAAGTGTGATTTTACATGATGGAGTCTATTTCGCTATTAATAGCTTCTTTCCATAAAGGAGCATCCGGGGAAGACAAGGCTTCTTTAATTGTCCTCAGTTCGTTATCTAACATGTATGTTAGAAAATCAGGACCAAAATCTTTAGCTACACTGGCCCTCTTACTTCGTCTGGGTTCTTCACTAGACTGACTGTTGTCATTCGCAACTTCATAAGCCCTTTTATTAGAAATGTCTTCTTTTTCCTTTCCTTTTTCTTTACAAGGAAAAACATCCTCAAAAAAGACAGAATTTCTAGATTCAATGACCATATTTTCATTTATATCAGAAATTGTTGATTTGTGTATGAGGAATCGATATGCACTACTGTTATAAGCATATCTAACAAATATGCAATCTACTATTTTAGGCCCGATTTTAACTTGTTTTGGCTTAGGTATTTCTACTTTAGCCAAGCACCCCCACACTTTAAGGTATTTGTAGGAAGGCTTGTGACCTTTCCACAGTTCATACGGTGTTTCTTTCTTATCTTTGTGCGGGATTTTATTCAAAATGTGGTTAGCTGAAAGTATAGCTTCCACCCACAAGTTTTGAGGTAATCTTGAGTTTATCAACATAGCATTCATCATTTCTTTAAGTGTTCGATTTTTTCTTTCAGCAATACCGTTAGATTGTGGTGAATAAGGTGCAGTCGTTTGATGAATGGTACCCATTTCTGAGCAAAATTCTTCAAACGATGCTCCATATTCTCCGCCTCTATCCGAGCGTATTGCTTTAATTTTCTTGCTAAGTTGATTCTCTACCTCAACTTTATAGTTTTTAAAAGCTTCTAAGGCCTCATCTTTGCTACGAAGCAAATAAATATAACAATATCTTGTGCAATCGTCAATAAAAGTAATAAAGTACTTTTTTCCACCTCTAGTTTGCACAAATTTTAAGTCACATTTGTCACTGTGAATTAATTCTAGAGGTTTTGTATTCCTTTCCACTGTTGGAAACGGACTTTTAGTCATTTTTGCCTCAACACAATCTCACATTTATCATGAGGATCAATTTTTACTTTAGGCAATAAATCAAAGTTCACTAATCTACGCAAAGTATTAAAATTTACATGCCCTAATCTAGCATGCCATAAATTTGAACACTCAATCAAATAAGTAGAACTAGTTATTTTATTGCCATCGAAATCGCGAATTACAGTCATTACATTCATCTTGAACAATCCTTTGTCCAAGTAGCCTTTGCCAACAAATTGGCCATGTTTGGTTAGTACAAACTTTCCTAACCCAAATACTAACCTAAACCCACTCTTATCTAGTAATGACCCAGACACTAAGTTCTTCCGGATGTCAGGCACATGCAGCACGTCGACCAACATAAGCTCTTTTTCGGAAGTCATCTTTAGGACCACCTTTCCAAGACCTACGATCTTTGATGCCATTCTAAAGTTTTGAAATCATGAAAAATTTGTCTTAGAATTGTTGTTTGTGAGAGGTGATTTCAAGTAAAAATAAAGTCGATGCAAGAATTTGATTCTCTGTCTCTAAGACAAATTTGCCCCGTATTAGTGCTCACGATATAAACGGCAATTGTCTTGCAAGATACAATGACTTTTCACGAGATATGAGCACTTCAAATCTCGAGAAGGGCGAAATAAAAAATGTCGATACTCTTGAAACACGAAAAAGAGAGCTTATGAAAGTATGTGTACTAGAATGCAAGAGAGTAGAAGATGCTTGTGGATGTGAGCTTAATTGGCCCAAGCCCGGCCCGCCGGGCGGCGGCGGCGGTGCGCGCGTGTGTTGGCGTTAGCTCGAACCCAGTTGGACCTAGGTCCTTGCCTGTTTACACATTTGGGTATCCCCAAGGGACCCCAACCCTTTGTGACTTTTTGGGCTATATTAAGTGGCTAATTTCCCTTCATTTTTCCAATGTGGGATAGCATTCTTAAATGCTTCAATGCTATCCCAATCCTAGCTCCAACCATTTTAAGTGGCCAACTTTGACAATTAATTTCTCATTCACACGAAATTGTATTCATTCGAGTGAATACACTATTCACACCTACTTTCGGAGTAGAATGCATTAATGCCAAATTCAAATTGTAACCCACTTAAATAATTTCTCAAACTTGGTCAAATACCAACATGCTAGGAATACAATTTTTTTTCTAACACAAATATTCCTGTCGATGAACATTTAGGAATTTCTGGGAATAAATCTAATGAGGCTGCTCGAAAAATCTGAAAATAAGTATAAAAATATAATTATGAGAGTTCTTGTCAATTTATGATTCAAGATCATGTTCAAAATTGAATAGCAAATCACGTACCCTCCATGGATTGTAATTCAGAAGGTTGTTTCATTTGAAAAGTAGTGGCGTGCTAACTGAGACAAATTGAGACAATTAATAGTTAGAAAAAAAAAAAATTAAATATGACATTTAGAAAGCAAACTAATAATTAATTTTTATGTTGTTGTGCATAATTGACTCCTTAGTAAATCCATTTTGGTACAAATATTATAATGTGCAAACATAAACATAATATTTTTTTTAAAAAAAATATGACAAAAGTTAATTACCCCAGGTAAGTAATCCTTTTTTTTATCGTTAGTAAATGACCATTTGCCTTTTTTTTAAAATTGTCTTAGCACTATATATATTTTCGTTAATTAAAGAGTTAAAATTATAGAACCCCTGTGTTATTTCTAATTATTATAAAAAACCCCGTGTTAAAAAAATTGTATGAAAACCCTCATGTTTCTAAAAAATAACACACTGCCCCTTGGGTCCCTTTTTAAAAAATTTCACTAGGAATTTTCAATTTTATCCCTTGTTAAATAATTTAAGAATTCCAACATCTTGACATTTTTGAGTATACAAAAAACCTCAGTCTCATGGAGAAATCTATTTGAACCCACAAAAAACCCTAACCTTTGAAATTTCTCACTCATTCACGATCAATTTGCAAAAAAAAAAAAAAAAAAAAAAACGGGAGTCGTGGCAAAGTTGTGGTAGTGTTCTTGACAAAAGGCTAGCAGGGTATGTGAATTTTTTGGCCTTCAACGAAGTTTTTCTAGGTAAAATTGTTTTCCCCCTTTCATTTGTTGTTTCAATTAGTTTTTTTTTTTTTTAATGTAAATGGGTTTTCAAACTCGGCCTTCTATGAACATTTATTATTTTCTTGGTTGCTATAGTGTAAGTTTTTATGTTGGTTAGGGATTTTTGTTTTTTTTTTTTTTGGAGTATGGGTTTGATATATATATATATTAATGGGGTTGTTTGTAACAATGAAGAACCTTGGGTTGTTGTGGATGATGGGCTTTTTGTTTATTGTCAGTTTCTTGGGACTTTTTAGTCTTGTTACTCTTCGAAAGGTAAAACATATTTTCAAATTGAATTTCTAACAATTGCTATAATATAGTGAGAATGCTTTATACTTTCAAATAAGGTTATGGGGTCGTGCACTGGAGTTTGAACAAATTAATTTTAAACACTTGCTATAATAAAACAAATGCCGCGTTTCTTAAATTTGGAAAGTCTAAAAAGCCTAGCTCAGTGGGAGACAAATCAGCATTGTCTAGCAAATGTTGTCAATTTAACCTTTTTTTAATTTAAAAATTATATGACTAGAGATTTTAGTGGAGTTAGGTCGCATGTAATGTATGTGGCTTACACTAAGTTGTTGCTTGTTAGTCATGGCTTGGGAGTTAGAGTCTATTTTACTTTCATGAATTAATATGTTGTTGGTTCCTCCTATCCTAATGGATTTGGAATCTGACTTCACTCTTTTTTAGTTTCTATTGTAACTTTAATCTCTTAACTTTTAGAATGCTATAGAATGAGTTAACTTTTACAATGCTATAGAATGAGTTAACTTTAGAATAATAGCATGTTTTTATGAATTGTCAGTGTTTTTGAGTTGAGCTTTGTTGCTAATGCTAAGTATTTACAGGCAAGAACTTGTTGATAATTTGCAATGTCAAAAGACCATTCAATGTTACTTGAAGACATATGCCCACATGATACATGCAATGCCTGGCAAAAAACAATATATTCAAACTCAATGGGAACCAATGGGAGCGCCTATTTACATTAAAAAAGTGGGAAGACCAAAAAAGCTTAGGAGAAAGGGGCCTACTGAATTGGAGAGGGTTAGTACCTGAAAAGGTCTAACACATACTTGCAGCAAATGTCTTAAAGAAGGCCATAACATAGAGGGATGCAAGAATGAACCCCATCCTCAATCCAAAATTTTCAAAGTAAGATAAATCTAATTTTCAACTTATTTTGTTTTATTGCAACCTTGTTTCAATTTTTATGCTAGTTCATTTAATAATTCACTCTTGTAGGATGATAGATCTCATGAAACAGCCCCCCAAATCACTGCACCAAGATATGCTCCAACTTCACAAATGGAAACACAAATTGCTAACAAACAGGTAAAGAACTTCACTAGATCTGTTGTACCAATTACTAAGTTTCCAAACATATATAGTTTACCTTGTTAATTTTGTTGTTATTAGAGAACTGTAAAACCTGCTTCAATAGCACAAGAGCCTAGTGTAGCAACCTCCAGAATCCCTCTTCAATCCCACTTCAAGGGATCTTCCTATGGCACCCTCAAGTGTGCAAGAAAACCAATCTACTACACATGCCACCAAAAAGAAAAGGGCGAAAAAACCAACTGTGAATGAGGTTATTCCTAACATTAAGGATAGATCCAAGGAAAGAGAATGCCACAACCATGGAAATCATGACTTTATTTTGTTGAAAGTGAAATGAGATCCAAGTGCCATGGAAGCCATGACTTTATTTATGTCACTTGTCTTGATTTTTGTTGTTGGTGGCCCTCCACTTTTGTTTTGTGGTGTTTGTTTAATGTCATTGTTGGCCTTTTGAAGGATAGAAACTCTACAATTTGGAACTTGTAATAGCATTGTTGGTCTTATCATGTGATGGTGGGGTATTTTATGGAGTACTTTTTATTTGAGCATGGTATTTTGTTTTTGTTTTTTATTTTTATTTTTTGGCATCTACATCCAACAGATAATTCGTTTCAATTGCAAGGTTCTCACTATCAGTTAATTAAAACACAAGGTTATACATAATAATATTGTATACTTAAGGGTATTATATGATATTATTAGAATGTCAAGAACGCTGAGTTCAACCATAAATTCAATGCCTATATTACTACTAATACCAATAAGATTGTAAATTGGAACAAAAAAATCGACTTGATTTTGTGTATCGTGTCCTAAAAATTGTATTGCTTACACAAAAATTAATTTTGATGCTGGGTTTTCAATGATAATTATTTAAAACATAGGGTTATACTAACTATTATTTTAAATAAAGGTTAAAACGGTAAATTTGCCAGCATAAAACACTAGCACACATGCTTAATTGGCGTGTGTAATACACACTATCGATTGAGGATTTTTGTTGATAGTTTTCATATTACACAGGGTTTTTTACACTAATTTTTATTTTACAGGATTTTTCGATTTTATTAGTAATAACACAAGGATATCTCATGATAAAAACCCTTAATTAAAAGTAATCGTACATGATAGTTATCAAAAGCTGATTGGAGTTGGGAGAGCGGTGTACGAATATCCTTAACTATATTTTCAGCAAAAGTACACTGATATATTTGTATATAAAACATATTATTAGTATTTTATCATAATTTTAGAAAGGAAAAAAAATTAATAATATGATATAGTATTACACTATATGGTATAGTACGTACTATTAGCATATAATACAAAATAAATAATGAAATAAAGTTATATTGACTTATACATTGACACTTGATGGATGATAAAAAAAAATAATTAAAAACCAATGCTCAATTCAATCATTACTACTTAATTAACGTAAAATTATTAAAGGACTTTAATATGTAGAAATAGAAGTATGTTATCAAGCAACTATTACAAAAATACAGAAATTATTTTAATAATATTTTTAATTTACTTAATTGTGCTAAGAATGAGATTATTTAGGGGGTGTTTAAGTTAAGTTTTCACAATAGTATAGACATAGATTCAACGTGTATGACGACCCCGAAATTCCTTTATTATTATTATTAGTCTTATTGTTATTATTATGATTATTATTATCATTAGCGATTACATACATGCGTACATTGTTAATTACAAAATGTACGAGGTACATTGCATAACATAAGGGTACATCCAATAAAGGAGAATATCGACTTGCTAGTTCTATTGTATCTACATAGCAAAAGCAAAAACCACCAAATACAGGTACGCAACCGAAATTCTACATCTCCCTTTCTAGTAAAACGCTTTAAAAGGTTCCCCCTCCTCTTCATCATAAAGGTTAGCTTCAGAAGCATCTAAAGCATTATATAGCATGAAATCAACATACGTTGAGTAGAAATATTTCTTTATACACATAAAGTGCTCGGGTGTTAAGTGCACATTAGTTACACATAGTACACACATAGTTTCACACTTTCTACCTTTTGTCACCTAACAGTGACCCTTATAACTACCCGGGCTGAAATAACAATCAACACATTTCTCCCGCCAGCCTTATCCTCCGCTGGTCGTATTGTGGGCATACGCCTAGTATTGTCCTACGACCCTCTCTCTTGAGTAGATCCCTCCGTCTACCCAATGGGGGATTAGGAGATGGAAGGGTTGTGAACTCTTCCGGCTACTCAATAGTATATTCCGGTAGAACACCCCTCAGACCATTCCAGCACATATGGGCCCATTCACACAATTACAAATTATTCACATAAGCTCATAATCTTTGGAAGTTTATATTATAGTTTAGCAAAGTAAGCTCCACCCTTATAAATGAAAGCTTTTATATTTGCTTATTAAGCATACTTACTTAAAAATGTTAAATATGTATAAATATAATAGCAAAAGTATACTTCGAAGATGATGCTCATCATACTTTAGTAGTAAACTTACTATAATTAACATAAATATATGGATAAAATATAATGAATATAAAGATATAGATTAAAATATAACTAGTATGAATATATAGATAGACAAAATATAAGATATATAAATATATGAATACTACATATATACCTCTACGTAC
This sequence comes from Petrea volubilis, assembly GCA_026212405.1. Lineage (NCBI taxonomy): Eukaryota > Viridiplantae > Streptophyta > Magnoliopsida > Lamiales > Verbenaceae > Petrea > Petrea volubilis. The sequence continues at coordinate 19,923,180 of CM047879.1, read as the reverse complement.
ATATAACATAAAAATATATATGTAATTAGACTATCATTAACATATAATGAAACTAGTTAGATTAATATAAAATGACACTTTACATATTTGTATATATATATATATATATACGTAAAAAGATATATATACACAAAAATAAGTTTTATGAAACTTTCTAAATATTTAAAATACGAAAATAGGCATAAATCGATAGTATAAATTATAATAGAAGTTCTACTTCTCAAATAATAGATATGTGGAGCTTTCTTTACTAAGACTTTCAAGAACAGCATAGGATATTCATCTAATAACTCAAATAAAGCATCATGGTCTCATACCACCTCATATAAAGCATAAATTTCGCATAATGGTTCAACTACGCATAAGAATTTCATATTATTTCAAAAGGGCACAATAATCACATAATATTTCCAATAAAGCATAATAAGCACATAGTACTCCAAATAAGCATATTAATCACATAATATCTTCAAGATCACACTCACAAGTCTATCCATCCTTCAACTTCCTCCCAACAAGAGTTATAATATGAAAAATTAACCATAAAGCTTTAAAGTAACATGAAGATGGCAAAATAACTAAAATCCTCAACTTGGAGGCATGTTTGGCAAAAGCTCTCACTCTAGGCCATTCAAGCTTGATCTTTTACATTTCTTGGGCACAAGAGTATGGAAGCTTGCCTATTCTTCACAAGAAAGAAGAAGAAAACCTCTACTTAAGGCATAAAGAATTGTTCCTACCTTATTTTTCTTCTAAAGGTGTAGTAGTTTGGAGAGAGTGTAGTGTTTGGAGGAAAAATGAGAGTGAGGGTGTGACAAGGGAGGGCATGGTTTTGGGAGGAATACCCCCTAGACCATTCCAGCACATATGGGCCCATTCACACAATTACAAATTATTCACATAAGCTCGTAATCTTTGGAAGTTTATATTATAGTTTAGCAAAGTAAGCTCCACCCTTATAAATGAAAGCTTTTATATTTGCTTATTAAGCATACTTACTAAAAAATGTTAAATATGTATAAATATAATAGCAAAAGTATACTTCGAAGATGATGCTCATCATACTTTAGTAGTAAACTTACTATAATTAACATAAATATGTGGATAAAATATAATGAATATAAAGATATAGATTAAAATATAACTAGTATGAATATATAGATAGACAAAATATAATATAAGATATATAAATATATGAATACTACATATATACCTCAACGTACATATAACATAAAAATATATATGTAATTAGACTATCATTAACATATAATGAAACTAGTTAGATTAATATAAAATGACACTTTACATATTTGTATATATATATATATATGTAAAAAGATATATATACACAAAAATAAGTTTTATGAAACTTTCTAAATATTTAAAATACGAAAATAGGCATAAATCGATAGTATAAATTATAATAGAAGTTCTACTTCTCAAATAATAGATATGTGGAGCTTTCTTTACTAAGACTTTCAAGAACAGCATAGGATATCCATCTAATAACTCAAATAAAGCATCATGGTCTCATACCACCTCATATAAAGCATAAATTTCGCATAATGGTTCAACTACGCATAAGAATTTCATATTATTTCAAAAGGGCACAATAATCACATAATATTTCCAATAAAGCATAATTAATCACATAATATCTTCAAGATCACACTCACAAGTCTATCCATCCTTCAACTTCCTCCCAACAAGAGTTATAATATGAAAAATTAACCATAAAGCTTTAAAGTAATATGAAGATGGCAAAATAACTAAAATCCTCAACTTGGAGGCATGTTTGGCAAAAGCTCTCACTCTAGGCCATTCAAGCTTGATCTTTTACATTTCTTGGGCACACGAGTATGGAAGCTTGCCTATTCTTCACAAGAAAGAAGAAGAAAACCTCTACTTAAGGTATAAAGAATTGTTCCTACCTTATTTTTCTTCTAAGGGTGTAGTAGTTTGGAGAGAGTGTAGTGTTTGGAGGAAAAATGAGAGTGAGAGTGTGACAAGGGAGGGCATGGTTTTGGGGCTAAATGGGGCTGAAAAATGAAGATTCTGGGTGTATATGGTCTTGAGTATTGATCCTACAAGGTATTAGAGGCAAATATCTAAATATTATATTCATCTAAATACATCTACAATACAATTATACATGGATGGTTATACATACACCTCACTTTACTAACCACCATATATATGTATGTGGGTATAGGGTGTGTGTGTATGTAGCTATGTATATCACCACTAATATATATTTATATATGTGTATGAGGCTAGGTTTCAAGAGTGTATTGTATTAGTAGGGATATTTTGATAAAATATAGAATAAAATCAAATAAAAAAACCTATAAAATCTGAAAACTCTTAATTATGGATTATTTTTAATTTTTATTTTACAGCAAAACCGAAATTTGGGGTTGAAAAAGTGAAAAGACCAAAATACCCCTTGTTTTTGCCCATTTTTCGAAAATTGCCTAAAAATAGAAATAAAATTCTAAAAATTCAAAAATTAATTTTTATAAATCAAATAAAATCTAAAATATTTATTTATATTATTTTTATTTTTGATAATAATTAAGCATTTTTAAAATAAGATTTCAAATTAATAACTTAAAGACAATATTTTTTGAAAATTACTAAAAATTCTTGAAACAAATAGGTAAAAATTGAAAATAATCTATTATATAATTTCTGAGAGTTTAGAAAGATTAAATGCATAAAATTTTAAGAATATTTGGAATTTATAAGATTTTATAAAAATTTATGTAGTAAAATACTCACTTGTTGACAAATAAAATCATATTTGGAAGAATAATCTCTAGAAAACAATAACTCACAAAATAATTCTATAAAACTTGTATAATATAAAATATATAAATAAAGGATTTACTTGGTCATCACAATTTGGCTTGATTAATATGAAAAATATTATGTTATATTAATTAGTATAAAATGTGAATAAGACATATAAATAATTGAGGAATTAAATTATATTTAACCCTCCGATGAATTATCTTTAATTTGAAGTTGGTTTTGGTTTTAGAATAAATTTTAAGTCCTTATTGATGTTTAAAAAAAATCAAAAAGTAATAAAATAGACATGTTTCATATTTTTCTAATAAACAATCTAATCTTTAATTTATTTGATGAAAGGGAAACAGGGATGTAAGGCACATGTATTATCATTTTTGATTAATTAATTTCGAGAAAAACTAAACAATTAAAAGGGGCACAGGGAATTCACAAAATTATCTTGTTAGTCTTTTTCTAATTAAAAAGAGTTAAGAATTTAAGTTGTAGTCTATTGAGGACACGTTTGGTACTTTGGAATAAATCTAATAGATATTATTGGTGATTAAATTTTCATCCAATTAAAAATTGATAAGTGTAAATTAAAATATTAAATATTAATTAAAATTTCTATTTTTATATTTTGGAATTTCCTAAACTTAATTCCAAATATTAAATAGTTAATTTTAATTGATATTTTAATATTTATGCTACTGGCAAATGAGGCATTGCCACATGTCGATATGGAGTGTCACGACCAATCAAATCAAGTCTTGCAGCCCAAAAGTCCAAAACCAATCAAATAATGACAAGTGACGCATTTGGTCGCATGGACCAATCAAATAATGACACGTAAATATTAATTTTCTCTTTAAAAATAATTTATATTGAAGAGATAAATATCGAAGAAGTTGCTGGCAATTTGAAGACCCTGCATAAACACCTATAAATAGGGGTCATTTGACTCTCAAAAGGGATCAAGAAGTTTTCAAGAGCAAGATAAGTCAAGAAGATCCCGAAGTTCTCTCAAGGCAAGCTCAAGAAGATTCGTGAAGATCAAAGGCGAAATTCCTGGCGTTCTTCGCAAAAGTTATCAAATCAAGGCGTTAAATCTGCGATCAAGGTGTTAGCCCCGCATTTTGGCGTTTCTCCCAACTCAAATCCACCGTGATTAAGGCGACGTTCAATGCACTCTTCGCAGAAATCATCCAAATAAGGCGTTTGATCTGCAATCAAGGTGTTAAACCAGCAAATCGGCGTTTTTTTTTTCAAGTCAAAGTCAAGTCAAATCCACGGTGTTCACGACAGTTCTTCATGGTGTTCATCAAAGTTTTCGGCGTTTGATTCGTGATCAAGCTACTCAGCCCACGAATCGCGTTATTGGAATATCAAATCAAATTCAGAGATAAGAATCAGGGGATTAATCTTTAGAGATTATTTTCCATTAATTCATATTCTTCTTAAATATTTGTCACATATATTTCTCGACTTGTAATTTGTATTTACAAACTACGAAATTTTGTGTGAACAGATATGTTTATGCACTTAATTTATTATTTGTTTACAAAATTTTAGGCCTATGGTTGTACAATGGCCCAAGACCTGTTTAATAGATTTATTTGATTACAGATTACACTTAGAAGGGTGTAATACGTTTTCTTTTCTTTTATTTCTTCTTTTAATAAATTTGGAAAGACAATCTTGCCATTTCTTATAAATAATAACATCTTTTGAATCCATATTACCAGTTGATTTTTACATAAATACTCAAATTTTGAATGATTGCAGATTTTTCAAATTTTGAATGATTGTAGATTTTATAAGAAATGATCTAAATAATAATGTTTTAATATAAGTTCATCAAACAAAAAATATATATTCACTATATTACTTGATATTCAATATTTAAATATTTGTCTTAATAAATACAAACTTTAGATAACACAATGATGAAAATATTTTTAATTATCAAAAATTGAATGTTCACAATGTTATGACTTATAAAAATAATTTTACTAATTTAAATGAAATTAATTAAATAAATCATATCAAAAGGTGGATGATAGTTTTAAAAGTAAGACAATTGATCAAATATGTTCATGATTGAAATGATGCTATAAATTTTGAGGGTGAATATGAGAAACACTTTAAAAATTAGAGGACAATAAAGTATTTTTTCATTTAATCCAACATAGTACATCCACACAACTAAACAATAAACTAGTAAAAGTATGGGATATCTTGAATGAACAAATAAGTTAACAAACAATAAATAACTAATGATTTGATATAGTTTTTTCATTAATAATCCATATTTAATGGATCACATTCAATCATATCAAAAATAGCAAGCGTGTCCTAAGTGTACTAGTATTTGTATTCCATTAGAACCATTTTTCAAGAGCAAGGACGAAGCTAGGAATTTAATTTTTTTTGGGAGGGGGGAGGAGAATTTTTTCAAGATCATTAATTATTAAAACGTTTAAATATAAGGGTTATCTATATTATTGACATATAAAATTAGAAAAGTTGTTATATTTATGCGTTTACAATCAATATAAAAATGATATTAAAAACATAACAAACTATTCTCTTTAAAGAAGTAAATATAGCGGGTAATGAGTTACTTTTAAAAAATATTAACATATAATTTTTTAACAATACTCAATAAAATTGACATAAATTCAAATAAAGATATACATTCAAAACTCAGAAAATATTAAAATAGAGGTCTCTCCCTCTCTCTGTGTTCTCACAACCAAAAAATATATTCAAAACTCAAAAAATATCTTTTATTTTTTCTTCACCATCACATTTCCCAAATCATTCTAATTAAAATAAATTCTCAAATTAGTGAGATTCATTCAAGTTCAATAGTCCAACAAATAAGCATCAAGATTAATTAAGTTTAATATTAAACAACTATCAAAATTTATACCAATAATCCTAAGATTCAAATCTCTATACAAAAATTAATTAAAAAAATAAATGTATAATTTTCAAAGTTAGTACACAATACCTTATTGTACGTTACTTTTGAAGAAAATGTTGAATACTATAAGATTTGTTTATTTTTAGATTCTTATTTCAAGAGAAATAGAGAAGAAACAATTTAATAGGATTTTTGATATTTTAGTTGGAATAAAAGAGAGAAGTAAACTCTAACAGAATTTTTAGTATTTTAATTTAAAGAGAAGAAGGAGAAAGAGATGAAAGAGAAATATAGAGAATTTAATTAATCACGGTAAATAGGAATAAGTAAAAAACAAATCATAAAAAATAAGATAGAGTAGAGAAAAGTAAAATTTTTGTTATATAACTCATATAAAAGTCAAATTTTTATTTTTGGGGAGAGGGCGGCCACCAAATAACCCCCTTCCCTTCGTCACTGTTTAGGAGATAAAAATAATATTAAATTCCTTGATTGTTAAAATCAATAATAATTAGGAATAATTTAGTTCAATCAAAATTTACCAAGAAACTTTAATTCTATTCACACTTTTTATAGTAACATATAGATACATATGTAGATATAAATATAAATAAATATTTATAGATGGATATCGATTAATGTGCTTCGGGCTATTCAAGTTTCATCGAATGAAATTAAATTATGTCAACTTCTCTGCCTTTTTGTACTAAGTGGTGCATATACAGGAGCTGGATTGATCTGTTCACCTGAAGTGAATAGGAGTTATCAAATTTAGAAAGACAATGATAGATCCCTACTGGGATTGAAGACTCGTCTTGTTTCGGGTAATATAAAATTAGATGATATATACAAATGTAATTGTTTGATATTATAACTAAATACTAATTGGCATTTTGGGAAAGTAAAAATACGTCAAGAATCAAATTAGGAACGTACTGATCGCAACACTTGAATGAGAGAAAAAAAAGCACATTACGTCTGAGACCAAAGTCCAATATTTGTTATCATCACAAAAAAACTTTTCATATACATCAAGTTCCTAACAGTGCAAGAAATTATTGAATCTTTTGCCAACTATTATATGTACAATATATTGCAACAGCTCCCAAGAATTCAGTTTGCCGTATCTGAGGCATCTCAATAACTAGCCTTCACAAACTACGGGGATAAATGCTTTGTTTTGCAGCCTCATTACGAACAATGCTGAAAATTAACGAATTAGTATCATCAGCATGGGATGCAGTAACAAAGTCGTAGGTAACTTGGCAGTATATCGATTCATGAAAGGTCATTGGAACAAGCAAATTAGTCAAAAAAAAAAAAAAAAAAATGTTGGAGGGCAAGATTGGAATTTTAAGATAAGCGATATTATTTTCATTTTTAAAAGTGTGATATATATACGCACACGCACACGCACATGCATAGATAGATATACATAAAGAGTATAACCTGTTTAGACTTGGCATTGTCCCTAGTCAGGTCTTACCACTGTCCGTCAGAATCCCACTCATTGTGCTAAAATTTGACATTTGATTTTCCGCAACTTTGCAACGGCCTCTTTCATATTTATCCTGTCACTCAGGAGATTCAGCTGAACACTTCAAAGCCAACTTCAGTACCGACGATACACATTCTAGTTTTTGGCGGAAGAGATTTTCTGTAGAGTTTAGCAAGTTGGCGTCTATTATAACCTCAATTGAGGAGTTGGAAAGTGAGCTTTTGACCCAACTCTTCATGCTCAAATCTTCGACAAACATGTCATCACTTGGCCTTTTTCTTGTAAAAGTCTCCATCAACATGACACCAAAACTATATACATCACACTTTATGGAAACTAGCCCTTCCAAACCATACTCTAGAAAAATAATCACAATATCAAATCATGCAATTAAATACATAGTTAGAAGAAACACGTCAATTGAAAATGTGATAACTAATAATTGATATATGAAAGTAGTTTAAGTGACAAAATTCACCTGGAGCAATATAACCTAGTGTTGCTAGGGTGTTGGTATGCGAAATGCCCCCCTCTTTGCACAACAATTTTGCTATCCCAAAATCACTTACATGAGCAACCATCTCTTCATCTAACAAGACATTACTAGGCTTCAAATCACAATGGGCAATAGGTGTTGAGTAATCATGATGGAGGTATTCCAAAGCGGATGCGACATCAATCATTATATTCAGTCTTTGTATGACATCCAAGTAATAGTCGTTAGAATACAACCATTTTTCAAGGCTTCCATTGGGCATATATTCGAGAACTAATGCCTTGAAATCCTCATTAGAGCAACTGCTGATGACTTTAGTAAGATTTCTGTGGCGAATATTACGTAGTACTTCACATTCAACATCAAAACTTTTAAAGGCACCTTCTGATTGTAAATTGAACACCTTTACAGCCAAGAGTTTCCCATCTCTAAGCATGCCCTTGTATACAGAACCATGACTCCCCGTGCCTAGTAAATTGCTTTCGTTGAAATGTTCAGTTGCTTGTAAGATTTCATAATAGGGAATTCTTTGTGGCACAGTAGATGCCAACTCATCAATTCTACCTGTAATAACCTTATCTTTCTTTTTGTATCTAATGAAGATAAAGGTCAAAGAGATAACCATGACAAGTGCGAGGAGCCCAAAAAGAATAAATAAAGCAAAACGCATCATTTTCCTCCTTGATCTGTGTTTGGAGATGGCATGACAAGGTGGGACATGATACCTTTGAATCCCACATAAAGCCTTATTATACTTAAAGGACTCCATAGTGAAGTTTATGAAAGGACCACCTGTGGGAATTTCTCCAATTAAAGCATTGGAAGAGACATTAAAGTTGTCAAGATGTTGAAGTTTCTCCAAGGACTTTGGGATGAAACCAGAGAGGTTATTGTAAGAGAGGTCTAGAGTTTCCAAGTTGACCATGCCACCCATGGTGATAGGAATGGAACCTTTCAGTACATTATGTGCCAAAGAAAGACTTAGCAAATTTTGTAAGTCTCCAATTGTGCTTGGGATATACTCTGACAACTGATTTATCGATAAGTTGATGGAGGTTGCTGTCACCAACTTACCTATTTCTGGATGTAGAAACCCGGTCAAGTAATTTGAAGACAAGTCTAGTCTCAGCAAATCTTTGAGACGCCACAAACTTGAAGGTATGCTTGAAGTCAACATGTTGGAATCTAAAAATAGTAGCCTCAAAGATGTAATGTTTCCCAAACATTTAGGAATTGGACCTGAAAGTTGATTTCCACTTAAATATATTCCATTCAATTTGGATAAACCACATAGACCCTCTGGAATGGACCCTCTCAAATTGCCGTATCCTAGAATAAACCCTTGAAGCTTATGCAAATTTTTGACAGTAAGTGGAATATTACCAGATAGCTCATTGTTGCCCAAAGCAATTGTCACCAGGTTGCTTAAATTACCTATTTCTGCAGGAATGCTACCTTTAATCTTGCAATTGATGGCCTTGAAGTCCTCGAGCAAGGTAGATAAATTTCCAATGGAAGTTGGGATAACACCATTAAGAGGATTCTCGTCAATTGACAAATGACGTAAAGATCTGCAATTTGTCAAGGAAGTAATGAAGTTCAACTCTAACGAAGATGATTCTATTGTCAGATCATTGTCGAACAACTGAAGATATTCAAGGAGTCTTAGGTTGCCAAGAAAGTGAGGTACAAAGCCAGTGAATTTGTTAGAACTAAGTGAGAGTCGTTTCAGTTGACTACAATTGGAGATTGAGTCTGGTATTGCCCCACTAAAGTTATTTAAGGACAAGAAAAGTCCTTCAAGAATAGGCAGCATGTAACCTATATTGGTTGGAAGGTTCCCTGAAAGACCATTGGCAGTAACAGAAAAAATTTGAAGAGTTGATATATTAAAGAACTCTGATGGAATTGAACCAGTGAAGCTATTCCCCCCTAATGCTAACATCTCCAGTTGGTAAAGTTTGCCAATTTCTCTTGGTAAAATACCTGCCAAGATTGAAAAAAAAAATGTAAATTGTAGATATAAGGATAATACCAACATTTCAAACACAAGTTAACTTCCCTTTCATGCTTTTCAAAGTAATATGATTACCAACTCCTCTTCTCGAACTTTCATAATTATCAATACACCCCCTTAAACATTGTTTCATTAAGAAACCCAACGAAAGTTGATAAATGACTATTTTACCCCAAGATATCTTGATAATCTTTATATTTATTAGGTTGTAATTTGTAATATTTATGAAATTTATGCAATATCGTAATGTTTATATCTTGTAAAGCGATACTGATGTAAATTATCAAAAGAAAGATGGGGCTTGAAAATAAAGGAGATAATTGTTATATAAACTTACTTATGGGGACATAATTGTTATGCTAGTTCAATTATTTTAATACACCAAATGTATTTTATACAAAAATTTAATTCCACTAGAGATTCATTGTTATTTTACAAGTTTTCACATTGCGTTTTCCTTCAAATTTCCTTGACAGAGAATTCCCTTTACCATATTTCAACTCGCCAATACTAGAACAAGTACTTGGGAAAGCTATATTTCTTTAGGAACGTAGCATAAGTTCAAATCTAATCCCAATGTATGTAAAGAAAGCAACCCCAGTGAGTAATATTTCTTCCAATAATGTAGCCCCCCCCCCCCCCTTTTCTCTGTTTCTTCCCATGTTATAACATTAAGGGCTAGTTTGGATGGATTTAGAAAAAAATTGCTTCTCGAATGGTACTTTTTATAGTGAAGTTTTTTTTTCTTTAAAGTCAAGCAATTTTGTGTTTGGATATAATAATTAAAAATGTTTTAAAAGTGCTTTTATTTGAAGTTACTGTGAGATAGTTTCGAAGAAAGGCCTTTTTTTGTTTTTCTGGCTTGTGCCGTTTTTTTTAAAAGTTCATTCAAACACAATTTTTTCCAAGAAAGAAGTGCTTCGAGCTTCTAAAGTGTTTTTTCTCTATAAAAAGCCTGTCCAAACAGGCTCTAAAAAGTGCTCTATTACATCCATCCCCTATCAATTATATGGCTATTACTTTTGAACCCCTTCAAGTTTCGAAATATTACAAAAAGTTAGTTTGACTATTCGAAAAAGGGCGAAATAGAAATTCTACATAAGCTTTCTTGATGAAAGCCTTTTTTTTTAGAAGAAATCCTAGGAAGGAGTTAATAATTAAACTTCAAGTACTACTACTATTATTATTATGTTTTTTCTTTTTTTGGGGGGGGTGGGGGTGGGGGTGGGGGTGTTGTAATTAAACATTCCACTATATATTCCATTTTCGCTTAGCTAGTGAGTCCAACCTGTAAAGTTGTTGTCCGAAAGAAGCAAGCCTTTGAGCATTGTAAGATTTCCAATCTCTCTTGGGAGGTTCCCACTGAGTTTATTCCTAAATAATTGTAGCATTTGCAGAGAAGAAATATTGAAGAGATTAAGGGGCACCAAACCAGTAATTTGGTTTAGTGCAATGCTAAATTCAACAAGGTTTTGAAGATTGCCAATCTCCTGTGGGATAACACCTGCGAAATGTGATGTTCAGGATTTTAAGGTAAAACACGGGAAAAAAAAAAACTTTTTAACACATATACCATCATTCTAATCTTCTTTAACTCAAATTTTAATGGATCTTGAAACAAGGAATTATAAAATTCAAAATGGACATATAGTTCAAAAATTAATCTCATAATAAGAATGTGATCCATACCATTTAAATTGTTATCACCAAGAGATAACGACTGAAGAGAATTTAGCATCCCAATTTCTGCGGGTATTTGGCCACTGAACAAGTTAACAGACAGGGAAAGAAGTTGAAGTCGCGAACACTGGGATATATTAGATGGAATTTCACCACTTAACTGATTTTGAGACAGAAAAACCCCTTCAAGAAATGAAACATTACTACACATGTCAACTGGAAAATTGCCGCTCAATTCATTTGATGTGAGAGCTATATTTTTTATGGTCGGCATGTTAAATATGAATGGTGGTATAGGACCTGAGAGATGATTGTATTGCATGCTTAAAACCTGCAAATTGTGAAGGCTGGCAAACCCTTGTGGAATTTTTCCTTGTAAAGAATTATTAGAAAACTCAAGTACTCGTAGATTCGACAGGTTTGACAAGGAATTTGGGATGAAACCCGTGAAGCTGTTATTTTTCAAAGACAGGAACTCAAGTTTAGGTAAAAGGCCAAACGATGATGGAATCTCTCCGCCAAAGTTGTTAAAACCGAGAAAAATAAACTTCAACCGGCGCAAGAAAGGCAGCATTGGAGGCAAAGTGCCCTTGAAAAGGTTATACCTTAGGTCGAGGGAGAAGAGGAATGAGAGGTTTCCGAGCTCTTCGGGAATGGTGCCTGTGAGGCCCATGTTGGAAATATTAAGGGAAATCACTCTGTGGTGGCGAGACCCACAAGTGACGCCCATCCAACTGCAAACAGAGCTTGAATTGGTCCAATTATTAGTGAGTAAGCGAAAAGGGTCTAAAGTGATATGAGTTTTCAGGGCAAGAAGAGCGGATTGATCAGTGGAAAGGCTGAGCATGGAAGAGCTTGTGGCTAGGCAAAGCATATGGCAGTTTACTATCACGAGAGTAAATGCCAAAATATAATAGCTAGTTTTCTCCATGAGTGCTATTACTGAGTTTTAAGGTTGTTTGAAGGTGTGATGCAAATACGATGAGTTCCTCTTGTAGTAATATATAGAGAAATGGCCAGCTTAACTCACAAATCTTTTAGGGGAGTAAAACTGGAAAATGCAATCGATTGATTATTCCAGTCAAAAAGAAATGTGAACCTCGGGGAATCTTTGTCCTTTTTCTCTCTCCCCATTTTTTTTTTTTAAAAAAATCAGGTAATGTTGGTGATGGCCCAAAACAAGAAAATTATGATCCGCTTTTGAGCAAAAAAGACTGGAGTAAATTTATCGTATGGTATTTCTAATTTATGATGCAAGGCTATGGATGTCACAAGACGAATATGACACGAAACTGTGAAATATAAGTACTTTAATCAGGGTAAAAAGAGAATGAATTTAAAAGTAAAGAAGTTCAAAAAGAGTGAGATAATGAATTTAGATAATTTAATAGTAGTTTAGGTCATTTTTTACAATTGATCAGGATATCTTTAGACAAAGATATATATATGAAAAAAATTGATTGAAAGATAGAGTTTGTTTGGAGGAGATTTGTTTTAAGAAAAGAAGTTCTTATTTTTTTTAAAAAAATAAACACTTAAGTGAAAAACATTTGTGTTTGGCTGGGCTATTTTAAAAAGACAAATTAAAGTCAGAAAAAAAAAAAATTCCACAAGTAACTTTTGAAAACATTATCTAGAGTAATTTTAATTATTACATATAAATACAAAATTATTTGACTTGAATAGAAATTAAAAATTCTTTTACAAAATAATACGGTTCAATAAGCACTTTCTTTTAATGCCTATCCAAACAGGCGAAGGATGATGATAAAGGACTACAATTTCAAGTTGACATGTGGAGACAAATAAAAATTGGTTCCACACCACAAATGTAAGTCTGTGCATGCAATTACAACTTTTAGTCGCGCTCGTTTCGCTATCATGTAAAGATACTTTTGGAAATGTTTGATTAATATTAGTGGTATTTTATCAATCACTCAAATATATATAGTTGTCTGAATTAATGAAATTAAAGAATATATCTAAACCAAAAAATGAAGTAAATAAATCGGAGATCATAGAAAGAAGAACTAGTTTACTGAAAAAGAATATGGAAAGAGTAAGAAAAAAGGTTAGAAACATGAGAAAAGCTAGACAAATCAGATAAGATAATAAAAGCAATTTGAACGATGAAAACAAATTGATTAGGATTGATTAACTTTCCTACTTATTAGAATTCTCCCCTCATTAACTCCTTAAATTACGGTGGTTTAAAAAAGATAAATACCATATTTTTGATACTTCATGGTAAATAATTTTATATTACAAAGCAGGTAACAGGTTAAAATAAAATGTATAAACTTGTTAAAAAATCTAAGTACATGTGGCAATTAATTATGGTCATACCTAATGTTAGGTAGTACAAAGCTAAATTTTATTAGAAACCCTCAAGTTAACTTAGATATTGTATAGAAAACAAAAATGAACCAAAGAAAATGAAAAATAAACTAATCAAGAAATTGCTTAAGAAAAGCAGCATACAAAGTCTTGCTTACTTTACTTACTCCTCCATCTAAATAAGAGAAGGGAAAGTTGAAGCTTATAGGTAGTAGCAAAACACTAAAGATAATCATTTTAAGGGATTGATGCTTTATTTATTTATTTATTTGAAAGGGAACCCTAAGATTTATTCAAGCTAATGAATAAGGTCCTCAAATACAAGATGATTAACATAATCATGAATATTTGTGAGCCCTTCCTAAGAAAGGTTCGTGTTCCTAGCAATAGTGCCTAAGCGGCCAACATATGAAAGTTTGACATTATCAATTTGCCGTAAGATATTTCTAACATCGGAAAGCACATTGCCAAGTGGGGAAAAGTAGTCTTCGGTAGAGCCAATTGTTGAGAAATCTAATGAGAAAAAGTTATATCGGTGATTGTATCACAATTCTTTTTGTGTGAGTTATGAATTATATATTTATTTCGAAAACAAAAGAAAGTTTCGGTTTTTATAAAAAAATATAATGAGAAAAATAAATTATTTGATGCAACAATAATCTTTTTTGAGTAGTTTTACAAAATTTTTATTCTTAGTTATCTTTTTATCATTGGAAGACTCACAAACATGCAGGAAAAACTTCCACTGTCCAAAAAGTATCGGACACGCCATCAAAAGTGTTGGATTTTTTTAATTTATAGACACGCCATATGGTGCGTCCGACACGTGTCGAGGAAGTGTAGTAGTGATTTGTTTGATAAATTAATAATTAGAATAAAGTTTGTGGAAAAAATAGCAAAAGTATCTTGCTTTATTTCCCAAAATCGGAGACCCATCCCACCCTTGTCTTTCCATAAAGTGACCATGGCGGTAACAAGAGTGAACAAATATTCCTGTCGATGAACATTTAGGAATTTCTGGGAATAGCTCTAATGAGGCTGTTCGAAAAATCTGAAAATAAGTATAAAAATATAATTATGAGAGTTCTTGTCAATTTATGATTCAAGATCATGTTCAAAATTGAATAGCAAAACCACGTACCCTTCGTGGATTGTAATTCTCCATAACTGAGACAAGTTGAGACAATTAATAGTTAGAAAAAAAAATTACATATGACATTTAGAAAGCAAACTAATAATTAATTTTTATGTTGTTGTGCATAATTAACTCCTTAGTAAATCCATTTTGGTACAAATATTATAATGTGCAAACATAAACATAATATTTTTTTAAAAAAAAAATATGACAAAAGTTGGCAACAAAATTAATAATGTTGTCTATACACAATGTATAGGTGACGAATTCTACTTTTCGTTGGAATGAACTTTTAGCAACGAGGATTTGCCTATGAAGCTTGCAACGAAAATATTTCATTGTTAATAGATTTTACAACAAAAAATTGTACTTTTCACAACAAAAGTGTTTGTTATTAAAACTAAAATTTGTTGTAGTGTATTAGCATATATAACAAAATAAATAATGAAATAAAGTTATATTGACTTATACATTGACACTTGATGGATGATAAAAAAATAATAAAAAACTAATGCTCAATTCAATCATTACTACTTAATTATCGTAAAAATATTAAAGGACTTTAATATGTACAAATATTAGTATGTTATCAAGCAACTGTTACAAAAATACAGAAATTATTTTAATAATATTTTTAATTTACTTAACTGTGCTAAGAATGAGATTATTTAGGGGGTGTTTAAGTTAAGTTTTCACAATAGTATAGACATAGATTCAATTTGGCTTCATTAATACGAAAAATATTATATTATATTAATTAGCATAAAATGTGAATAAGACATATAAATAATTGAGGTTGGTTTTAATTAGCATAAAATGTGAATAAGACATATAAATACGAAAAGTTTATTTAACCCTCCGATGAATTATCTTTAATTTGAAGTTGGTTTTGGTTTTAGAATAAATTTTAAGTCCTTATTGATGTTTAAAAAAAATTAAAAAGTAATAAAATAGACATGTTTCATATTTTTTTAATAAACAATCTAATCTTAAATTTATTTGATGAAAGGGAAACAGGGATGTAAGGCAAATGTATTATCATTTTTGATTAATTAATTTCGAGCACAACAAAACAATTAAAAGGGGCGCAGGGAATTCACAATATTATCTTATTAGTCTTTTTATAATTAAAAAGAGTTCAGAATTTAAGTTGTAGTCTATTGAGGACACGTTTGTTACTTTTGAATAAATCTGATAGATATGTTTATCCACTTAATTTATTATTTGTTCGTAAAATTTTAGGTTTATGATTGTACAATGGCCCGATACATGTTTAACAGATTTATTTAATTACAAATCACAACTAGAAGGGTGTAATACGTTTTCTTTTCTTTTCTTTTATTTCTACTTTTAATAAATTCGGAAAGACAATCTTACCATTTTTTTTTTTATAAATAATAACATCTTTTGAATCCATATTACCAATTAACTTTTACATAAATACTCAAATTTTGAATGATTGCAGATTTTTCAAATTTTGAATGATTGTAGATTTTATAAGAAATGATCTAAATAATAATGTTTTTAATATAAGTTCATCAAACAAAAAATATACATTCACTATATTGATTGATATTCAATAGTTAAATATTTGTCTTAATAAATACAAACTTTAGATAACACAAAGTTGAAAATATTTTTAATTATCAAAAATTGAATGTTCACAATATTATGACTTATAAAAATAATTTGACTAATTTAAATGAAATTAATTAAATAAATCATATCAAAAGGTGGATGATAGTTTTAAAAGTAAGACAATGGATCAAATATGTTCATGATTAAAATGGTGCTATAAATCTTGAGGGTGAATGTGAGAAATACTTTAAAAATTAGAGGACAATAAAGCATTTTTTCATTTAATCCAATATAGTACATCCACACAACTAAACAATAAACTAGTAAAAGTATGAGATATCTTGAATGAACAAATAAGTTAACAAACAATAAATTACTAATGATTTGATATGAATTTTTTATTAATAATCCATATTTAATGGATCACATTCAATTATATCAAAAGTAGCAAGCGTGTCCTAAGTGTATTAGTATTTGTATTCCATTAGAACCATTTTTCAGGAGCAGGGACAGAGTCAGGAATATAATTTTTTTTTTTTGGGAGGGGGGGGAGGAAAATTTTTTCAAGATCATTAATTATTAAAACGTTTAAATATAAGAGTTATCTATATTATTGACATATAAAATTTTAAAAGTTGTCATATTTATGCGTTTACAATCAATATAAAAATGATACTAAAAACATAACAAACTATTCTCTTTAAAGAAGTAAATATAACGGGTAATGAGTTACTTTTAAAAAGTACTAAATATATAATTTTGTAACAATACTCAATAAAATTGACATAAATTCACACAAAGATATATATTCAAAACTAAAAAAATATTAAAATAGAGCTCTCTCCCTCTCTCTGTGTTCTCACAACCAAAAAATATATTCAAAACTCAAAAAATATCTTTTATTTTTACTCCACCGTTACATTCCCCAAATCATTCTAATTAAAATCAAGTCTCAAATTAGTAAGATTCATTCAAGTTCAATAGCCCAACAAATAAACAACAAGATTAATTAAGTTTAATATTAAACAACTATCAAGATTTATACCAATAATCCTATGATTCAAATCTCTATACAAAAATTAATTAAAAAGTAATTGTATAATTTTCAAAGTTAGTACACAATACCTTATTGTATGTTACTTTTGAATACTATCGGATTTGTTTATTTTTAGATTCCTATTTCAAAAGAAAGAGAAAAGAAAATTTTTAATAGGATTTTTGGTATTTTAGTCGGAATAGAAGAGAGAAGTAAACTCTAATAGAATTTTTAGTATTTTAATTTGAAGAGAAAAAGGATAAAGAGAGGAAAGAGAAATATAGAGAATTTAATTAATCACAGTAAATATGATTAAATAAAAATAAATCACAAAAAATAAATTAGAATAGAGAAAAGTAAAATTTTTGTTATATAACTCATATAACAGTTAAATGTTTATTTTCGGGGAGAGGGCGGCCACCAAATAACCCCCCTTCCCTCCGTCACTCTTTAGGAGATAAAAATAATATTGAATTCCTTGATTGTTAAAATCAATAATAATTAGGAATAATTTAGTTCAATCAAAATTTACCAAGAAACTTTAATTCTATTCACACTTTTTATAGTAACACATAGATGCATATGTAGATATAAATATAAATAAATATTTATAGATGGATATCGATTAATGTACTTCGGGCTCTTCAAGTTTCATCGAATGAAACTAAATAATGCCAACTTCTCTGCCTTTTTGTACTGAGTGGTGCATATACAGGAGCTGGATTGATCTGTTCACCGGAAGTGAATAGGAGTTATCAAATTTAGAAAGACAATGACAGATCCCTACTGGGATTGAAGACTCGTCTTGTTTCGGGTAATATAAAATTAGATGATATATACAAATGTAATTGATTGATATTATAACTAAATACTAATTGGCATTTTGGGAAAGTAAAAATATGTCAAGAATCACATTAGGAAAGTACTGATCGCAACACTTGAATGAGAGAAAAAAAGTACTTTACATCTGAGACCAAAGTCCAATATTTGTTATCATCACAAAAAAACTTTTCAATAATAGCGTCGAAAAATTCATATGCATCATGTTCCTAATAGTGCAAGAAATTATTGAATCTTTTGCCAACTATTATATGTACAATATATTCCAAACAGCTCCCAAGAATTCAGTTTGCTGGATCTGAGACATCTCAATAATTAGCCTTCACAATGGGGATAAATGCTTTGTTTTGCAGCCTCCTCACGTACAATGCTGAAAATTAACGAATTAGTATCATCAGCATGGGATGCAGTAACAAAGTCATAGGTAACTTGGCAGTATATCGATTCATGAAAGGTCATTGGAACAATCAAATTAGTCAAAAAACAAAAAATGTTGGAGGGCGAGATTGGAATTTTAAGATAAGCTATATTATTTTCATTTTTAAAAGTGTAATATATATACGCACACGCACACGCACACGCACAGACAGATATACATAAAGAGTATGACCTGTATAGACTTGGCATTGTCCCTAGTCAGGTCTTACCACTGTCTGTTAGAATTCCCTTCATTGTTCTAAAATTTGACATTTGATTTTCTGCAACTTTGCAACGGCCTCTTTCATATTTATCCTGTCACTTGGAGATTCAGCTGAGCACTTCAAAGCCAACTTCAGTACCGACGAAACACATTCTAGTTTCTGGCTGAAGAGATTTTTTGTAGAGTTTAGCAAGTTGGCATCTATTATAACCTCAATTGAGGAGTTGGAAAGTGAGCTTTTGACCCAACTCTTCATGCTCAAATCTTCGACAAACATGTCATCACTCGGCCTTTTTCTTGTAAAAGTCTCCATCAACATGACACCAAAACTATATACATCACACTTTATGGATACTAGCCCTTCCAAACCATACTCTAGAACAAAAATCACAATATCAAATCATGTAATTAAATACATAGTTAGAAGAAACAAGTCAATTGAAAATGTGATAACTAATAATTGATATGTGAAGGTAGTTTGCGTGACAAAATTCACCTGGAGCAATATAACCTAGTGTTGCTAGGGTGTTGATATGCGAAATGCCCTCCTCTTCGCACAACAATTTTGCTATCCCAAAATCACTTACATGAGCAACCATCTCTTCATCTAATAAGACATTACTAGGCTTCAAATCACAATGGGCAATAGGTGTTGAGTAATCATGATGGAGGTATTCCAAAGCGGATGCGACATCAATCATTATATTCAGTCTTTGTATGACATCCAAGTAATAGTCGTTAGAATAGAACCATTTTTCAAGGCTTCCATTGGGCATATATTCAAGAACTAATGCCTTGAAATCCTCGTTAGAGCAACTGCTAATGACTTTGGTAAGATTTCTATGGCGAATATTACGTAAGACCTCACATTCAACATTAAAACTTTTAAAGGCACCTTCTGATTGTAAATTGAACACCTTTATAGCCAAGAGTTTCCCATCTCTAAGCGTGCCCTTGTATACAGAACCATAACTCCCCATGCCGAGTAAATTGCTTTCACTGAAATGTTCGGTTGCTTGTAAGATTTCATAATAGGAAATTCTTTGTGGCACAGTAGATGCCAACTCATCAATTCTACCTATAATAACCCTATCTTTCTTTTTGTATCTAATGAAGATAAAGGTCAAAGAGATAATCGTGCCAAGTGCGAGGAGCCCTAAAAGAATAAATAAAGCAAAATGCATCCTTTTCCTCCTTGATCTGTTTTTGGAGATGGCATGACAAGGCGGGACATGATACCTTTGAGTCCCACATAAAGCCTTATTATACTTAAAGGACTCCATGGTAAAGTTTATGAAAGGACCACCAGTGGGAATTTCTCCAGTTAAAGCATTGAAAGAGACATTAAAGTGGTTAAGATGTTGAAGTTTCTCCAAGGACTTTGGGATGAAACCAGAGAGGTTATTGTAAGAGAGGTCAAGAGTTTCCAAGTTGACCATGCCCCCCATGGTGATGGGAATAGAACCTTTCAGTACATTATGTGCCAAAGAAAGACTTTGCAAATTTTGTAAGCCTCCAATTGTGCTTGGGATATACTCTGACAACTTATTTATCGATAAGTCAATGGAGCTTGCTGTTGCTAAATTACCTATTTCTGGATGTAGAAAACCGGTCAAGTAATTTGAAGACAAGTCTAGCCTCAGCAAATCTTTAAGACGCCACAAACTTGAAGGTATGCTTGAAGTCAACATGTTGGAATCTAAAAAGAGTATCCTCAAAGATGTAATGTTTCCCAAACATTTAGGAATTGAACCTGAAAGTTGATTTCCACTTAAATATATTACATTCAATTTGGGTAAACCACATAAACCCTCTGGAATGGACCCTCTCAAATTGTCGTATCCTAGAATAAACCCTTGAAGCTTATGCAAATTTTTGACAGTAAGTGGAATATTACCAGATAGCTCATTGTCGCCCAAAGCAATTGTCACCAGGTTGCTTAAATTACCTAATTCTGCAGGAATGCTACCTCTAATCTTGCAACTGCTAGCCTTGAATTCCTCGAGCAAGGTAGATAAATTCCCAATGGAAGTTGGGATAACTCCATTTAGAGGATTCTCGTCAATTGACAAATAACGTAAAGATCTGCAATTTGTCAAGAAAGTAATGAAGTTCAACTCTGATGAAGATGATTCTATTGTCAGATCATTGTCGAACAACTGAAGATATTCAAGGAGTCTTAGGTTGCCAAGAAAGCGAGGTACAAAGCCAGTAAATTTGTTAGAAGAAAGTGAGAGTTTTTTTAGTTGAGTACAATTGGAGATAGAGTCTGGTATTGCCCCACTAAAGTTATTTAAGGACAAGAAAAGTCCTTCAAGAATAGGCAGCATGTATCCAATATTGGTTGGAAGATTGCCTGAAAGACCATTGGCAGTAACAGAAAAAATTTGAAGAGTTGATATATTAAAGAACTCTGATGGAATTAAACCAGTGAAGCTATTGATCCCTAATTCTAAATCCTCCAGTTGGTAAAGTTT
The DNA here is from genome assembly GCA_026212405.1 of Petrea volubilis. Taxonomy (NCBI): domain Eukaryota; kingdom Viridiplantae; phylum Streptophyta; class Magnoliopsida; order Lamiales; family Verbenaceae; genus Petrea; species Petrea volubilis. The sequence continues at coordinate 19,901,724 of CM047879.1, read as the reverse complement.
GCCAATTTCTCTTGGTAAAATACCTGCCAAGATTGAAAAAAAAATGTAAATTGTAGATATAAGGATACAACTAATCTTTCAAACACAAGTTAATTACACTTAGATGCTTTTCAAAGTAATATGATTACCCAATTACTCTTCTCGTACTGTCATAATTATCAATACATCCCCTTAACCATTGTTTCATTAAGAAACCCAACGAAAGTTGGTAAATGACTATTTTACCCCAAGATGTCGTGATAATATTTATATTTATTAGGGTGTAATTTGTAATATTCATGAAAGTTATGCAATATAGTAATGTTTATATCTTGTAAAGCGATACTAATGTAAATTATCAAAAGAAAGATGGGGCTTGAAAATAAAAGAGATAATTGTTATATAAACTTACTTATGGGGACATCATTGTTATGCTTGTTCGATTATTTTAATGCACCAAATGTATTTTATACAAAAATTTAATTACGCCAGAGATTCATTGTTATTTTATAAGTTTTCACATTGCGTTTTTCTTCAAATTTCCTTGACGGAGAATTCCCTTTACCATATTTCAACTCACCAATACTAGAACAAGTACTTGGGAAAGCTATATTTCTTTAGGAACGTAGCATAAGTTCAAATCTAATCCCAATGTATATAAAGAAAGCCACCTCAGTGAGTAATTTTTCTTCCACTAACGTAGCGACCCCCCCCCCATGTTATAACATTAAGAGCTAGTTTGGATGGATTTAAAAAAAACTGCACTACAAGAAAACGCGCTATTTTCGGCGGAATTTTCCGCCGAAAATTCTCGGTGGATTTTCGGCGGCTTTTCGGCGGGAATTAAAAACAATATTAATTAAAAATTTTTGAAATTTTTGGCGGAATTTCGGCGGGAAATTCCGCCTAAAAATTAAAAAAAAATTAAATTATAATAATTTTCGGAGGATTTTCGGAGGAAATTTCGCCGAAAAATTTTAAAAAAAATAAAATTTTATTAATTTAAAAATTCGGCGGATTTTCGGCGGAAAATTTTAAAGTCAAGCAATTTTGCGTTTGAATACAATAATAAAAATATTTTAAAAAGTGCTTTTTATTTGAAGCTACTCTGAGATAATTTTGAAGAAAAAGCCTTTTTTTGTTTTTCTGGTTTCTGCCGTTTTTTTTAAAAGCTCATTCAAACACAATTTTTTCCATGAAAGAAGTGTTTCTAGCTTCTGAAGTGTTTTTTCTTAAAAAAATGTGTTTTTTCTCTATAAAAAGCCTATCCAAACAGGCTCTAAAAAGTGCTCTATTACATCCATCCCCTATCAATTATATGGCTATTACTTTTGAACCCCTTCAAGTTTTGAAATATTACAAAAAGTTAGTTTGACTATTCGAAAAAGGGCGAAATAGAAATTCTACATAAGCTTTCTTGATGAAATCCTATTTTTTGGAAGAAATCCTAGGAAGGAGTTGATAATTAAACTACTACTACTACTACTACTACTACTACTACTACAACTACAACTACAACTACAACTACAACTACAACTATTACTATTATTATTATTATTATTATTATTATTATTATTTTTATTATTATTATTATTATTATTATTATTATTATTTTTTTTTTTTTTTTTTTTTTTTTTTTTTTTTTGGGTGGGGTGTTGTAATTAAACATTCCACCATATATTCCATTTTCGCTTAGCTAGTGAGTCCAACCTGTAAAGTTGTTGTCCGAAAGAAGCAAGCCTTTGAGCATTGTAAGATTTCCAATCTCTCTTGGGAGGTTCCCACTGAGTTTATTACTGAATAACTGTAGCATTTGCAGAGAAGAAATATTGAAGAGATTAAGGGGCACCAAACCAGTAATTTGGTTTAGTGCAATGCTAAATACAACAAGGTTTTGAAGATTGCCAATCTCCTGTGGGATAACACCTGCGAAATGTGATGTTCAGAATTTTAATGTAAAACACCAAAAAAAAAAAAAAAAATTCCTTTTTATCACACATGCCATCATTCTAATTTTTCTTTAACTCAAATTTTAATGGATCTTGAAACAAGGAATTATAAAATTCAAAATGGACATATAGTTCTAAAATTAATCTCAGAATAAGAATGTGATCCATACCATTTAAATTGTTACCACCAAGAGATAACATCTGAAGAGATTTTAGCATCCCAATTTCTGCGAGTATTTGGCCACTGAACAAGTTAACAGACAGAGAAAGAAGATGAAGTCGCGAACACTGGGATATATTAGACGGAATTTCACCACTCAACTGATTTCGAGACAGAAAAACCCCTTCAAGAAATGAAACATTACCACACATGTCAACTGGAAAACCGCCGCTCAATTCATTTGATGTGAGAGCTATATTTTTTTATGGTCGGCATGTTAAATATGAATGGTGGTATAGGACCTGAGAGATGATTGTATTGCATGTTTAAAACCTGCAAATTATGAAGGCTGGCAAACCCTTGTGGAATTTTTCCTTGTAAAGAATTATTAGAAAACTCAAGTACTCGTAGATTCGACAGGTTTGACAAGGAATTTGGGATGAAACCCGTGAAGCTATTATTTTTCAAAGACAGGAACTCAAGTTTAGGTAAAAGGCCAAACGATGATGGAATCTCTCCGCCGAAGTTGTTAAAACCGAGAAAAATAAACTTCAACCGGCGCAAGAAAGGCAGCATTGGAGGCAAAGTGCCCTCGAAAAGGTTATACCTTAGGTCGAGGGAGACGAGGAATGAGAGGTTTCCGAGCTGTTCGGGAATGGTGCCTGTGAGGCCCATGTTGGAAATATTAAGGGAAATCACTCTGTGGTGGCGAGACCCACAAGTGACGCCCATCCAACTGCAAACAGAGCTTGAATTGGTCCAATTATTAGTGAGTAAGCGAAAAGGGTCTAAAGTGATATGAGTTTTAGGGGCAAGAAGAGCGGATTGATCAGTGGAAAGGCTGAGCATGGAAGAGCTTGTGGCTAGGCAAAGCATATGGCAGTTTACTATCACGAGAGTAAATGCCAAAATATAATAGCTAGTTTTCTCCATGAGTGCTATTACTGAGTTTTAAGGTTGTTTGAAGGTGTGATGCAAATACGATGAGTTCCTCTTGTAGTAATATATAGAGAAATGGCCAGCTTAACTCACAGGTCTTTTAGGAGAGTAAAAGTGGAAAATGCAATCGATTGATTATTCTGGTCAAAAAGAAATGTGAACCTGGGGGAATCTTTGTCCTTTTTCTCTTTCCCTTTTTTTTTAAAAAAAAATCAGGTAATGTTGGTGATGGCCCAAAACAAGAAAATTATGATCCGCTTTTGAGCAAAAAAGACTGGAGTAAATTTATCGTATGGTATTTCTAATTTATAATGCAAGCCCATGGATGTCACAATACGAATATGACACGAAACTACGAAATATAAGCATTTTAATCAGGGTAAAAAGAGAATGAATTTAAAAGTAAAGAAGTTCAAAAAGAGCGAGATAATGAATTTAGATAATTTAATAGTAGTTTAGGTCATTTTTTAGGCCCAAAGGACTACAATTGATCAGAATATCTTTGGTCAAAGATATATATATGAAAAAAATTGATTGAAAGATAGAGTCTGTTTCGATGAGATTTGTTTTAAGAAAAGAAGTTCTTATTTTTTTAAAAAAAATAAATACTTAAGTGAAAAATATGTGTGTTTGGCTGGGCTATTTTAAAAAGGCAAATTAATGTCAGAAAAAAAATAATTCCAAAAGTAACTTTTGAAAACATTATCTAGAGTAACTATTAAAGCATTTTTTAATGCATTTTCTATAAAATGCAACCACATTTAATGGTTTGTCTTATACCTCCATGATAGATGAGATGTACCTAAGAAGGGAGAGGTTGAGTTAGGCTTTAAAACCTTTTTAAAAGTTTTGTGAAACAGAGCGGAATAAATGAAGATTTTAGATATCAATACTTTGCTTGAAAGTTAGTTACTAGGGGAGTTCTATGATTAGTCATAATCGTAGGTGACTAATCTTAGTCACCCTCTAAAAAACTGCCACGTGTACAATTTTAAAATATTTTAATAGATTGTAGGTTTTTTTAATTTTTGATCAACCCGCTATCATGAGTCAAAATTTCTCTCTCCTCCCCCTCTCTCTCTCTCCATATTTTCTAATTTATCTCTCTTTCTCTCTCTCTCTCTCTCTCTCTATATATATATATATATATATATATATATATATATATATAACGTTCCATATTCAATCTATCTATCTCTTAAATCATTCATTTAATTATTAACCTTAAACAAAAAAATTCCTTAATTATTAAGACTTCTTAGTATAAATTATTTCTACTACAATTTAAATATTTAGCTTCAATTAAATAAAAATTGCATCATATTTTATTTCATTACTTATAGATAATAATATTATTATTCTCTTTTAAGTGTTCTCCTGGATGAATTTAACTAAAATTATTATTATTATTATTATAAAGGGAGAATAATATTCGGCATTCAATCATATAAGTACATATATTTTCTCCAAGTTATCATTAAAATATTGACTCGCTAGTATGAAAAATATTATATGAATTCATAGACGTACAAATAAAACAAAAATTCTAGGAAAAAAAATAAATTCAAATAAACTATTTACATTTATTTTGTTTATTTTAAATAAGTCAAACAAACTATGTGCAAATAATATTTCATTATACATATTAACCATAACTATTCAAATCAATAAACAATTTTTATATTCTTCTTCTTCTTCTTCTTCTTCGTCTTATTATTATTATTATTATTATTATTATTATTATTATTATTATTATTGTGTTTCATAGCATATCTCCATTAATAATCAAAGCACAATTTCTTTTACCAACAAATGCTTGTTGTGTTCCTCTCTTTGTATTTTATACATACAAATTGATTTTAAAATTACATATTCAATATTACTACAAATCAATCGTTTTGTAAATCTATGGATAATATAAACAGTTTAATTAATAATGATATATATATATATATATTTTATAATTGTTTTTAAAAAAAAATAGATGTTCATATTCTATGTATATTTTTAAAATAATTTATAATGAATGTGATACATTTTTTTAAATATGTTAAAAAATTAAATTAAATGTAAATTTTTATCAACTATTAACATATATTAGAATTTTTGAGTTATAAATAATATTTATTTTGGTATCAATTTAGTATTTTAATTTTTTATCGCAATTTTTAATTAATTATCCTTGTTAATACACATTTCTGAAATTAAAAAAAAAGTTATAAAAAGTACCATGGTAGTTATAATTTTAAAATAAAAATAATGGTACCATGGTATTAAAACATAAAAAATTAACTGATTATAATGGTACTACAGTATTATAATAGTACAATGGTATTAAAAAAAATTATAATGAGTACCATGGTTTAACTGATTATTATGGTACTACAATATTATAATAGTACAATGGTATTAAAAAAAATTATAATGAGTACCATGGTTTCCTTTTTTATTTTAAAAATAAAATTTTAATTGGTTAATATTTAGTAGGCCATAATTGGTCTACTATAATAATGGTTGTATAAAAATTTCCTTGCTAACCTGTATAGCAGGTAACCTTTCTAATTTACCTGCATAACAGGTTACAGGTCATATAAAGATTAATGGTTTAGATTAAATATCACACATCTAATGGCTAGAATTAAAGGTGACTAACATTAGTCACCTACGAACTGTGACTAATGATAGAATTTCATTCCCTAGTTACTAATTTGGAAGTATCAACAAAAGTACCAGTGAAAGTAATGATATAAAATATGCAAAGCAATAAAATGATACAAAGATTTATCCTAGTTCACCCAATTGGATTACATCAAGTTTTCAAGTTTTCCCTTAGGATAACTTGTTAATAACAAATGGTATTAGTATAATAACAGTATAAGTTTCAACGAAACAGGTAAATATCAATCGAGAATTAGAAACTCTCGATAAAGAGAGAAACAACAAACAATTTAATCAGCCTGAAGCGAGATTAAGGCATTCATGATGGATTATCGACAGAATTCAATGTAAATAAAATTGGCAAAACAGTTAGTGGCAAAAATTTAGTAACGAAATTATTATAAATTAAATTTATTATGAAAACTAAATTTATAATATATTAATTTATTACTGAAAATTGTGCATTTTTGTAGTATACTAGTGTTTCTGTTCAAAATGATGGCCTTGATTCTCAAAATGAAGAATCAATCAAAGTTATTTAATGTTTTGTGTATTTTCCTAGGTAATCAAGTTGTGCTTTTCCTAGGAGTCTATTCAAAGGTTTCGGACTTTTTTTTCCAGTGTTTTATTAGAATTGTAAAGCATTTAGAGCACGTTTGCTTTATTTGGAAACGGCAAGTTGATTAATTAGTCAGCTTGCGGTTCACTTCTACAGTCACTTGGTCCCCACCAAAACAAATTAATTGCAATATGCCCCTTGTATTTTACCTACGTGGCAAAACTAACCTTATCTAGTTATAATTAATTTCAAAAACCCCGTATATTAATTCTAAAATCAGCTCACCATCCCTTATCTTGTATTTTTCATCAGATAATGATGAAATGATCGTTTTTCCTCGTTCAACATATAAAATTGCACACCACACATACACATATATATGAAGTCAATAAATTAATCACAAAAATACTATATAACCCTAACACTAGCCCCCCCCCCCCAAAAAAAAAGAGGAAATCAAAGAAGAAAATAAAATCCAACCCACCCCCTAAATCTTGGCCGAAGTCAAATTTATATTTTGCTCAGATATAACCATACAAGTGTGATTTTTTTATTTTTATATAGAAAAATAACTCAAACTTATATCTTCTTTTGTTATAATTAAAAACTTGTTTCTAAGATTGGATGCAATTAAGTGCCTAGATAAACACGGATTGAAGATATTCGTCAGTTTGCATTCACTACAAGAAAAATAGTTTTTTACTACGACAAGAAAATTGTAGCAAAAGACCAAAATTCGTAGCATAAAAGCCTTTTATTACAAATTGGCTATGTATTATGTACTACCGTAGTTAATATAACCGTAACAAATATTTTTACTATGGACCAGTGGCGTAGCTAGAATTATTATTCGTTGGGTCAATGTTCGTTAACCAACCAATCATCAACCATCGTTTTCCTTTCAATAAGTCCAATGTCAGAAATTTTTGATGATAAATCCTTCGAAAAAACAACGATACTGCTTTCGATTATATTATTTTTTGATAGAAAATTTGTCAAAATTTGTATTCTTTTAGTATATTAAAGTTGTTTATGATTCAATAAATTAACCTATTAAAAATCAAGTAAACTTAAAACAACTTTATATTATTTTTTTTCCTTGAAGGCCCGGCAGATTTTGTAGTTCAGACAAACTTAATAAATTAATTAATTCCACTTATTGTTCATGCAACGTATAGTGGGACGTATTTATAGATAAGAAGAGAAATTGAACTTTTAAAATATTATATTATTGGTGGATACAAATATACACTCGTATATAGTTTTGTTTTGGTTCTTTTCAAGATGAGTGGGTTTTTTTTTTTTTTTACTATTTTAAAACTAAAAGAAAGTTTCAAATTAATTTGTCATTTTTTTCTTCTACCTTATGACCCCCTTCTATTTAAATTTATAATTTTGTTAGTGGGGTCAATTAATCCCATTATTGTATATTTTCTTCCATGCCAATACAAATTTCTATATGTATAAGGGGACTTTGACAAAGTGAGGGGGGTCATTTGCACCCCGTCACATGCAAGTACCTCTGCCAGTGCTATGGACAAAAACCATAGTAAATAGCTTTTACTAATAACTTATGTATTTTTGTTACAATATCATTTTTGTAGCCAATAAAATCAAAATAAGCCATCTTTTTGCTACAAAATTACTATTTTTCATTATTTAAATTAAATTAATCCTACAAAATAACTATATTATTTTATTTTTTAATATAATTCATTGTGGCCATCCACAAATCGAACCATCGAACTCGAATTCTACACCATGGCTTTCTGGCCACATGCACTCGTGCAAGCGTGCTTAGAGCTTATTTTTGTGTAAGTTGAAGGTTTGAACCCTCTCATCCAACATACATAATGAGGAGTCTTGCCGTTGCACCATTGTAATTCTTTATTGATAGTTTGTTTTTTACTTATCACATGTTTCTAAAAATTATCAATTTATTACTTATCCTTAGTTTCATTAAATTTACAGTTAAATTATTAAATTATTTATTTTAATTTTACATAATTGACGAATTGAATAGATTTTGCCAAAAATGATTTCCCCGATTCAATTATGTTAGTTGTATATTTTTCACAAATTTAATTGAATAATTTTATTAATATAAAATTAATCATTAATTCATATATATTAATTAATCTAAATATATGCTTATAGGCAATGATTACAACAAAATTTATTTTATGAATTGTCATATTTTACTATATAATTATTTTTTTATAGTAACAACACATTAATAAATTAAGTTAATTTTAATTTATTTTTACCAAATTTTTAGGAAATATCTGCCAAATTCCGTCCATTTATTTTAATTTTTTTTTCAAAAAGCCTTTCCTATGCTTTATATTTTGGCGGAATTTTTTGCAAAATTTTCGTCAAAAATTAGAAAATAATAATTTGAATTTTCCAAAAGAATTTCCACAAGAAAATAAAGAATTCGTTTTTCGAATTTTATCCAGGAAATTACCTATAAAATCTTTGTTTTTTTGTGGAATTGTTTGTCAAAAATTCATCTTAAAAATTAAAAATTATTCACTTGTATCATTGGGGTTTATTTGACCGAAATTTAAATCTCTCACTAATTTCATCAGTACTATTAAATTGTTTTACTGCAAGAAAAATAGGCCTTTTGTGACTGAATTTTAGTGACTGACCATATCGGTCATAATTAGTTACAGATTTGTGACTGATTATTTGTAAAAAAAAAAAAGTGATAATACTGACGGAATAGTGACTGATTGGTGACCGATATTGTGATTGAAGTAATTTCAGTCACTAATATGTTGCCATCTCATGTGATGGACATTAATTCAGTCATTAAACAACGATAAAATTTATGGCTACTTAGTATTGTGTAATACCGGTCACTTATTGGTTATAAATTTGTATTAGTCACTAATCAGTTACTTGTGGTGATTGATCATTCAGTCACTAATTGTTGGGAAATGAGATCGATCACAAATTTGTCACAATATCTGTCAAGTTTTAGTCCGTTACTATCCAGTCACGTTTTGTGACCAATATTTTGATTACTACTCAGTCACTATCAGGTTTCAGCCACATCTCTATCACAAAATTGTCCACTTAACATTTGTTACTAATGAATCACGACTTGTAATCGATACGTAGAATAAGAAAGTGGCACTACTAGAAAACTCAATTTTAGCCACGGATTTGGAGGGGAAAAAAATCCATGGCTAAATAAAATAGTCGAGGATTTTTTCCATGGCTAATTTTAGCCACGAGCAGGCAATCCAAGGAGAGTCGAACTCGGGAGCATGCCCACCACAACCCAAATAATAATCCTTGCACCCAAGGAGAGTTGAATCGGGGACCGTAGGGTTATATTTGTTGGTGCATCTAACCATTGCACCACTTGACTTCTTTGTGCATAGAATAGCTTTTGTTATACTTAACATATGTTTTTGTGATATTTTAAATTTAAATTATCTAAAAAAATTTCAATAATTTTATCTATTTTTATAATTTATTAGTTTTAATAATTTTTGTAATTTATTAACTATTTATTTTTTAAATTTAAAACATTTACCATTGATTTTATCAAAATTAATACCTTAAAAATATTTATTTCAACAATTTCAAATACTAATTTTATATTTCTATTGAGTAAAATGTACAATAACCCTAAATCAACTTAAAAACATAAATCAAATATTTGAATTTATTTTATTGAATTAGTTATTTAAATTAATTTTTGAGAAGGTATATCAAATGATTTTTGACTAATTAAATCAAACTCGCTTTATTCTTTTGGTTCATAAGCCCAATTAAGTACAAGTACAATTCTAACTTTATATTGCGGTATAACTTTCATAATTTAATGAAATCAATTATTTTGACAAGTAGTATCAAGACCACCAGAGGGGTTGTAGCCACCTTTAATCTTATATTCCAAATACGTATTTCATTTTATTCTTTATTACATTATTAGGCATCAACTGTAGAGATTTTAAATCAAGTGCATAATTAAGAAAATAATTTTAAACACATAGTTGTGTAGCATAAATGTGTATTATGAAATAAAAGGGAAAATACCATCATAAATAGAAGATCTTATTCGGGTTGTAGCCTTCAAATATTTTGAAAATTCAATATATATCATGTTTATGTCATGGTCCAGTCATTTATGTTTTTTTTTTCCTAATCTTTGGAATTTTTTTATATTAAAAAGTATTTAGTGATTGAACAAGTAATTTGTTAAGTATAACAAATATTTAATAAATTAATAGTAAAACCAAAAATTATAACAAAAAATTAATTATATTTAGAATTTTATAATGTATATTTATTAAGTACAACAAAAACTAATTCTTAAACAAGAAATTAAAGTGGTAGTGGTTTGATATTCTAACCTTAACTAAGAGATCAAAAGTTCAAACCATATTAGATTCAAGAAATTATTTTTTATCAAAAATAGCCACATAAATTCCATGGCTAAATTGGCGCCAAATTTCACACCAATTTTAGCTACCAAAAATAGCCACAAATTTTTCGTATCTAAAATTAGCTAATGTCACTAATTCAAAATTGCCTTTTGTGACATTAGTTAAAGTGTCATGTATTTGAGTATCATTATAATTTATCTTGACATTTTAAAGTGTCAAAGAAGATTATTATAGTTAAAATTTGAGATTATTATAGTTAAAATTTGATTTACTTATTGAAACTCTTGTTATAAGGTGTCATAATATGTGCACAAATGTGACATTTTTTAAAAGTGTCGAATTAGATCACTTTTTTGGTACTGATTAAGTTTTTATAATATCAAATCATCAAATATTTATCAATTTTCTTATATGCATAGATGTATATAAATATTTAACTATCTTTAATGTATTTATTAAGCTTATGATAATTAAAAGGAAAATTAATTCAAATAAAATTTAATGGAGAAAGAATTATGTTGTGAACTTCTGTATTGATTACATTTAGGGAGCAACAAAATCATTTTCAACTGTTTGTTTTCTTTTTTCTTTTAATTCTTTTTTGTTAGAATTATGGTTAATATTAATTGTATAATAAAATTCCTCACTCTTAAAAAAATAGCCTAATTTGACAAATACAATATGACACTTTTAAAAAATGTCTTAATTGTATATCTATTGTGATATTTCATAAAAATACATTAATAAATTATATCAAATTTGAACTAAAATGTGTTTTTTTTGTGACACTACAAAGTATTAACATGAGCTATTGTAACACTCAAATACATGGCGTTTTAGTTAGTATCACCAAACCAAATTTGCTTTTAGTGACACTATAAAACGTTATTTGTTTAAATGCAGCGATAGCATATTTTAATACTTTATAGTGTCATGATAAGTACATTTTAGTTCAAATTTAAGATAACTTATTGAGACATATTTTGTGAGGTGTCACAATAAGTACACAAATGTAACACTACCATATTATATGTGTCAAAGTATATCATTTTTTTGGTAGGGCTCATTTACTATGGAGTACGGAGACGCCATCGCATGGGATTATTGATTAAAGTTTTTCACTATATAACACAAATGCTCATTACCAAGTACCAACTATTAAGTGATCTAATATCTAGGATGATGCTCTAAATTCCTTAAATATTGTCAATGGCTCGAATCCTAGAGTTGTAATGACGTAGTTAGGTTGGGAGGATCGTTCCAATAATAGACCTCTGCAGTGTGGCAATCCTCGATATGAATTAGTTGGTCAGTAAATCAGAATCGGATGACTAAAAAAAAAAAATTGTTTCAAAATGGAGTTGTTTTATATCAAAATACTTTTAATTATTGTATCTCAATATAAAATTATTTGTTTTAAATAAAACAATAAAAACTCTTTTAAAAAAAATACGATTCGATAAGCATTTTCTTTTAATGTCTATCCAAACGGCCGAACATAGTGCTAAAGGACTACAATTGCAAGTTGATCAACTTCGCTTTTTAATTCTTGGTCTGCCTGTGGAGACCAATAAAAATTGGTTCCACACCACAAATGTAAATCTGTGCCTGCAAATGTTGCTTTGAAAAACTTAGAAAAAAAATACTTTGTTGCTTTTAGTTTCAAAAAAGTTACTTTAAGTGTTTGGTTTTGTAACTTGTGTTTAAATTAAGTTGAAAAAAAGTAGAAGTTGAAAATTTGGGAGAAGCAGGTTAAAAGTGCTTCTTGGTATTTTTGTAAATAAATTAAACTTTTTGAACTATTTTTTAACCAATTTTTAATTTCTTTTCACTTTTATTTTCAAATACTCCACACTTTTACTATCAACTTTTAACTGTTATTTTCAAACACTACCAATTTTTACTACTCAACTTTTTTTCCAATATTTTTAACGACTCCAACTTCTCTAAAAGTAAAAGCAATCCCAAACACCCTCACTACTAGAAAAACTGCAAATAGCCACGGATTTAAAAAAAAAAACAAAAAAAAAATTTAGCCACGGATTGGCCACGGCTAATCCGTGGCTATTTTTGGTGGCTAAAATTAGAGGGAAAATTGGCGCCTATTTTTAGCCACGGATTAGCCACGGCCAAACCGTGGCTAATTTAGCCATGGCTAAGCCGTGGCTAATAGCCACGGATTAGCCACGGATTAGCCACGGCCAGGCCGTGGCTAACAGCCACGGAATAGCCACGGTCAGACCGTGGCTAAAAATTCCTGGGCAAATATTTTTTTTTTTTTGCACTAGATATGGTTTGAACTCTTGACCTATTAGTTGAAGTTAGATCATCAAACCACTACACTACTTTAATTTTTTGTTTAATAATTAATTTTTGCAATACGTAAGTAATATATGTATATTATGTATATTGATATATTTAATAAATGATTGGATATGTTACATACGTATAAGATTAGATATACTCATATATATATATGTATTTATGTCTAATTAGATGTATATATATTAGCTATATAAGTACATATATAACATATATTAGATATATAATACACTAATATATGTTTATTTCATACAGATGATTGAACATATATAGTACATATGATTAGATATATATATATATATATATATTTGATCGATATATATATGCACTCTACATTTATAACATATATTAGATATGTTATATATAGATATATAGTTATATCATATAGACTATATATAGAGGATTAGAATGTACATATAATATATTAATATATATAAGATACACATTGACATATATATATATTGATATATGTATATATGATATATACACTTGATATATGTATATATGATATATATACTTGATATATGTATCAATATAAATTTATATATGTATCAATATATATATATATATATATATATAAATTTATATGTGGCAAAAAATCAAAAAATATTAAAAAAAAAAATTAGCCACGGTCTAGCCGTGGCTAATCCGTGGCTATTAGCCACGGATTGGCCGTGGCTAAATTAGCCACGGCCTGGCCGTGGCCAATCCGTGGCTATTAGCCACGGCCAGGCCGTGGCTAATTTAGCCACAGGCAATCCGTGGCTAATTATTTTTTTTTTTGATTTTTTGCACAACGGATAAATTTATATATATATATATATTGATACATATATAAATTTATATTAATACATATATCAAGTATATATATCATATATACATATATCAATATATATATATGTCAATGTGTATCTTATATATATTAATATATTATATGTACATTCTAATCCTCTATATATAGTTTATATGATATAACTATATATCTATATATACTTGGACATATATATATATATACTTGGACATTTATATATATATATATATATATATATTGATACATATATACTTGGACATATTTAAAATAGATACACATATATATAAAAATATATGATATGTATACTTGACATATATATATATATATATATATATATATATAATACCAAACATATACGAAGATATTTGCAAAGGATCACGAATTTAAGTTGCTATTATCTAAATATAAATTGTATAAATAGATTTTTGTTATAATTTTTGTTTTTGATATATTAATTTATTAAATATTTGTCATAAAAAGAAAAACTGAATAATGAACGATAAAGTCGAAGGTAAATATCTTTAATTTAAAAAAAAAATAATTGGTTAATAATTTATAAAAATTACTAAAATTAAATAACAAAAATTGATAAAACTAATGAAATTTATTAGATAATTTAAGTTTAAAATATTGTAAAAATATAGTTTAAGTATAATAAAAAGCAATCAATAACCAAAGAATTCCTTTGGCGCAACGGTTTCATGCTCCAAGTACAACATTGACGTCCCGTGTTCGAATCTCCTTGAGCGCAACAAAAAAAAAATGCTTGGAGGACGCGGGCCCAGGTTCGGGCACGGGCGCGGGTGCGGGTTTGGGTTGGGACGCGGGTTTGGTTTCGGGTACGGTCTGATTAGCTTTTTTTTTTTTTTTTCAGTGGCCACGGATTAGCCATGGCTAGGCCGTGGCCAATCCGTTGCTAAGGGCCACGGCCAGACCGTGGCCAATCCGTGGCTAAGGGCCACGGCTTAGCCACGGCCAGACCGTGGCTAAGCCGTGGCCCTTAACCACGGCCACGCCCGTCCAACAAAAAGGTGGCCAAAATTGGCCACGGCTTGGCCGTGGCTATTAGCCACGGATTGGCCACGGCCTGGCCGTGGCTAAGCCCAGCCGTGGCTAAAAAGCCGTGGCGACGATTAGCCACGCCACTTTTAGCCACGGAAAAAATCCGTGGCTAATCCGTGGCCAATCCGTGGCTAATCTCCTTGGCCACGGATTTTTTGCCAAATCCGTGGCTAAAATCCGTGGCTAAAAGCCTTTTTTCTAGTAATGCGCCTCTTAGTTTATGATAGCTTCATGAGTATTGTTGTCACTCCAACCTTTAAGTCTTGGTCTGCCCGTGGAGACCCAACTTTTAGTAGTGCTCATTTCGCTATCATGTAAGAATACTTTTGGAAATGTTTGATTGTTGATTAATGGGGGCCCTGTGTAATTAATATTAGTGGCATTTTATCAATCACTCAAATATATATAGTTGTCTGAATTAATGAAAGAAAATAATGTCTAAACCAAAAAACGAAGTAAACAAATCGGAGAACATAGAAAGAAGAACTAGTTTACTGAAAAAGAATATGGAAAGAGTAAGAAAAAAGGTTAGAAACATGAGAAAAGCTAGACAAATCAGATAAGATAATAAAAGTAATTTGAAAGTTTCACTTATTGTTAAAGTTAACTTAGATGTTGTATGGAAAACAAGAATAAATGAAAGAAAATGAAAAATAAACTAATCATGAAATTGCTTAAGAAAAGCAGCGTAGAAAGTCTTGCTTACTTTAGTTACTCCTCTATCTAAGAGAAGGGAAGGTTTGAGAAGGTTTGGAACTTATAGGTAGTAGAAAATTACTAAAGATAATCATTTTAAGGGACTGATGCTTTATTTATTTATTGAAAGGGAACCCTAAAATTTTATTCAAGCTAAAGAATAAGGTCCTCAAGTATAAGATGATTAACATAATCACGAATATTCATGAGCCCTTCCTGAGAAAGATTCGCGTTCCTAGTAATAGTGCCCAAGCGGGCAACATGTGATGGTTTGACCATGTCAATTTGCCGCAAGATATTTCTAACATCAGAAAACACATTGCCAACTGGGGAAAAGTCGTCTTCGGTAGAGCCAATTCTTGAGAAGTCTGATGAGCAAAACTTGTATCAGTGATTGTATCACAATTCTTTTTGTGTGAGTTATGAACTGGGATTAATGCTCGCAGCCCCCCTGTGATATCTCTAATGAGCACGAATAACCTTATGTATCAAAAAATCTCAAAAAAAACCCTGTAAAATTTCTAATTAACAAAAAAAACCCCGGTGTGTTTTACGCGCTCCTGGTGCAAATGGGATAATTTTCTGGTATGGGAAATCACCATTCTACCCCTATTATTTGCTAGGTTTCGATCCAGTAAAATGTTAAAAAGACCTTCTGTTTTGTTAAAGTTGCAAAAAAAACCCTGCGGACAAAAAAATCACAGTGAAACCCAAAATCCGACCCAAACCTTGCATTCAACCAAAAGGGGGAAAGAAAATAAAGGAAAAAGTGGGGAAAAAAAAGAAAAAAGAATTTTTTTTTAATTATATATAATATATATTTTAATTTTTTATATTTATAAAAATAAAATTTATAGTATTATAAGATTTAATTTTTTAAAAAATATTTAAATATATATAAGGGAACAAAAAAATCCTCACAAGGGTAAAATAGTCAATGTACGTTCATTTGACTAAAAATCAATTTTAGGGGGAGGTGAGCAAATTTAGATGAACACAAGGTTTTTTCAGCTCTTTTTAGATAACACAGGGTAGTAAAATGCTGTTAACTCTAAAAAAAAATTCGGTTCGTCTTTTTACTGAAAAGTCAAAAAAGGGCAATTTCGTCTTTTTACTTTTTTTAAAACATAAATCAAGAATGGGGGGCGGTGAGCAAATTTATCAAAACTCAGGGTTCTTTATATGATATTTTTTTTCACAGGGTTTATTTTGCTCCTTTTGAATAACACAGGGTAGTAAAATGCTATTGACTCGTTATGAACTATATATTTATTTTGAAAACAAAAGAACATTTTGGTTTTTATAAAAAATATAATGAGAAAAATAAATTATTTGATACAACAACAATCTTTTTTGAGTAGTTTTACAAAATTTTTATTTTTGGTTATCTTTTTATCCTTGGACGACCCACAAACATGCAAGAAAAAGTGTCGTATTTTTTTAATTTATAGACATGCCACATAGTATGTCAAACACATGTCAAGGAAGTGTTGAAAACATATCATGTTTAACACGATATCTAGCATTGCATGGCTCTAATTTTAGAAATGTTCGTGGATTATAACATATGAATATGTAAAGTAGCCGTTGCTTGTAAGCTAGAGTGAAGAAACAATTTTCGGTTGCCACTACTTGTTTATTTATTCATCCAACTATTAAAGCATTGTTTTTAATATATTTTCTATCAAATGCAACCACATTTAAAGGTTTGTCTTATACCTCCCATGATAGATGAGATATGCTTAAGAAGGAGGGGGTTGAATTAGGCTTTAAAACCTTTTTAAAATTTTTGTAAAACACAGTGGAATAAATGAAGGGTTTAGATATCAATACTTTGTTTGAAAGATAGTTACTGATTTGCAAGTACCAATGAAAATAATGATGCAAAATATGCAAAGTAATAAAATGACACCAAGAATTATTCTAGTTCACCCAATTGGGTTACGTTCAGTTTTCAACTTTTCACTTAGAATAACCTGTTAACAACAAATAGCTAGTATTAGTATAGTTACAATATAATTTTTAATGTAACAGATAAATACCAATCGAGAGTTCAAAACTCTCGATAAAGAGAGAAACAACAAACAATTTAATTGGCCCCTAAAGTGAGATAGTGTGGTTGGTTCTGGCAATTTGTTCGCTGTTGAACACTTATTCCAAGACCTTAGTATAGCACATTTAAACATTCACCAAACACCTAATTGGTTTTTCTAGTACAACCAACAACACTTCACAACTCAACTCATTTCCAAGAAATTCTTGTATTTGGTATCTCCTTCTTCACCTCAAAAGTCCACCCAGAAAAGAAAAACAAAGAAACAAGAATTATATGATGGTGAGAACCTTAATATTAAACTCAATATTCTCGTTTCAGCTGGAAGACTCTCGCTTAATCACATATTTTCAAAGAGATGAGAGTTCTCTCTTAGATAGTCATGATTCCAATGGCTATATTGATGAGAAAAAGGAAGGAGCCGTTGTGATCTTAATCCCAGCAGACAAATCAAGTTCCTACGGTTATATTGATGATAAAAATGGAAGGAGACGTTGTGGTCTCAATTCCAGTCGAACAAATAAAGTTCTAAACGAAAACAAGATTGGAACCAAAAAAGTTCTAAACATGATTGGTGCATTCTAATAATTCTAATTTATAAGTCAAACTTACCTTAATAGTACCAAAGATCAATAAATCAACCGCTATCTAAATCTCACAAAATTTAGAATATGCGATAATTGGCATTAATGAAAAATATTAATCAATCCAATCTTGTTGTTTCGAAACAAATGCAAACATATGAAAATATAAAACAAGGAAAGAAGCTTTGTTAGAAAATCATTTGAATTCAAAAATCAATAATATATCATGTATTTGAAAAGTATCAAAACATACCTTAATTGTACCAAAGATCAAAGCAAAGCATATTCTATTAATTGCACAATTCACCGGTGAGCTACTGTACCAAATTAAGACCAAATTTCACCTCAATTTAATATAAACTAATTCATCCCAATTCCAACAATAATATAAATTGCATACAACCTACTGCCACGCTTCGCTTGAGATTTATTTCACTATAAGAAAGTGTCTCCTTCATTAATGAAAATTTTATAATGTAGAGATTCTATCACATATTAAGGCATTCGTGATGGATCATTAACAGAATTTAATGTAAATAAAATTAACAAAATAGTTAGTGGCAAAGCAGTAGTAACAAAATTATTATAAATTAAATTCATTACGAAAACTAAATCTATAATATATTAATTCATCATTGAAAAGTGTGCATTTTTGTGGTGTTTCTGTTCAAAAATGACGATCTTGTTTCTCAAAATGAAGATTCAATCAAAGTTATTTAATGTTTTGTGTATTTTCCTAGATAATCAAGTTGTGCTTTTTCTAGGAGTCTATTCAAAGGTTTTGGACTTTTTGGTCAAGAGAGTTTTATTAGAATTGTGAAGCATTTAGAACCCGTTTGCTTTATTTGGTAACGGCAATTTGGTAAATTAGCCCGCTTGCGGTTTACTTCTACAGTCACTTGGTCCTCTCCAAAACAAATTAATTGCAATATTCCCCATGTATTTTACCTATGTGGCAAAAATAACCGTATCTAGTTTTTATTAATTTCAAAAACCTCGTATAGTAATTCTTAAATCAGCTCACCGTCCCTTATCTTGTATTTGTCATCAGATAATGATGAAATGATCGTTTTACCCTCGTTCAACATATAAAATTACACACACACACACACACACACACATATATGAAGCGAATAAATTAAAAATATATATATTATATAATCCTAACACACACACACCCCCAAAAATAAAAAGAAAAAAAAAGAAGAAAAGAAAATCCAACCCAACCGCCTAAATCTTGGCCGAAAGCAAATTTGTGTTTCGCTTCAAATATAACTATACAAGTGTGATTTATTTATTTTATATAGAAAAATAACTCAAACTTATATCTTCTTTTGTCATAATTAAAAACTTGTGTATCTAAGATGTAATTGAGTGCCTAGTTAAACACGGATTGAAAATATTTGTCAGTTCGCATTCACTACAAGTAAAATAGTTTTTTACTACGATAAGAAAATTATAGCAAAAGACCAAAATTCGTAGTATAAAAACTTTTTATTACAAATTCGTTACGTGTTTACTACCGTAGTTAATACAATTATAACAAATATTTTACTATGGACCAGTGGCGTAGCTAGAATTTTTATTCAGTGGGGTCAATGTTCGTTAACCGACCAATCGTCAACCATCATTTTCCTTTCAATAAGTCCAATCATCAGAAATTTTTGACGATAAATCCTTCAAAAAAATGTCGATAGTGCTTTTGATTATATTATTTTTGATTGAAAATCTGTCAAAATTTGTATTCTTTTAGTACATCAGAGTTGTTTACAATTCTATAAATTAACCTATTAAAAATCAACTAAAACAAAAACAACTGAATATTTTTTTTTTCTTGAAGGCCCAACAAATTTTGTAGGTGAGACAAACTTAATAAATTAATTAATTCCACTCATTGTTCATGTGACGTATAGTGCAACATATTTATAGATACGAAGATAAATTGAACTTTTAAATTATTATATTATTAGTGGATACAAATATATGCTCGTATATAGTTTTGTTTTGGTTCTTTTCATGACGAGAGGGTTATTATTATTTTTTACTATTTTAAAACTAAATGAAAAATTCAAATTAATTTGTCTACATTTTTTTCTTTTATCTTATGACTCCCTTCTATTTAAATTTATAATTTTGTTAGTGGATCAATCAATCCCATTATTGCTATATTTTCTTTCAGACCAATACAAATTTGTTTATGTGTAAAGGGACTTTGACAAAGTCAGGGGGGGGGGGGTGGTCATTTGCACCACCATACATACATTTACCTCCATCCGTGCTATGGACAAAGACCATAGTCAATAGCTTTTACTAACAACTTATTTATTTTTGCTATAATATGATTTTTGTAGTCAATAAAATCGAAATAAGCCACCTTTTTGCTACAAAATTACTATTTTTTATTATTCAAATTAAATTAATCCTCCGAAATCACTGTATTATTTTCTTTTTTAATATAATTCATTGTGGCCATCCACAAATCCAACCATCAAACCCGAATTCTATATCATGGTTGTCTGGCCACATGCACTCGTGCAAGGGTGCTTAGAGCTTATTTTTTTAGTACTGATTAAGTTTTTATAATATCAAATCATCAAATATTTATCAATTTTCTTATATGCATAGATGTATATAAATATTTAACTATCTTCAATGTATTTATTTAGCTTATGATAATTAAAAGGAAAATTAATTCAAATAAAATTTAATGGAGAAAGAATTATGTTGTGAACTTCTCTATTGATTACTTTTAGGGAGCAACAAAATCATTTTCAACATTTTGTTTTCTTTTTTCTTTTAATTCTTTTTGGTTAGAATTATGGTTAATAATAATTGCATAATAAAATTCCTCACTCTTAAAAAAATAGCCTAATTTGACAAATATAATGTAGCACTTTTAAAAAGTGTCTTAATTTTGCATCTATCATGACATTTTATAAAAGTACATTAATAGATTATATCAAATTTGAACTAGAATGTGGGTTTTTTGTGACGCTAAAAGTGTCAACATGAGCTATTGTAACACTCAAATACACGGTGCTTTAGTTAGCCAAACCAAATTTGTTTTTAATGATACTATAAAACATCATGTATTTAAGTGCAGTGATAGCATATTTTGATACTTTATAGTGTCATGACAAATACATTTTAGTTCAAATTTAAGATAACTCATTGAGACACATTTTATGAGGTATTACAATAAGTACACAAATATGATACCACCATATTATATGTGTCAAAGTATATCATTTTTTTTGGTAGTGCTCATTTACTATGGAGTACGGAGACGCCATCACATGGGATTATTGATTAAAGTTATTCACTATATAACACAAAACACTCATTACTAAGTACCAACTATCAGGTGATCTAGTTGCTAGGATGATGTTCTAAATTTCTTAAGCATTGTCAAGGGCTCGAACCCTAGAATTGTAGTGGAGGAATTAGGTTGAGAGAATCGCCCCTCTAATGGACCTTTGCAATATGGCAATCCTCAATATGAATTAGCTGGTCAGTAAATCGGAACTGGATGACTAAGACAAAAAAAAAAAAAAAAAGTTGTTTCAAAATGGAGTTGTTTTATCAATATTCTTATTTCAATATTTTTCTGATTGAATCAATAAAAATGATGGTTATATATAAAATTATTACTTTACATAATTGTCCTTACAAAAACAACTATTGAAAGAATATTTTAATTAGTTCAAAAGTTCGTCACGCTTTTATAATAGTGTAATATAATATAATATAAATATGAATATAATATAATAAATATATGAATAGATAGATATAGATTAATGTGCTTCGGGTTGTTTAAGTTTAATCCGCTGAAAATAATTTATTTCAACCTCTCCCCCTTTTGTACTAAGTGGTTGAAATTCTCCTGCTATCATTATTCCAAATTTTGTGACAATAAGGGGAAGTGGGTAAAAATAAAATTACACAAGGGGTTTTATGCTAATTAATTTTATAGAGGGCTCTTTTTGCTCGTTTTAAATTTTTTCTTAGAGTTTAGTGTAATTAACTCTTTTTAAATTCATTAATTGTGCAAATTAATTTTATAGAGGGCTCTTTTTGCCCGTTTTAAATTTTTTTCAGAGAGTTTAGTGCAATTAACTCTTTCTAAATTCATTAATTGACGTGCACCATACTCTATGAAGTCAATTTTGAACCTAAGGACAAGAATTGAGAACATCTTTAGACAAAATATATGGGAAATTTTGGAAGATATACGAACGTGTCCTTTTTTTTTTGTTTAAATTCCTTAAGATTTTTTTTTTCAACAATAGAAGATGATGTTTTTCCTTTCATCTAACTCTTCAGGAAATTTGTTTTTAAACCACAAAGAATTGGTTCAACAGCACCACAAATGTAAATAATGTGCTAAGGGGGCAAATGTTGATCTAATTTTTGACAGCGTCGTGAGTATCGTTATCACATCACATGATTCAATATCAACATTTAGTAGTGTTGAATTGTGACTATGTCATGTATGGATACTTTTGGAAATGTTGATTATTGAAAAATATAATAGGCTTTTAAATCAACAATAGTAAATATAATAATATAACCCCTTATTTTATCAATTACTTGATATATTAGTTTTACCAGCAGCTTGATTGGAGACGACTATAAATACCAAAAATCAGTTAAGAGGACTTTTTATTTTGAATAGCCCCTATGCATATTAATCGATAAATTTTTAGAGACAAACTTAAATAAACTTCCAAATCTTATAATTTGTCTCTAAATGATATATGAGAAGGCAATTTGAAATAAGTATCTCTATTTTCTTAGTTTTTTTCAAAAAGTCTCCCTATATGTTAGTGGGGGCATTTTTATGATTTTCAAAGACAAATAAAACAGCATCATAATATCACATTGTTATGGTGTAAATAAATAATATGCTTAAAGAAAAAAAAATGAAGAAAATAAATTAGAGAACAGAGAAAGAAAAAATAATTTGTTAAAGAAAAATATGAAGAGAGTGAGAAAAAGTAAGAAACATTATATACATTGTATACATTGTATAAAAACATACCACAGATAATTAATTTAGAGCATTGATATTTTATTAATAATATAAATATTCAGATGATATTTTTTAGTCCCACACATATCATGTTTTGAGTATTAATTAATCAAACCGCCATGGATCTCTAAATCTTCAATCAGGCATTGTTAGTTTCACATAGGTCTCGGGACGTATACACAGCGGAATATCAAAATTTTTTATATAAAACATATAACATATTATATGCTAATCATGTTGTCCCGTGACTATCGTGGCGCGGATCTATTATACAAATTATATAACCAAATCGTTTAAACGAGTTTAGTAGTTTAATTACCTTTTAGCACTCCTGTTGTCGTAGGGAATAGAGTGTATTCAAAAATGCGGTTAACGTTCCCGAATTATCACGAACGGTTCGCGCTTTCGTAGGAATCCAATTGTCTTCACTCCAAGCATATCCACACGTTAACCGCACCACGGATTTAAATCCTATGCAAGACTTGGATTTAAACCGAAGTGTATATGAATCTATACTAACTTTTAGTATATGGGCTTGTTGAAAAAGGGTGGATTATTCTATAATTAATTCTTAATTAATTGTTTATCAATTAAACAAAACTAAGAACTAATATATGTATATATACTCACAGCAGAGATATGAAAGAGATGGTTTAGAGAGAAATAAAACAAACAAGTTTTGTTTTTCCTTTTCTTGATTGACTCTCGGCCATGTCCTATGGGGTATATATACCCACTTGATTTGGCCAAGTCAAAGCCAATTGTAGAGTCCAATTAGGACTCATAATATTTTTCTCCAATCTCCATCTCTCTTGATATCTCTTAAGAATTTATCTTCTAATTATAAGATTTATCTCATGGTCTTATAATCAAATTAAAATTCTAGAATTAAATTGAAATATTAAATTAATTCATAATTAATTTAATTCTAATTTCAATTTAATCCCTAAATTAAAATCATATTTCAATTTGGTCCTTAATTGAAATCTTATTTCAATTTAGTTCTTAAAGTAAAATCCAATTTCAATTTAGTCTTACATTGAAAACTTATTTCAAATAATAAAACAATTGAAATTTAATTTCAAATTAATTTCCAAATCAATTTCTCAAATTGATTCTTATCCACCAATTTAATGAGATAGGCCAATTGAATTAGCCCTCAATTCAATTGATCTCATTAATCAATTCAATTTGATTAATCACTATTAATCAATTCATATACTTAGGTGCTTGGTCAACTATTGTGTGTGACCCTTTAGGTTCACCAATCGATTAGCGACGGGCTTGCAATCAAAGCAATATTTTATTAGAACCCTTTCTAATTAATGGTCCCCATCCATCATGGTCGATGTCTTGCAACAAGCCCACGAATACCTAGTCAATAGGTGAAGTATTAGCGCGAACCTTTCTACTTATGACTTACCGTGCAAATACAGTTCCTTCGTTGTCTAGTTTTTCGATTGAGGTTTAGGACATGGGATTTGGGAAATCGTATTAACCTCAATTCTCATAATTCTATTTAAATAGTCCATTTGACAATTGACTTAGAAAACTCATTTCCTAATCATTGTCCTCCACCTTGCGCAATGATTTAAGTGGACTAATTACAATAGAATATATGGAAAATTCACTCGCTCAACTAGGCGAGCAACGAATCCTTTATTGACTTTCACTAGTCTCCATATATGGGAGACCTATACCCAATATAGGAGTACTAAGACTCGCCATGGAGTCGACACCTATATCAAAGTATAAATGCTCATATACAAGACTACTATGAAATCTCAAGTCTAAGGACTAGTTAAAGCACGCCATAAGCTTGGAAACTTTCCTAATTCTTTTATTCCCATTTAGGAGTTTCCATGTGGGATCCTCGGTGAACTCATTCTCTAATAAGCACCCATTTATGCATACGAGTATCACTACACTCGATGTCCATGAAACAAGACATCCTCCCATTTGAGATACGTCATAAATGCAAGTCTTTTAGTCAGTCATGTCGATACCCTAGTCTCTATTAGACTCAATGACTTGGAGTAATTTTGATCACGCCTTAGAGACTTGTTTCAAGACTTCCATCTCTATGCGAAGCCAAGTTCCATAACTTAAATGTGATCATGGAGAATCAACCACATACATTAAATATAAATAATATAACTAATGCTATGTGATGAAAATGGCCATAAAGTGTGAAACTTCTAATTTATTATTTAATCAAATAGACTGTTTGATACAAAGAGTAATTAACAAGCTAAAATATATTGGTTTGCTGGGCACTACTCTAACAGACACAATTTTTGTTATTAACAGCTTTTAACTTTCCACATCTTTTTAGAGAAAACTAACGATGTGAGGAGGTCGGATATAATTAAAAGGAATTGTTATTCGTACTTTCCACATCTTTGGTAACATTTGAATGAGATAAGGAAGTATTTATGTCTGAAATCAAAGTCGAATATTTGTTATTATCTCAGAATGAATACCATATACATGCATTCAGATTTCCAAACTACATTCGGCTACGCATATACCACATAAAAAACATTCATGAATTTTTTGTAACCTATTATATAATATAGTGCAACAACTTACAAAATTTCAGTATAGCAGACTTCAACCACCTCAATAATTGGTCTTCACAATAACTTGCGCATAAATGATTTGTCGTGCAGCTTCTTCACATTGCTAAAAAGTAACAAAGTATTATCACCATGGAATGCAGTAACAAAGTAATAGGTAATTTGATAATATATATATATATATATATATATACATACTTAAGGAAGTTCATCGATGGAGGCATGATAGTTTTTCATTTTTTAAAAGTGAAATTTGAGTTTCAATTTATGTGTGTGCGCGCGCACGCAGAGAGAGACAGAGAGAATATAACCTTGTAAAACCTTGCTATCCCCTACATAGAGCCTTACCGTATATCTTTCACAATTTCAATCATAATGTTGAAGTTGACATTGGATTTTGTGCAACTCTGTTGCAGCTTCTTTAATGTTTATCCTATCCCCAAGAGATTCTGCTAAGCACTTCAAAGCCAACTCCAATACGGATGATACACATTCCAATTTTTCGTCAAAGTGTTCTTCCTCAAAATTCAATAAGTTGGCATCTATAACTTGAATTGATGAGTTGGGAAACGAACTTTCGACCCAACTCTTTAAGGTCAAATCTCCAGTAAACATGTCATCACTTGGCCTTCTCTTTGTAACAGTTTCCATTAGCATGATACTAAAACTATAAACATCACATCTTATGGAAACTAGCCCTTCCAAATAGTTCTCTAGAATAAAAATAACAATATAACAATGTGCAAATATGCCGTTAGAAGAAATGCATAAATTGAATTCATATATATATATATATATACACACACACACATATATATTAAAGTAGAATAAGAAAGTGGATAATTCCAAAATTGACAAGATTCACCTGGAGCGATGTAGCCCAGTGTTGCCAAGGTGTTGGTGTGCAAAATACTCTCATCTTCCCCCAATAATTTTGCTATCCCAAAATCACTTAAATAAGCAACCATCTCTTCATCCAACAAGACATTACGAGGCTTCAAATCACAATGGGCAATTTGTGTTGAGTAACCATAATGGAGATATTCCAATGCCGATGCAACATCAATCATTATGTTCAATCTGTGTATGATATCCAAGCAATAGTTGTGGGAATATAACCATTTTTCAAGGTTTCCATTGAGCATATATTCAAGAATTAATGCCTCGAAACTCTCATTAGAGCAACTACTGATCACTTTGGTAAGATTTTTATGGCGAATGCTACGTAGTACTTCACACTCAACATCAAAGCTTCTAAAAGCATGTTTTGATTTAAGTCGAACACCTTTATCGCCAAAACTTTTCCGTCTCTAAGAATGCCTTTGTAAACAGAACCATAACTTCCCATGCCTAGTAAATTACTTTCACTGAAGTGATTTGTTCTCTACAAGAAAACACAGTTCTTTCGGCAAAATTTTCGGCGGAAAATATATAAATATATTTTTAATTAAATAAATTTTCGGCGGAATTTCGGCGGGAAATTTCGCCGAAATTATTTTTTATTTATTAATTTTTTTAATTAAATTTTCAGCAGATTTTCGGCAGGAAATTCTGCCGAAATTTAATTTATATTTTTTGAAAATATAAAATTTTAATTGCCCAACCTAGGAGTCGAACCTTCGACCTCTCAGTTGGCAAACAACTCCCTTACCGTTGAGCTATGTTCACTTTGTTGTCATAATTCCATACATTATATATTTATATCATACATCAATTCAAATAAAAATAATTAATAATAATAATAATACATTTTTTATTTATTGAAACTTTTAATAATTTTTAATTTTTAAAAAATTTATATATATAATACATGATATTATATACATATATATATAGCATACAAAAATTCATTTCATTCTAATAATAATAATAATAATAATAATTTTATAATAATAATTCAAATAAAAATAAAAATTCTAAATTTTAATATATTCTAAAAATATATAAAATTATTATTTTTTATTTAAAAAATATTATTTTTTATTTTTTTTAATTTTCCGCCGAAATTCCGTCGAAAATCCGCCGAAAAATTCGGCCGAAAATTAAGCGTTTTCTTGTAGTGGTTGCTTGTAATAATTATCAATTACTATATATTGATTAATCTAAATATATGCTTATAGGCAATGATTACAACAAAAGTTATTTTATGAATTGTCATATTTTACTTTATAATTACCTTTTTTTTTTTTATAGAAACGACACATTAATAAATTTAGATAATTTTAATATTGTTTTTACCAATTTTTTAGGAAATATCTGCTAAATTCGATCCGTCCATTTATTTTAATAATTTTTTTTCTAGAAAGTCTTTTCTATGTTTTATGTTTTGGTGGAATTTTTCATAGAATTGTAAAAAATAAAAAAATAAAATTTTCTATTTTCCAAAAATATTTCCACAGGAAAATAAAGAATTTGTTTTTTGAATTTTATCTAGGAAATTACACATAAAATATAACAAGTAATATGTTTGTTTTTTTGTGGAATTTTTTATCAAAATTTCAACTAAAAAATTAAAAATTATTCACTTGGGTCATTGGGGTTTATTTGACCAAAATTTAAATCCATCACTAAGTTCATCATTACTATTAAATTAATTCATTGCAAGAAAACATGGCTTTTGTGGCTGAATTTTTGTGACCAACCATATCGGTCAAAATTAGTTACAGATTTGTGACTGATTATTTGTAAAACTTTAGATGATAATACTGATGGGATAGTGACTGATTGGTGATCAATATTGTGATTGAAGTAATTTCAATCACTAATCTGTCGCCATCTCATGTGATGGGCATTAATTCAATCATTAAGTAATCAGTAAAATTTTATGGCTACTTAGTATTGTATAATACCGATTACTCATCGGTCATAAATTTGTATTAGTTACTAATCACATGATGGCATACTAAATCTAAGGGCCCCATGGGGGAAGGTCTATTTGGACATACTATAAATACCCTCGCATTTATGATAGGAGAAATTAATTACATACTATTTACTTTGCTCAAATATCTATTCAAATCCGATCACTTACTTAAGGAATGAAGGGTCTTAGTTGAGATCCATCTTGGCTAACTCAAGTTGCCCTTCTCTTGTTGCAAGTTCCAATCCTTTCCCGATCAACTCTGTTTACAACTCATTCGACTGGAGCATTCATCCTATTCAACCGCTTTCAAATTCGACCCACATTATTTATAAGTTACAATAAATATAAATATAAATATGCTTGTTAATATAAATATAAAAATGATTTCAAATTTTAGGTTATTTCAAAATTTTTATAAATTAAAAGAATTTATTTGCAATATTACATAAATATATTTAAATTTATACGAAAATAGAGTATAATAGTTAATATACTTATAGGGGCATTTCAATAGTTGATCACTATTTTAAAGTCAAAAAAAATACAAAATCATATGTATAAATGCAACTTAGGCACGTATCACATGCAATCCTTTATTGTGGTATGACGCACACTATTTTTTGAACCACAAAATTTTTTTTTATCTTTTTTTAAATCATTGGAATTTTTAGCAATTTCGCAAAACCATAGCAATTTTTTATGCAATTTGGCCTATTAAATTTTAACATTAAGAGGGTGTTTGGCTAAACTTATTTAAAACATCTCATAAGCTCCTACATCTTATAAGATATTTTAAGAGCTTATAAGATATTGGATCTTATTTTAAAAATAAATTATTAAAGTGTTTGAATAAATAAGAAGGGGTATAGTTTATAAGATGTTAGTAATGACAATATTGTAATTAATTTGGTTAAAAATAAAGGAACTTGATAGATCTTAAAAAATAAGTTGTCACCCCCTTTATAAGATGTTAGTAATGACAATATTGTAATTAATTTGGTTAAAAATAAAGGAACTTGATAGATCTTAAAAAATAAGTTGTCACCCCCTTACTTTTTTAAAAAAGAGCTTATGAGCTCTTAAACATTTTATTTGATAAACTTATAAGTTTCTATTTTAAAATTTTTACCAAATACTTTACACCATCTTATAAGCTCTCAAATATTTTATAAGATGTTTTGAGGATCTTATAAAATTAGTCAAAGACCCTCTAAGTAGTGTCATCATGTAATTTCACTATCATGTATAGGTACTTTTGGGTATGTTGACTGTTGACGAGAACTATACTCTGGTATAAGTCAACAGTATTAAAATATAATAATGTAATCCGATATTTTATCAATTATTTAAATATATGTAGTTTTCAACATTTTCTTCTAGGTTTCGCTTCTTATTTATTTTATCATATATACCTTCAACTTATTTTGAATTAAATTCTTTTTCGGTGATTATAAGTTTAATAAGTATTAGCAACGAAGCCACAATCAATGCGTGTAACAGATATAAATATAATGTTCATAATTCACTATTCAAAAATAATTTAATTTGATACTTTTTTTGTGACACTTCTTAAAAGTGTTATATTTGTACACCTATTATTACACTTCATAAAAAGTGCATCAATAAGCATGTAAAATTTTAATTATAATGTATCTTTTGTAATACTATGAAGTGCCAAGATAACCTATTGTGACACTCAAATACATGATACTTTAACTAATGTCACTAAATCAAAATTGTTGTTGTGACACTAGTTAATATGTCATGTATTTGAGTATCATTATAGTTTATCTTGATATTTTATAGTGTCACAAAAAATTATTGTAGTTAAAATTTGAGGTTGTTAATAGTTAAAATTTGATTTACTCATTGAAACTCTTTTTATGAGGTGACATAATATGTGCACAAAGATGACATTTTTTGAAAGGTGTGAATTAGATCATTTTTTTAGTATTGATTAAGTTTTTATAATATCAAATCATAAACTTTTATATGGGGTTTATATTTTATCCCAAACAAGAAAACTTTTACATACAGATATTATTTGTGTGTGTGTGTGTGGAAACTGGACACCAAAGCCAAACACTTAAGCCTCGTTTGTTTCATTCTAAAATGCATTTTCGAAGTAGTACTATATTTATTTTACCCTTCCTTTTTTTTGGCAAACAAAGTTCAATCAATTATTGTTATTTGAAATACTCCTCCATCTACTTTACCCTTATATATATATACATATTGATGTGGCCCAATATACCTGAGGCCACGTCGGCGCCACGTCAGCTCAAGATGCCAACCGGAGGCCACCATGTGTCAGGTCAGTCCGACTAAGATTGCGCCCAATAATGTCTATGCCCGATCAGAAAACACCAAAGCGCCCTACCGCCCGTGTTTCCTCGAAGTCACGTTGCTCCTCGGGGTATTGACCTCCTCGGACTATTACCCCATCTCCGTTATCCTCTGACCATCCTACGGGGCATCCGGTAATACCCCTCTACCCTCGGACGGTTCCACTCCGTCCTCGATGTGGTCCCAATAATAACGACCTCTGACACCGGGTGTACTCCTCTGACACAAGGTGTACCCGACGCATCCCCGGCACGCGACGGGGAATATTCCTGTACGGATAATAAGGCTGGGCCGGTCTAACCCTAATCCGGCCTACTCGTCTCCAATTATTATAAATAGCACACTGTTACTGCTCATACGGTAAGTTTTTGACACAATTACATATATTATTACCTTCCGGTCGCCTGCTCGAATTCTGACTTGAGCGTCAGAGGGTCTTCGCCGGAGACACATCCGGCTAGGCTCACGTGTGTTCCATCCTTGCAGGGTAGGACCCGACCAGCAATCAAACACCTTTGCTCGGAGTTTGAAAGGACTTTGGACAGCCATCCTCGAACTTGTCCCTTACTCGGAGTGACGTGTTCTTCGGACCAAATCCGACCACATCATATATATATATTTCCAGTCTAATTACCTTACCCCTGTTATCAATTTATTACATACGTGAAGTTTAATGTGTATGCCGTTAAAACAAGCATATAATTTCAAATAGTACATATTTGATATTTCTATGAAAAAAATTGCCGCAAATAATTCAAAAACATTTTCATTCTCCAAACAATAGCAGCCATGACTGCTTAAAAACTTAGCAATGAAAATAAGTTTGAAAATGAAACCAACCAAACACGCCCTAATGGTTGCGTCACCATCACATGTCACCTGCCAAGAAAATACATGACGAAATCAAGAACCATTTGGGCGCAATAATGTGTGATTTTTTTTTTTCTGGAGTGGCCCTCCATTATTAGAAATACATAATGATATAATAAAATAAATGTTACAATCATCAAATATAATTGTATATCTATATATATATATATATCATAACATGAGCCCTCAAATAGAAAAATTTCTCTCTCTCTCTCTCTCTTCCCATAGAGTTTGAAAGTATTTGAAATGAATGCTTTTTTTATTTAAAGAAAAAAACCGTCAAAAAAAAAGAATGCTTTTTTTTTTTTACTATTTCTTTTAAATTTAAGAATTAAAAATTGGAAATATTATACAACAAACAATTAGTAAGTCTTAAAGGTTTTTTTTTATTTTTATATCAATTTGATTTGAAATAATCGTAGCTTTTATCACTTATCACTTTTAAGCTTTCCTCCAAACTTTTTTCCCTAATTTTCTGCTAACATTTTTTACAAATAGAAAATTGAAACCACCCTTGAATTAATCTTGGAGGGATTGGTATGTGTGGGCAGGGGCGGGGGGGGAGGGGTGGTGCTGGTCAGGAGAGGAAAAAAGGGACCAAAAACAAGGAGAGGTTACGAAGAAAGGGGGAGGGGAAAAAAGGGCCTAGAGGAACATACAATTAAGGCGACCGTCGAAACAAAAAGTAGTTAAAGGGAAGTTAGGGAAATCTTGCTTACAGAGATCGGGCAGCGAAGGTAGGCGCCAATCACTGTTCAGGGAAAACAATGACGCAACCAACCTGAAGAGGAAACGACAGCGTATAGATTCCTAAGCATACAAAACGACGCCACTTCGGAAGCAGCAAAAATGAACGTATATTTCCTTTCGCACAAACGACGTCGTTTTGGCTTTTGAGGGCCCGGACGGACCGCAAAACATTGTAGCAGCCCCATCTTTGCCCTGAATATAATAGTAATATATATATATATATATATATAGAGAGAGAGAGAGAGAGAGAGAGAGAGAGTCGACCTGGGATGGGTGGGTGGGAGAACTTGGGCAAGATGACTGTCAAATGAAGGGGAAAACAGGGGAAGGGGAAAAAGAAAGAAAGAAAGAAAGAAAAAGAGGGAGGAAGAAGAAGAGGAAGAGGAGGAGGAAGAGAAATGATTCTGGGGTAGATTAAGAGACTTGGTGATATAATTAGGCTAAGACAATAAGGGGAAAGTGGGCGAAAACACAATTTTATTTTTTATTTTTTATTTTTGTATATAGGCAAAAACACAATTACATAAGGGGTTTTATGCTAATTAATTTTATAGATGGCTCTTTTCGCTCGTTTTAAATTTTATCAGGGAATTCAGTGCAATTAACTCTTTTTAAATTCATTAATCGACGTGCACCATACTCTGCGAAGTCAATTTTGAACCTAAGGACAAGAATTGAGAACATCTTTAGACAAAATATATGGGAAATTTTGGAAGATATACGAACGTGTCCTTTTTTTTTTTTGTTTAAATTCCTTAAGATTTTTTTTTTTCAACAATAGAAGATGATGTTTTTCCTTTCATCTAACTCTTCAGGAAATTTGTTTTTAAACCACAAAGAATTGGTTCCACAGCACCACAAATGTAAATAATTGGCTAAGGGGGCAAATGTTGATCTAATTTTTGACAGTGTCGTGAGTATCGTTATCACATCACATGATTCAATATCAACATTTAGTAGTGTTGTTATGTGACTATGTCATGTATGGATACTTTTGGAAATGTTGATTATAGAAAAACATAATAGGCTTTTAAATCAACAATAGTAAATATAATAATATAACCCCTTATTTTATCAACTACTTGATATATTAGTTGTCTGAACTCGTTAATAAATGCCAAAAATCAGTTAAGAAGACTTTTTATTTTGAATAGCCCCTCTGTATATTAATCGATAAATTTTTAGAGACAAACTTAAATAAACTTCTAAATCTTATAATTTGTCTCTAAATGTTATATAAGAAGGCAATTTGAAATAAGTATCTCTATTTTTTTCGTTTTTTTTTTTTCAAAAAGTCTCCCTATATGTTAGTGGGGGCATTTTTATGATTTTTAAAGACAAATAAAACAGCATCATAATATAATAGTTATAGGTACTCCAAACATAGTTAATAATTATATAATAGAATTTTCATTCACTATGGAGTCCGGAGGCTTTTTAGAGAATTTTCATAACAGAATTCTCATTCAAAATAGAGTTTTTTTTTATCAGTATTTTTATTTTCATATTTCATGTTTATCAGAATTCTTATTAAATTATGAATTTACATAACTTAAAAATACTATTAAAACAATATTATAGTCTATCCAAAAATTCAAAATAATCTGGAATTGTCATTCACACTTTTATAATAACTAGTACGATGCACACACGTGTTGCGCGTTGTGAGTAATATTTATTTTATTTCCTTAAATATTGAGTTTTATAAATATAATTGTAATAAATATGGATAAATAAAAAGAACCCTTTGATTAAATGCTATTTATTATATATAAATATAATTATTATGTAATTTAATTTTTAACTTTTTTATGTCCAAATTAAAATTATTACAAAGCAATTTTCTTGTCAAGTTAGAGTAATAAAAGAACCTTTTGTTCAATTAAATATCATATTGATTTGTTTAAAAGAATATTTTTAGACTTGTGTTTGTGTTCAAAATAACAAAACTAATTTGGTTATCTTTTTACTTAATCTCGGTTGCATCAACTTCCATCTATTATTTGTAGTCACATATATTTTCAAAGTTTCTTTTCTTTCTTTTTTTTTAATGTGTGTATTGGTATATTGCACTTTTTCCTGATTAGCAATATAACATATATACATATATACACACACACACACACACACATATATATATATATATATATATATATCAGAAGACTTGAAACTATCCAAATAAGTATATATGTGAAAATTCGAGAGCAGATTAAACAGTTTCTATGAAAACAATATTGCATTTATAGTGAATATGAAGAAGAGGAACGGTGAAAATTTGTGATAGTTTTATAGGCAAAGTGGAAAAATTCAATTTTTTTTTTTTTTTTTTTTGTGGTTTAGAAATGGCGCCAAGAATTGAATTTGGAGCCAAACTGGGACACCGGGGGATTTACAAAGTTCACGGATCGATGACCTGCGCATTGTACCAGCCGTTGGATCGAATTCGGATATCTTGCAGTGTGCAGTCAAGATTCCATGAAAATTTTTTAGTGCATGGATATTACAACAGAATAGTTTTTATTTATAATTTTCAGTTATTTAAGCAGAGGTAGGCCTGACAATAGGTAGAATTTTATCCTACCCTAACCCTTATCCTAAAAATACTCGATTAAACATACCCTATACTCTATTCTACCTGATTTAAATATTTACCCATTGGATATGTGTATTGGGTATGTCCTACTTTTAGGGTAGGGTCCAATCATATTTTTTTTATTTATCTTTTTTTGATATTATATATTTTTTTTAACTCATAGACACAATTAACACACACACACGCATTTACACACATTGCACACACACACACACACATTTTTTCACACACACACATACACATTTTTCACACACACACTTTTTTCACACACACAACACACACATTTTTCACACACACGCACATTTTTTACACACACACACAGTTTCACACACACATTGCACACACAATGTGTGAAAACACACACTGCATGAAAAAATACACTGCACACAGTTTTCACACAATGTGTGTGTGTATGTGTGAAGCGTGTGTGTTTACACACACAATGTGTGTGTGTATGTGTGAAGCGTGTGTGTTTACACACGTGTGTGTGTGTGTGTGTGTGCAGTGTGTGTGTTTACACACACTGTGTGAAAACTGTATGCAGTGTATGTTTTCACACACTGTATGTGTGTACTGCTGCAGAGGAAAATCAATTATTTTATAGTTAATATTTATTTCAGAAGTGAATTATATTTAATTAAAACAAGTATCTAAATAATTATCCTATTCAGTTTGTTATAATAAGTCGATTTATAAATTATTTTGATCAATTATCATAATGAATTTATCAATATTATTAAATTTTCAAATTACACATCTGAGATGTAACTGAATAAAATATTAATTAGTTTTACATGGTGACAACTCTTGCAATTACACGTGTTCATGACAATTCTTTAACATATTTATAGTGATAATTTAAGTAACAGAGAAAATTATGGTAACAATTTTGTTTTAATTATCATTGAATTGTCACTATAAGAATGTCATTATTTGTTAATGGTGACAATCATTTTTTTGTCACAATTGAATGATATTATTATAAAAAAATAATATTATTTTTCACCTAAAAAAAATTATTGGTGAGAAAATAAAAATGTATTGTCACTTGACGTGTTCTGTTAGAAACGAATTTTATATTATCACCTAAATAATTGTCCTTAATATTACTATATTTTTTCTTGCGATGGTAAAGTAAAAAATTTGAATAATGCAAATGCTGCATCAAAAAACCCATTGGAATATTTCATATATCAGTGTGGCACCATGTAAATTAATGTTATAAAATTTGGAAAAACAATCTTAACAAAAAAAAAATCATATAGCAAAATATAAATTCGCTTTATATTCATGAATTTTTTGTAAACTATTATATAACATAGTGCAACAACTTACAGAATTTCAGTATAGCAGAGTTCAACCACCTCAATAATTGGTCTTCACAATAACTTGTGCATAAATAATTTGTTGTGCAGCTTCTTCACGTTGCTGAAAAGTAACAAAGTTTTATCACCATGGAATGCAGTAACAAAGTCATGTTTTAGTTGGTAATTATTTGATAGTATATATACTTAAGGAAGTTCATCGATGGAGGCAAGATAATTTTTCATTTTTTAAAAGTGAAATTTGAGCTTCAATGTATATGTGTGTGCGCGTGTGCAGAGAGAAACAAATAGACAATATAACCTTATACAACCTTGGTATCCCCTACATAAGGCCTTACCAGATATCTTTCACAATTTCAATCATAATGTTGAAGTTGACATTGGATTTTGTGCAACTCTGTTGCAACTTCTTTAATGTTTATCCTATCCCCAAGAGATTCTGCTGAGCACTTCAAAGCCAACTCCAATACGGATGATACACATTCCAATTTTTCATTAAAGTGTTCTTCCTCAAAATTCAATAAGTTGGCATCTATAACTTGAATTGATGAGTTGGGAAGAAAACTTTGGACCCAACTCTTTAAGGTCAAATCTCCAGTAAACATGTCATCGCTTGGCCTTCTCCTTGTAAAAGTCTCCATCAACATGATACCAAAACTATAAACATCACATCTTATGGAAACTAGCCCTTCCAAACCGTACTCTAGAACAAAAATAACAATATTACAATGTGCAAATATGCCATTAGAAGAAATGCATAAATTGAATTCATACACACACACACACACACACACACACACACATATATATATATATATATTAAAGTAGAATAAGAAAGTGGATAATTCCAAAGTTGACAAGATTCACCTGGAGCAATGTAGCCTAGTGTTGCCAGGGTGTTGGTGTGCAAAATACTCTCATCTTCCCCCAATAATTTTGCTATCCCAAAATCACTTACATGAGCAAGCATCTCTTCATCCAACAAGACATTACCAGGCTTCAAATCACAATGGGCAATGGGTGTTGAGTAACCATGATGGAGATATTCCAATGCCGATGCAACATCAATCATTATGTTCAATCTTTGCAGATATCCAAGTAATAGTTGTGGGAATATAACCATTTTTCAAGGTTTCCATTGGGCATATATTCAAGAATTAATGCCTTGAAACTCTCGTTAGAGCAACTACTGATCACTTTGGTAAGATTTTTATGGCGAATGTTATGTAGTACTTCACATTCAACATCAAAACTTCTAAAGGCACGTTCTGATTGTAAGTTGAACACCTTTATCACCAAAACTTTCCCATCTCTAAGAATGCCTTGTAAACAAAACCATAACTTCCCATGCCTAGTAAATTACTTTCACTGAAGTGATTTGTTGCTTGTAAGATTTCATAATAGGAAATTCTTTCCGGCATAGTGGGTAATGACCCATCAATTATGTTTGTAATTGTCGTATCTTTCCTTCTACATCTTATGAAGATAAATGCCAAAGAGATAACCATGAGAAATGCAAGAAGCCCAAAAAGAATAACCAAAGCAAAATGCATCTTTTTCCTCGTTGATCTGTGTTTGGAGACAGTATGGCAAGGTCGGACATCATATCTTTGGATCCCACATAATCCCTTATTGGCTTTAAAAGACTCCATAGTGAAGTTCTTGAAAGGACCATTTAGAGGATTTCCAGTTATTGACAAACTCTGTAAATATCTACAATTAGCCAATGAGGTAGTGATGTTCAATTCTAAAGTAGATGATTCAATCCTCAGATCATTATCATTCAACTCAAGTACTTCAAGGAGTCTCATGTTGCCAAGAGAGTGAGGTACAACACCGGTGAATTTGTTAGAACCGATTGAGAGTTTTTTGAGTCGAGAACAATTAGAGATAGATTCAGGTAACGGCCCACCAAAGGAATTTTTAGCGAGAAAAAATTCTTTAAGAATAGGCAGTGTGTTACCCAAATTGGTTGGAAGACTCCCTGAAAAACCATTGCCAGGAAATGCGAGAATTTGAAGAGTTGAAATATTATAAACCTCTGGTGGAATTAAACCGGTGAAGCTATTAAACCCTAATGATAATTTCTCCAGTTGGTGAAGTTTGCCAATTTCTGTCGGTAAAACACCTGTCAAGATTGAAGAAAATGAATATCATAAATATAATCAAACTACTAATATTTCAAGTTTTTTTGGGCTTAGTGAGTCCTACCAGTGAAGTTGTTGTATTCAAGAGCCAAGCTTTTGAGCATTGTTAGATTCCCAATCTCTCTTGGGAGCTTCCCAATTAGGCTATTGTGGCCTAAATATAGGGTTTGCATATAAGAAATATTGAAGACATTGAGGGGCACTCTGCCAATAATCTGGTTTTTCTCAATGGCAAACCCAACTAGGTTTTGAAGATTGACAATCTCCTTTGGTATAACACCTGTCAAATATGATTTACCGTATTAATTTTTTATCTTTTCTTAAATCAAAATTTAATGGGCCTCAGAGCAAGAAAGAGAATTTAAAATGGACACATAGTTGAATAGTCACTGTCAATCTAGTGGAATAAAAAAGTGATACTTACCATTTAAATTGTTACCCCCAAGATATAAAATCTGAAGAGATCTTAACATCCCAATTCTGTGGGCATTTGTCCGCTAAAGAAGTTGTAAGACAAGGATAGGATTTGAAGTTGTGAACATTGGGATATACTTGATGGAATTTCGCCGGCCAACTGATTTCCAGATAAGTAAATCCCTTTAAGAAATGAAACATTGTTGCACATGTCAACTGGAAGACTGCCACTCAATTCATTTGATGAGAAAGCTATAACTTCCAGTATCGACGTGTTAAATATGAATGGTGGTATAGATCCTGAGAGACTATTGCCTTGCATGCTCAAGACTTGTAGACTATGGAGGCTGGCAAACCCTTGTGGAATTTTTCCTTGTAGAGAATTGAAAGAAAACTCAAGCACTTGTAAATTTGACAAGTTTGACAAGGAATTTGGGATGAAACCTGTGAAGCTGTTATTGCTTAAATACAAACGCTCAAGTTTAGGTAAACGGTCAAACCACGAGGGAATCCCTCCACGAAAGTTGTTAAAACTGAGAAAAATAAACTTCAACCGGCGCAAGAAGGACAACTCTTCGGGCAAAGTGCCACTAAAATAATTGTACCTTAACTCGAGCGAGACGAGGAATGAGAGGTTTCCCAATTGTTGGGGAATGGTGCCTGTGAGGCCCATGTTGGAAATATTAAGGGAAATCACTCTATGGTGGCGAGAGCCACAAGTGACGCCAATCCAGCTGCAAACAGAGCTTGAATTGGTCCAATTATTAGTGAGTAAGCGAAAAGGGTCTAAAATGATATGAGTTTTCAGGGCAAGAAGAGCGGATTGATCGGTGGAAAGGCTGAGCATGGAAGAGCTTGTGACAAGGCAAAGCATATGGCAGTTTACTATCACGAGAGTAAATGCCAAAATGTAATAGCTAGTTTTCTCCATGAGTATTATTACTGAGTTTTAAGGTTGTTAGAAGGTGTGATGCAAATATGATGAGTTCCTCTTGTAGTAATATACAGAGAAATGGTCAGCTTAACTCACAAGTCTTTTAGCTTTAGGAGAATAAAAAAAGACTTGCTATGCCGACACAAAACTGGAAAATGCAATCGATTGTTTATTCCGGTCAAAAAGAAATGTGAACCTGGGGAATCTTTGTTCTTTTTCTCTCTCCCTTTGTTTTTTTTAATCAGTTAATGTTGGTGATTATGCCCCAAAACAAGAAAAATATGATCCGCTTTTAAGCCAAAAGGACTGCAGTAGATTTATCCTACAATATTTCCAATTTATGATGCAAGCCCATGGATGTCACAAGACGAATATGACACGACACTGTGAAATATAAACATTTTAATCACGGTAAGAAGAGAATGAATTTAAAAGTAAAGAAGTTCAAAAAGAGTGAGACAATGAATTTAGATAATTTAATAGTAGTTTTAGGTCATTTTTTAAGCCCAAAGGACTACAATTGATCAGAATATCTTTAGACAAATATAAATATATATATATATATATATGAAAAAAAGTTGATTGAAAGATAAAGAGCCTGTTTGGATGAGATTTGTTTTAGAGAAAAAACACTTCTTTTTTGAAAACTTTTTCTCTAAAAAAAATGCTTTAGTGCAAAACATTTGTGTTTGGCTAGGCTATTTTAAAAAAGCAAAAGTCAGAAAAAAAAAAGTTCAAAAGTAACTTGTTTAAAAAATTATCTAGAGTAATTTTAAATAAAAATACTTTTAATTACTGCATATAAATACAAAATTATTTGACTTGAATAAAAAAAAAAAACTCTTTTATAAAAAAAATAAAATTCAGTAAACACTTTCTTTTATCAATCACTCAAATATATATAGTTGTCTGAATTAATGAAATTAAATAATACATCTAAACCAAAAAATGAAGTAAATAAATCCGAGAGTATAGAAAGAAGAACTAGTTTACTGAAAAAGAATATGGAAAGAGTAAGAAAAAAGGTAAGAAACATGAGAGCAGCGAGGCAAACAGGAAAATTCGATGTTGGCAAATATCATACTTTATGAAGGGGCAAATAACTCAATCATGTCATAAAAAATTACATAGTTTCTACAAATATTGATGTCATAAGAGTGGAACCAGCAAATTCGATAAGCTCTGATTAATCATAAAAACATACACCTTTTCTTGAATCAGAGATGCCAATATCATCACAAATTCAATACGCTCTAGTTAATCATAGGAAATTACACCATTTCTTTTAAGTTGTGCTAATCCAAAAAAAAAAAAACCTAACAATGAAAAAGGATGCGGGGTTGGATCTCTCTACAATATGCCATCACATAAAGCCAGTTTCTTCATCTTTTCTTCATACCTAAATAATTGCAAGTCTACCAATAACACTTCGAAATTTATTCATTCTCCCTACCCTCTTTTTTTTTTTGCCTCGTAAGTGAACCATAACATATCAAATCCAATAGAAAGTGGTGACAAGTCCTGCAACCCAATTTCAATCATGATTACTTAATCAACATAGAACAAAATTCACACAAGAAAGATTTACGCATTGCTCTACTTACAAATATATTGATGGTGTAAACATGGGAGTCTTTGGCATTACAAAATTTATCTCTTTTTCTCCTTATTCAAACAAACCGCCAATGTTGAAGCAATCTTAATTGTTTCGCAGATAAATCATGGACTAGCATTTTTCTTGGCTCTTGTCAATTGAAGCATCGCCGAATTCATATGGCAATGGCCTTGGTCTTGCCTACATTGTGAATATATCTGGAGATCCACTCTTTGATTATCAGAGTTTTCTTTTTCATTTTTTTGGTTGAAAGAAAAAAGAGTTTTTTTTTATTTTTATTTTTAGTGAAAGAAGAACAATGAACGATGGAAGTTTTAGAGTTTGTTTAATTTAGGATTATTTCGAAATCCCATTCTTTGATTATCACAGATTTTTTTTTTCTTTTTACATTGCGTGAAAGAATAGCTATATATTAAAGATGAACATCTTGGAGTTTGTCAAATTTAGGATTCTTCCAAAATTATTTTCTTGTTCCATGTCATTATTAGGATTCTATAGGAGAGGGAAATAAAAATTTAACGATTCTATTGGAAAGAGAAATAAAACTTTAACCACGGTTAGAGAAATTATATTTTTGGCCATTTTTTTTAATGAAAAATCATATTCCGCATGGCATAATATTATTGGTTGGCTTGATTGAGCTGTGTTTGGGTTAGAATTTCCCAAACAAATAAGATGATAAAAGCAATTTGAAAGTTTCACTTATTGTTTAAATTAACTTAGATATTGTATAGAAAACAAAAATGAACCAAAGAAAATGAAAAATAGACTAATCAAGAAATTGCTTATGAAAAGCAGCGTACGGAGTCTTGTGTACTTTACTTACTCCATCGAAATAAGAGAAGGGAAGGTTGAAGCTTTTAGGTAGTAGAAAAATACTAAAGATAATCAATTTAAGGGATTGATCCTTTATTTATTTATTTTTTCGAAAGGGAACCCTAAGAATTTATTCAAGCTAATGAATAAGGTCCTCAAGTACAAGATGATTAACATAATCATGAATATTTGTGAGCCCTTCCTAAGAAAGGTTCGTGTTCCTAGCAATAGTGCTTAATCGGCCAACATGTGATAGTTTGACATTGTCAATTTGCTGTAAGATATTCCTAGCATCAGAAAACACATTGCCAAGTGGGGAAAAGTAGTCTTCGGTAGAGCCAATTGTTGAGAAATCTAATGAGAAAGAGTTATATCAGTGATTGTATTACAATTCTTTTTGTGTGAGTTATGAATTATATATTTATTTCGAAAACAAAAGAAAGTTTCGGTTTTTATAAAAAAGTAAAATGAGAAAAATAAATTATTTGATGCAACAATAATCTTTTTTGAGTAGTTTTACAAAATTTTTATTCTTAGTTATCCTTTTATCATTGGAAGACTCACAAACATGCAGGAAAAACTTCAACTGTCCAAAAAGTGTCGGACACGTCATCAAAAGTGTCGGATTTTTTTAATTTATAGACATGCCATATGGTGCATCCAACACGTGTCGAGGAAGTGTAGTATTGATTTGTTTTACGAATTAATAATTAGAATACAATTTATGGAAAAAATAGTAAAAGTATCTTGCTTTATTTCCCAAAGTCGGAGACTCATCCCACCCTTGTCTTTCCATAAAGTGACCATGGCGGTAACAAGAGTGAAAAAATTGTTGTTTGTGAGAGGTGATTTCAAGTAAAAATGAAGTCGAGGCGAGAATTTGATTCTCTGCCTCTAAGACAAATTTGCCTCTTATTAGTGCTCACGGTATAAACGGCAATTGTCTCCCAAGATACAATGACTTTTCACGAGATAGGAGCACTTCAAAAATCTCGAGAAGGGCGAAATAAAAAATGTCGAAACTCTTGAAACACGAAAAAGAGAGTTTATGAAAGTATGTGTACTAGAATGCAAGAGAGTAGAAGATGCTTGTGGATGTGAGTGAATAATTCTGGCAGAAGTGGGGCATATTTATAATATCCGAAAGGTTGTGACCATTCACAAGGTGCACCCCTTTGGACCAAACAGGCATCGGTTCGGCCATAACTGAACCACACCGACTCGGGCTTGCACCGGTTCGGCTATACTCGAGCCGGCCGGACAGCGGCGGCGGTGCGCGCGCGTGTGGGCTTTAGCTCGAACCCACTTTGACCTAGGTCCTTGCCGGTTTACCCATTTGGGTATCCCAAGGGACCCCAACCCTTTGTAACTTTTTGGGTTATATTAAGTGGCCAATTTCCCTTCATTTTTTCAATGTGGGATAGCATTCTTAAATACTTCCCCAATCCTAGCTCCAACCATTTTAAGTGGCCAACTTTGACAATTAATTTCTCATTCACCCGAAATTGTATTCATTTGAGTGAATACACTATTCACACCTACTTTCGGAGTAGAATGCATTAATGCTAAATTCAAATTGTAACCCACTTAAATAATTTCTCAAACTTGATCAAATACCAACATGCTAGGAATACAATTTTTTTTCTAACAATCCCCCACATGAATGAAATTAATGCAAATGATAAGCAGACACTTTCCAAGAGTTTCGGTGAACACAAATTACATCAGGATGGGTAGCTTATGGCTTTGAACCTTCCTTAGAGATATACTGTCGGATTTACTTAGCTAATCAGTGTACATGATGTATTGAACTGTTCAGCTGTTAGTGTAAACCAAGACAACAATATTCTCACAATATGTCTTCTAACATTTTTTAATTCTCACGGTTGTGTCCGTTCTGGCCTTGGACACCATCTTAGATTCATAAGCGTTTTCATTTGAAGCGGCCCGTCTTCACCCTTACATAGGTGATCTCATGTTTCAGAGTATCCTGCCATACTCCACGTTTTAGTTACAGGAATCATTAAAAGGTAAACCTTAGTCTAGTACCCAATCAGCAGGGAGCATTTGTCAATCACGGGAATGAGTAGGAGGTGTCTCCTAGATGCTCGTTTGAACCTTCATAATTTCGTTGTCCTATTGAACCAAGTTCTTGGGATCTCTAGTCATCAAGGTTAGGTTACCGCTATGAAGACTCTTAATTTATGGGTTTTAATCCCATCTCCCTTGACAAGCAGTATACTTGAGCTCTTGGTAATCCTTTAGTCAACGGATCCGCCAAATTCTCTTTGGATTTCATACAATCAACTGAGATTATACCACTAGAGATCAACTGCTTAATTGTGTTATGTCTTCTACGTATGTGTCTTGACTTACCATTGTACATCTTGCTTTGTGCCCTTCCAATTGCTGACTGACTATCACAGTGTATAGTAATTGTAGGCACTAGTT
The DNA here is from genome assembly GCA_026212405.1 of Petrea volubilis. Taxonomy (NCBI): domain Eukaryota; kingdom Viridiplantae; phylum Streptophyta; class Magnoliopsida; order Lamiales; family Verbenaceae; genus Petrea; species Petrea volubilis. Next base: position 19,856,811 of record CM047879.1, on the reverse strand, counting down.
TAGGCCAGCACAGAATATCCTCTAAGAAATTCCGGAGCCATTCTGCTTCTTCTCCGGCTTTGTCTAGAGCTATGAACTCTGACTCCATCGTAGATCTAGCAATACAGGTTTATTTTGAGGACTTCCAAGACACAACAACTCCTCCTAAGGTAAAGACATAACCACTTGTGGATTTTGTATCCTTTGTATCTAATATCCAGTTAGCATCACTGTACCCTTCCAATACAGCTGGATATCTCGTATAGTGCAATCCGTATTTTGAGGTATATTTTAGGTATCTAAGAACCCTCACTACCACTTTCCAATGGTCCTTTCCTAGATTGCTTGTAAATCTACTCAGTTTGTTAATTGATTGCGCAATATCCAGGCGTGTGCAGTTTGTGATGTACATCAAACTGCCTATAATCCTCGAATATTCTAATTGAGACATAGGATTACCATGGTTTTTGCTTAAATGCAAACTTAAGTCCACTGGTGTTTTAGCTGGAGGACCATCATAAACCTTGAATTTTTCAAGTATTTTCTCAATGTAATGGGATTGTGACAAAGTAATGCAACCAGATGTCCTAGTGATCTTAATTCCTAGTATTACATCTGTTATTCCCATATCTTTCATGTCAAAGTTTTTCTTTAACATTCTTTTAGTATTCAAGATTATCTCGTGACTACTTCCCATGATAAGCATGTCGTCAACATAGAGACATACTATAACATATGCATTAGGTGTGCCTTTTATGTAAACACATTTGTCACATTCATTGATTTTGAACCCGTTTGACATCATGGTTTTGTCAAACTTTTCATGCCACTGTTTAGGAGCTTGTTTAAGTCCATACAGTGATTTAACTAATCTGCACACCTTTTTCTCTTGTCCGTGAACAACAAATCCTTCTGGTTGTTCCATGTAGATTTCTTCTTCTAATTCACTATTTAACACTACTAGAAAACAAGGATTTGGCCACGGATTTGGCTACGGATTTTGGCAAAAAATCCGTGGCCAAAGCAAATGGCCACGGATTTGGCCACGGAAAAAATCCGTGGCCAAATGTGGCGTTGCTAAACAAGGCCACGGACAGTGGCCACGGATTTTTTGGCCACGGAATTTTTTCAATTTGGCCACGGATTTAACCGTGGCCAAAAATAAAATTTTTTTAAAAAAATTAAATCTAGCCACGGATTTATCCGTGGCCAAAATTAATATTATTAAAAAAATAAATAAATTTAGCCACGGATAAATCCGTGGCCAAAAATAAAAAATTTAAAAAAAATGATAAATTTGGCTACGGATATTTCCGTGGCCAACTATTAATTAATTTTTTTTAATTTTTCATTTAGCCACGGATTTATCCGTGGCTAATATAAAAAAATATTTTAAAAAATTAAATCTAGCCACGGATAAATCCGTGGCTAAAAAAAATTATTAAAAAAAAAAAAAACTGGACCTAGCCCAACCACGCCCGCAGCAGGCCCAACCCGCGCGCCTACCAGCCCAGTGGTGCGACCCGGCCCAGCTCGGCGTGCCCATTTCTTTAATTGATTTTCATCGTTACAAGTGGGACTCGAACTCGAGACCTCTTGGAATATTGCCAAGCTTCTTACCGCTAGGCTAGGATGAGCTTCTTGATCAAAATGTCATGCCAAGAATATTTATATACATTTATATATTGAATTTTGTTATCAAATTTTACTAATTTATATCTATATATGAATATATTTTATTAATTCATACTTATTATGATTTAATTAAAAAATATTAAATCGTGCACATTATAATTCTTTCTAATTTTACTTTTATCCACAGATATTTTTTGGATACAAAAGCAAAATTAAAAAAATTATAAATTTGACCTTATAAAAATTTGAAATTTTTCATCGATTATTTTGACTCAATTTAAGAAATTAAAGTGATCTTATTCATTGTATGTCAAACTATCAATTTATTTACTTAAATTTAATGTAATTGACAAAATAAAATCAATCAAATTTAAAAATATAGTGCCATCGTTAGATCAATACTTTCGAAACAAAAAATATAACCACGATGAAAATATAGTGCCATCGTTAGATCAATACTTTCAAAATTGTAATTTTCAATGCATAAAATGGGAAAATATAATAACCGCGATGAAAATAATATAATTTTGAAATGACTCGAACCTTTTGGTGCCTCGTAATGTCGAATCGGGCGATTTAAACAAGTCATTTAAAATTAAAAAAAATTAAAATTATTTATTGGCCACGGATAAATCCGTGGCCAAGTCCAAATTCTAAAAAAAAAAATTTATTTATTTATTGGCCACGGATAAATCCGTGGCCAAGTCCAAATTTTTTTAAAAAAAATTAAAATTTATTTATTGGCCACGGATAAATCCGTGGCCAAGTCCAAATTTTTTTAAAAAAATTCAAATTTATTTATTGGCCACGGATTTATCCGTGGCCAATGGTCAAAACTTCATGTTGACTTTGGCGAATCGTGCGTTTTCGTTAATTGGGTTAGACGGAACCGTACGATTGGAGCAATACAACTTCAACACTAATTAATCTGCTTGAAAGTCCATTTTTTATAATTCCTATACAAGTTAACTGACGTTAGCACACATTGATACCGAACTACGAAGTTATTCGTATATGTCATCGAAAGAGGAAAAATGTATTCTCGCTAAACAAACTGTAATTTTCAAAGCATAACATGGAAAAATATAATAACCGTGATGAAAATAATATGATTTCGAAATGACTCCAATCTTTTGGTGCCCCGTAATGTCAGATTGGGCGATTTAAACGAGTCATTTAAAATAAAAAAAAATTAAAATTATTTATTGGCCACGGATAAATCCGTGGCCAAGTCCAAATTTTAATAAAAAAAAATTTATTTATTTATTGGCCACGGATAAATCCGTGGCCAAGTCCAAATTTTTTTAAAAAAAATTAAAATTTTTTTATTGGCCACGGATAAATCCGTGGCCAAGTCTAAATTTAAAAAAACAAATTTAATTTATTTATTTATTGGCCACGGATTTATCCGTGGCCAAGTCCAAATTTAAAAAAAAATTATTTATTGGCCACGGATAAATCCGTGGCCAAGTCCAAATTTAAAAAAAAATTATATTAATTTATTGGCCACGGATAAATCCGTGGCCAAGTCTAAATTTTTTTAAAAAAATTTAAATTTATTTATTTATTGGCCACGGATTTATCCGTGGCCAAGTCCAATTTTTTTTTAAAAAAATTTATTTATTGGCCACGGATAAATCCGTGGCCAAGTCCAAATTTTAAAAAAAAATTAAATTTATTTATTTATTGGCCACGGATTTATCCGTGGCCAAGTCCAAATTTAAAAAAAAATTATTTATTGGCCACGGATTTATCCGTGGCCAAGTTCAAATTTAAAAAAATATATATATTTATTGGCCACGGATAAATCCGTGGCCAAGTCCAAATTTAAAAAAAAAAAAAATTTATTTATTTATTGGCCACGGATAAATCCGTGGCCAAGTCCAAATTTGTTTTAAAAAAAAATAAATTTATTTATTTATGTTTTTCTTTTAAATAAATTGAAATGGCCACGGAATTGTGGAAATTTGGCCACGGATTTATCCGTGGCCATATGTTTTCGTTTTTTTTTAATATCCGTGGCCATTTCCGTAGCTATTGGCAACTGATTTTATCCGTGGCTAAAAATCCGTGGCCAAAACCGTGTTTTCTAGTAGTGTAAGAAGGCCGTTTTTAAATCCATTTGATGTATCTCGAGATTGTACAATGCTGCAATAGCAATGAGAACCCTAATGGATGTTATTCTAGTTACAGGTGAATACGTATCGAAGAAATCAAGGCCTTTTCGTTGTTTGAAGCCTTTAGCTGCCAACCTAGTCTTGTATATGTCTATAGAACCATCTGCTTTATATTTCCTTTTGAGAATCCATTTGCAACCTAGAGGGTTAGTACCAGGTGGCAAATCCACTAATTCCCAAGTGTGATTTTATATGATGGAGTCTATTTCGCTATTAATAGCTTCTTTCCATAAAGGAGCATCCGGGGAAGACAAGGCTTCTTTAATTGTCCTCAGTTCGTTATCTAACATGTATGTTAGAAAATTAGGACCAAAATCTTTAGCTACACTGGCCCTCTTACTTCGTTTGGGTTCTTCACTAGACTGACTGTTGTCATTTGCAGCTTCATAAGGCCTTTTATTAGAAATGTCTTCTTTTTCCTTTCCTTTTTCTTTACAAGAAAAAACATCCTAAAAAAAGACAGCATTTCTAGATTCAATGACCATATTTTCATTTATATCAGAAATTGTTGATTTGTGTATGAGGAATCGATATGCACTACTGTTATAAGCATATCTAACAAATATGCAATCTACTGTTTTAGGCCCGATTTTAACTTGTTTTGGCTTAGGTATTTCTACTTTAGCCAAGCACCCCCACACTTTAAGGTATTTGTAGGAAGGCTTGTGACCTTTCCACAGTTCATACAGTGTTTCTTTCTTATCTTTGTGCGGGATTTTATTCAAAATGTGGTTAGCTGAAAGTACAGCTTCCCCCCACAAGTTTTGAGGTAATCCTGAGTTTATCAACATAGCATTCATCATTTCTTTAAGTGTTCGATTTTTTCTTTCAGCAATACCGTTAGATTGTGGTGAATAAGGTGCAATCGTTTGATGAATGATACCCATTTCTGAGCAAAATTCTTCAAACGATGCTCCATATTCTTCGCATCTATCCGAGCGTATTGCTTTAATTTTCTTGCTAAGTTGATTCTCTACCTCAACTTTATAGTTTTTAAAAGCTTCTAAGGCCTCATCTTTGCTACGAAGCAAATAAATATAACAATATCTTGTGCAATCGTCAATAAAAATAATAAAGTACTTTTTCCCACCTCTAGTTTGCATAAATTTTAAGTCACATTTGTCACTGTGAATTAATTCTAGAGGTTTTGTATTCCTTTCCACTGTTGGAAACGGACTTTTAGTCATTTTTGCCTCAACACAATCTCACATTTATCATGAGGATCAATTTTTACTTTAGGCAATAAATCAAAGTTCACTAATCTATGCAAAGTATTAAAATTTACATGCCCTAATCTAGCATGCCATAAATTTGAACACTCAATCAAATAAGTAGAACTAGTTATTTTATTGCCATCGAAATCGCGAATTACAGTCATTACATTCATCTTGAACAATCCTTTGTCCAAGTAGCCTTTGCCAACAAATTGGCCATGTTTGGTTAGTACAAACTTTCCTAACCCAAATACTAACCTAAACCCACTCTTATCTAGTAATGACCCAGACACTAAGTTCTTCCGGATATCAGGCACATGCAGCACGTCGACCAGCATCAGCTCTTTTTCGGAAGTCATCTTTAGGACCACCTTTCCAAGACCTACGATCTTTGAGGTCGCGGAATTTCCCATGAACAGCCTCTGACCGTTGATTGGCGTATAGGTCGAGAACAGCGCCTTGTCAGAGCAAATGTGGCAGGTAGCTCCAGTGTCGATCTACCACTCTTTTGGGTTGTCCACCAGGTTGGCTTCAAACACAACTGCAGTGAGATCGAGCTCTGACAGGTCCACCGGGATATACTTGTTTTCAGCTATGTTAGCTTCTGCTTTATGTTTCTTTGGAGGTCGGCAGTCTTTAGCCTTGTGACCTGGCTTGCCACAATTGTTACAGCTGCCCTTGAACCTTTTTGCCTTGCCTTTTATCTAGCTAGGTCCTTGTCCTTGGTGCTTTCTTTTTCTGCTGGTGCTCGAGCTAGGCTCCACCAAGTTAGCTCTAGCTTCCATCTGTAGCTTACTAGCTTTGACATTGGACTTCCGATTGTCTTCTTCTATCCTGAGTCGGACAATCAGGTCCTCAAGTCCCAATTCCTTTCTTTTGTGCTTTAAATAGTTCTTGAAATCCTTCCACGCCGGTGGTAGTTTTTCAATTAAAGCAGCAACCTGAAAGGACTCACAAAGCCGCATTCCCTCTGCATGAAGATCATGCAGAATGATCTGCAACTCCTGGACTTGACTGATTACAGTTTTGGAATCCACCATTTTAAAGTCTAGAAACTTTCCGACTATGAATTTCTTCAAGCCAGCATCCTCCGTTTTGTATTTCTTTTCTAGGGACTCCCACAACTCCTTTGATGTGCTGATCAAGCTATATACACTATAAAGTGTATCACTCAGCCCGTTGAGTATGTAATTCCTGCATAGGAAATCTCCTTGATTCCATGCATCTAAAGCCACCCTCTTTTGCCCATCAGTGTCATTTTCATCCACTATGGGTGCGGACTCCTTCAAAAACCTTGCCAAACTTAAGGTTGTGAGGTAAAACAACACTTTTTGTTGGCACCTCTTGAAATCAGCGCCGGTAAATTTTTCGGCTTTTCCGCTTGTGCGGGAGCTCGACGAACATCAATAGCACTTGATGATGCCATTCTAAAGTTTTGAAATCATGAAAAATTTGTCTTAGAATTGTTGTTTGTGAGAGGTGATTTCAAGTAAAAATGAAGTCGATGCAAGAATTTGATTCTCTGTCTCTAAGACAAATTTGCCCCGTATTAGTGCTCACGATATAAACGGCAATTGTCTTGCAAGATACAACGACTTTTCACGAGATAGGAGCACTTCAAATCTCGAGAAGGGCGAAATAAAAAATGTCGAAACTCTTGAAACACGAAAAAGAGAGCTTATGAAAGTATGTGTACTAGAATGCAAGAGAGTAGAAGATGCTTGTGGATGTGAGTGAATAATTATGGCAGAATATGGCTTAATTGGCCCAAGCCCGGCCCGCCGGACGGTGGCGGCGGTGCGCGCGTGTGTGGGCGTTAGCTCGAACCCACTTGGACCTAGGTCCTTGCCCGTTTACACATTTGGGTATCCCCAAGGGACCCCAACCCTTTGTGACTTTTTGGGCTATATTAAGTGGCCAATTTCCCTTCATTTTTCCAATGTGGGATAGCATTCTTAAATGCTTTCCCAATCCTAGCTCCAACCATTTTAAGTGGCCAACTTTGACAATTAATTTCTCATTCACACAAAATTGTATTCATTCGAGTGAATACACTATTCACACCTACTTTCGGAGTAGATAGCATTAATGCCGAATTCAAATTGTAACCCACTTAAATAATTTCTCAAACTTGGTCAAATACCAACATGCTAGGAATACAATTTTTTTTCTAACACAAATATTCCTGTCGATGAACATTTAGGAATTTCTGGGAATAGCTCTAATGAGGCTGCTCGAAAAATCTGAAAATAAGTATAAAAATATAATTATGAGAGTTCTTGTCAATTTATGATTCAAGATCATGTTCAAAATTGAATAGCAAATCACGTACCCTTCATGGATTGTAATTCAGAAGGTTGTTTCATTTGAAAAGTAGTGGCGTGCTAACTGAGACAAATTGAGACAATTAATAGTTAGAAAAAAAAAATAAATATGACATTTGGAAAGCAAACTAATAATTAATTTTTATGTTGTTGTGCATAATTGACTCCTTAGTAAATCCATTTTGGTACAAATATTATAATGTGCAAACATAAACATAATATTTTTTAAAAAAAAAATATGACAAAAGTTAATTACCCCAGGTAAGTAATCCTTTTTTTTTTATCGTTAGTAAATGACCATTTGCCTTTTTTTTAAAATTGTCTTAGCACTATATATATTTTCGTTAATTAAAGAGTTAAAATTATAGAACCCCTGTGTTATTTCTAATTATTATAAAAAACCCCGTGTTAAAAAAAATTGTATGAAAACCCTCATGTTTCTAAAAAGTAACACACTGCCCCTTGGGTCTCTTTTTAAAAAATCTCACTAGGATTTTTTAATTTTATCCCTTGTTAAATAATTTAAGAATTCCAACATCTTGTCATTTTTGAGTATACAAAAAACCTCAGTCTCATGGAGAAATCTATTTGAACCCACAAAAAACCCTAACCTTTGAAATTTCTCACTCATTCACGATCAATTTGCAAAAAAAAAAAAAAAAAACGGGAGTCGTGGCAAAGTTGTGGTAGTGTTCTTGACAAAAGGCTAGCAGGGTATGTGAATTTTTTGGCCTTCAACGAAGTTTTTCTAGGTAAAATTGTTTTCCCCCTTTCATTTGTTGTTTCAATTAGTTTTTTTTTTTTTAATGTAAATGGGTTTTCAAACTCGGCCTTCTATGAACATTTATTATTTTATTGGTTGCTATAGTGTAAGTTTTTATGTTGGTTAGGGATTTTTGTTTTTTTTTTTTTTGGAGTATGGGTTTGATATATATATATATATTAATGGGGTTGTTTATAACAATGAAGAACCTTGGGTTGTTGTGGATGATGGGCTTTTTGTTTATTGTCAGTTTCTTGGGACTTTTTAGTCTTGTTACTCTTCGAAAGGTAAAACATATTTTCAAATTGAATTTCTAACAATTGCTATAATATAGTGAGAATGCTTTATACTTTCAAATAAGGTTATGGGGTCGTGCACTGGAGTTTGAACAAATTAATTTTAAACACTTGCTATAATAAAACAAATGCCGCGTTTCTTAAATTTGGAAAGTCTAAAAAGCCTAGCTCAGTGGGAGACAAATCAGCATTGTCTAGCAAATGTTGTCAATTTAACCTTTTTTTAATTTAAAAATTATATGACTAGAGATTTTAGTGGAGTTAGGTCGCATGTAATGTATGTGGCTTACACTAAGTTGTTGCTTGTTAGTCATGGCTTGGGAGTTAGAGTCTATTTTACTTTCATGAATTAATATGTTGTTGGTTCCTCCTATCCTAATGGATTTGGAATCTGACTTCACTCTTTTTTAGTTTCTATTGTAACTTTAATCTCTTAACTTTTAGAATGCTATAGAATGAGTTAACTTTTACAATGCTATAGAATGAGTTAACTTTAGAATAATAGCATGTTTTTATGAATTGTCAGTGTTTTTGAGTTGAGCTTTGTTGCTAATGCTAAGTATTTACAGGCAAGAACTTGTTGATAATTTGCAATGTCAAAAGACCATTCAATGTTACTTGAAGACATATGCCCACATGATACATGCAATGCCTGGCAAAAAACAATATATTCAAACTCAATGGGAACCAATGGGAGCGCCTATTTACATTAAAAAAGTGGGAAGACCAAAAAAGCTCAGGAGAAAGGGGCCTACTGAATTGGAGAGGGTTAGTACCTGAAAAGGTCTAACACATACTTGCAGCAAATGTCTTAAAGAAGGCCATAACATAGAGGGATGCAAGAATGAACCCCATCATCAATCCAAAATTTTCAAAGTAAGATAAATCTAATTTTCAACTTATTTTGTTTTATTGCAACCTTGTTTCAATTTTTATGCTAGTTCATTTAATAATTCACTCTTGTAGGATGATAGATCTCATGAAACAGCCCCCCAAATCACTGCACCAAGATATGCTCCAACTTCACAAATGGAAACACAAATTGCTAACAAACAGGTAAAGAACTTCACTAGATCTGTTGTACCAATTACTAAGTTTCCAAACATATATAGTTTACCTTGTTAATTTTGTTGTTATTAGAGAACTGTAAAACCTGCTTCAATAGCACAAGAGCCTAGTGCAGCAACCTCCAGAATCCCTCTTCAATCCCACTTCAAGGGATCTTCCTATGGCACCCTCAAGTGTGCAAGAAAACCAATCTACTACACATGCCACCAAAAAGAAAAGGGCGAAAAAACCAACTGTGAATGAGGTTATTCCTAACATTAAGGATAGATCCAAGGAAAAGAGAATGCCACAACCATGGAAATCATGACTTTATTTTGTTGAAAGTGAAATGAGATCCAAGTGCCATGGAAGCCATGACTTTATTTATGTCACTTGTCTTGATTTTTGTTGTTGGTGGCCCTCCACTTTTGTTTTGTGGTGTTTGTTTAATGTCATTGTTGGCCTTTTGAAGGATAGAAACTCTACAATTTGGAACTTGTAATAGCATTGTTGGTCTTATCATGTGATGGTGAGGTATTTTATGGAGTACTTTTTATTTGAGCATGGTATTTTGTTTTTGTTTTTTATTTTTATTTTTTGGCATCTACATCCAACAGATAATTCGTTTCAATTGCAAGGTTCTCACTATCAGTTAATTAAAACACAAGGTTACACATAATAATATTGTATACTTAAGGGTATTATATGATATTATTAGAATGTCAAGAACGCTGAGTTCAACCATAAATTCAATGCCTATATTACTACTAATACCAATAAGATTGTAAATTGGAACAAAAAAATGGACTTGATTTTGTGTATGGTGTCCTAAAAATTGTATTGCTTACACAAAAATTAATTTTGATGCAGGGTTTTCAATGATAATTATTTAAAACATAGGGTTATACTAACTATTATTTTAAATAAAGGTTAAAACGGTAAATTTGCCAGCATAAAACACTAGCACACATGCTTAATTGGCGTGTGTAATACACACTATCGATTGAGGATTTTTGTTGATAGTTTTCATATTACATAGGGTTTTTTACACTAATTTTTATTTCACAGGATTTTTTGATTTTATTAGTAATAACACAAGGATATCTCATGATAAAAACCCTTAATTAAAAGTAATCGTACATGATAGTTATCAAAAGCTGATTGGAGTTGGGAGAGCGGTGTACGAATATCCTTAACTATATTTTCAGCAAAAGTACACTGATATATTTGTATATAAAACATATTATTAGTATTTTATCATAATTTTAGAAAGGAAAAAAAATTACTAATATGATATAGTATTACACTATATGGTATAGTACGTACTATTAGCATATAATACAAAATAAATAATGAAATAAAGTTATATTGACTTATACATTGACACTTGATGGATGATAAAAAAAAATAATTAAAAACCAATGCTCAATTCAATCATTACTACTTAATTAACGTAAAAATATTAAAGGACTTTAATATGTAGAAATAGAAGTATGTTATCAAGCAACTATTACAAAAATACAGAAATTATTTTAATAATATTTTTAATTTACTTAATTGTGCTAAGAATGAGATTATTTAGGGGGTGTTTAAGTTAAGTTTTCACAATAGTATAGACATAGATTCAATTTGTATGACGACCCCGAAATCCCTTTATTATTATTATTAGTCTTATTGTTATTATTATGATTATTATTATCATTAGCGATTACATACATGCGTACATTGTTAATTACAAAATGTACGAGGTACATTGCATAACATAAGGGTACATCCAATAAAGGAGAATATCGACTTGCTAGTTCTATTGTATCTACATAGCAAAAGCAAAAACCACCAAATACAGGTACGCAACCGAAATTCTACATCTCCCTTTCTAGTAAAACGCTTTAAAAGGTTACCCCTCCTCTTCATCATAAAGGTTAACTTCGGAAGCAAATAAAGCATTATATAGCATGAAATCAACATACGTTGAGTAGAAACATTTCTTTATACACATAAAGTGCTCGGGTGTCAAGTGCACATTAGTTACACATAGTACACACATAGTTTCACACTTTCTACCTTTTGTCACCTGACAGTGACCCTTATAACTACCCGGGCTGAAATAACAATCAGCACATTTCTCCCGCCAGCCTTATCCTCCGGTGGTCGTATTATGGGCATATGCCTAGTATTGTCCTACGACTCTCTCTCTTGAGTAGATCCCTTCGTCTACCCAATGGGGGATTAGGAGATGGAAGGGTTGTGAACTCTTCCGGCTACTCAATAGTATGTCCCGGTGGAACACCCCCCAGACCATTCCAGCACATATGGGCCCATTCACACATTTACAAATTATTCACATAAGCTCATAATTTTTGGAAGTTTATATTATAGCTTAGCAAAGTAAGCTCCACCCTTATAAATGAAAGCTTTTATATTTGCTTATTAAGCATACTTACTTAAAAATGTTAAATATGTATAAATATAATAGCAAAAGTATACTTCGAAGATGATGCTCATCATACTTTAGTAGTAAACTTAATATAATTAACATAAATATATGGATAAAATATAATGAATATAAAGATATAGATTAAAATATAACTAGTATGAATATATAGATAGACAAAATATAAGATATATAAATATATGAATACTACATATATACCTCTACGTACATATAACATAAAAATATATATGTAATTAGACTATCATTAACATATAATGAAACTAGTTAGATTAATATAAAATGACACTTTACATATTTGTATATATATATATATACGTAAAAAGATATATATACACAAAAATAAGTTTTATGAAACTTTCTAAATATTTAAAATACGAAAATAGGCATAGATCGATAGTATAAATTATAATAGAAGTTCTACTTCTCAAATAATAGATATGTGGAGCTTTCTTTACTAAGACTTTCAAGAACAACATAGGATATTCATCTAATAACTCAAATAAAGCACCATGGTCTCATACCACCTCATATAAAGCATAAATTTCGCATAATGGTTCAACTACGCATAAGAATTTCATATTATTTCAAAATGGCACAATAATCACATAATATTTCCAATAAAGCATAATAAGTACATAGTACTCCAAATAAGCATATTAATCACATAATATCTTCAAGATCACACTCACAAGTCTATCCATCCTTCAACTTCCTCCCAACAAGAGTTATAATATGAAAAATTAACCATAAAGCTTTAAAGTAACATGAAGATGGCAAAATAACTAAAATCCTCAACTTGGAGGCATGTTTGGCAAAAGCTCTCACTCTAGGCCATTCAAGCTTGATCTTTTACATTTCTTGGGCACAAGAGTATGGAAGCTTGCCTATTCTTCCCAAGAAAGAAGAAGAAAACCTCTGCTTAAGGCATAAAGAATTGTTCCTACCTTATTTTTCTTCTAAGGGTGCAGTGTTTGGAGGAAAAATGAGAGTGAGGGTGTGACAAGGGAGGGCATGGTTTTGGGGCTAAATGGGGCTGAAAAATGAAGATTGTGGGTGTATATGGTCTTGAGTATTGATCCTACAAGGTATTAGAGGCAAATATCTAAATATTATATTCATCTAAATACATCTACAATACAATTATACATGGATGGTTATACATACACCTCACTTTACTAACCACCATATATATGTATGTGGGTATGGGTGTGTGTGTATGTAGCTATGTATATCACCACTAATATATATTTATATATGTGTATGAGGCTAGGTTTCAAGAGTGTATTGTATTAGTAGGGATATTTTGATAAAATATAGAATAAAATCAAATAAAAAAACCTATAAAATCTGAAAACTCTTAATTATGGATTATTTTTATTTTTTATTTTTTATTTTACAGCAAAACCGAAATTTGGGGTTGAAAAAGTGAAAAGACCAAAATACCCCTTGTTTTGCCTATTTTTCGAAAATTGCCTAAAACTAGAAATAAAATTCTAAAAATTCAAAAATTAATTTTTATAAATCAAATAAAATATAAAATATTTATTTATATTATTTTTATTTTTGATAATAATTAAGCATTTTAAAAATTAGATTTCAAATTAATAACTTAAAGACAATATTTTTCGAAAATTACTAAAAATTCTTGAAACAAATAGGTAAAAATTGAAAATAATCTATTAAATAATTTCTGAGAGTTTAGAAAGATTAAATGCATAAAATTTTAAGAATATTTGGAATTTATAAGATTTTATAAAAATTTATGTAGTAAAATACTCACTTGTTGACAAATAAAATCATATTTGGAAGAATAATCTCTAGAAAACAATAACTCACAAAATAATTCTATAACACTTGTATAATATAAAATATTTAAATAAAGGATTTACTTGGTCATCACAATTTGGCTTGATTAATATGAAAAATATTATATTATATTAATTAGCATAAAATGTGAATAAGACATATAAATAATTGAGGAATTAAATTATATTTAACCCTCCGATGAATTATCTTTAATTTGAAGTTGGTTTTGGTTTTAGAATAAATTTTAAGTCCTTATTGATGTTTAAAAAAATCAAAAAGTAATAAAATAGACATGTTTCATATTTTTCTAATAAACAATCTAATCTTTAATTTATTTGATGAAAGGGAAACAGGGATGTAAGGCACATGTATTATCATTTTTGATTAATTAATTTCGAGAAAAACAAAACAATTAAAAGGGGCACAGGGAATTCACAAAATTATCTTGTTAGTCTTTTTCTAATTAAAAAGAGTTAAGAATTTAAGTTGTAGTCTATTGAGGACACGTTTGGTACTTTGGAATAAATCTGATAGATATTATTGGTGATTAAATTTTCATCCAATTAAAAATTGATAAGTGTAAATTAAAATATTAAATATTAATTAAAATTTCTATTTTTATATTTTGGAATTTCCTAAACTTAATTCCAAATATTAAATAGTTAATTTTAATTGATATTTTAATATTTATGCTACTGGCGAATGAGGCATTGCCACATGTCGATATGAAGTGTCACGACCAATCAAATCAAGTCTTGCAGCCCAAAAGTCCAAAACCAATCAAATAATGACAAGTGATGCATTTGGTCGCATGGACCAATCAAATAATGACATGTAAATATTAATTTTCTCTTTAAAAATAATTTATATTGAAGAGATAAATATCGAAGAAGTTGCTGGCAATTTGAAGACCCTGCATAAACACCTATAAATAGGGGTCATTTGACTCTCAAAAGGGATCAAGAAGTTTTTAAGAGCAAGATAAGTCAAGAAGATCCCGAAGTTCTCTCAAGGCAAGCTTAAGAAGATTCGTGAAGATCAAAGGTGAAATTCCTGGCGTTCTTCGCAAAAGTTATCAAATCAAGGCGTTAAATCTGCGATCAAGGTGTTAGCCCCGCATTTTGGCGTTTCTCCCAACTCAAATCCACGGTGATTAAGGCGACGTTCAAGGCACTCTTCGCAGAAATCATCCAAATAAGGCGTTTGATCTGCAATCAAGGTGTTAAACTAGCAAATCGGCGTTTTTTTCTTCAAGTCAAAGTCAAGTCAAATCCACGGTGTTCACGACGTTCTTCATGGTGTTCATCAAAGTTTTCGGCGTTTGATTCGTGATCAAGCTACTCAGCCCACGAATCGCGTTATTGGAATATCAAATCAAATTCGGAGAAAAGAATCAGGGGATTAATCTTTAGAGATTATTTTCCATTAATTCATATTCTTTTTAAATATTTGTCACATATATTTCTCGATTTGTAATTTGTATTTACAAACTACGAAATTTTGTGTGGACAGATATGTTTATCCACTTAATTTATTATTTGTTTGCAAAATTTTAGGCCTATGGTTGTACAATGGCCCAAGACCTGTTTAACAGATTTATTTGATTACAGATTACACTTAGAAGGGTGTAATACGTTTTCTTTTCTTTTATTTCTTCTTTTAATAAATTTGGAAAGACAATCTTACCATTTCTTATAAATAATAACATCTTTTGAATCCATATTACCAGTTGACTTTTACATAAATACTCAAATTTTGAATGATTGCAGATTTTTCAAATTTTGAATGATTGTAGATTTTATAAGAAATGATCTAAATAATAATGTTTTAATATAAGTTCATCAAACAAAAAATATATATTCACTATATTACTTGATATTCAATATTTAAATATTTGTCTTAATAAATACAAACTTTAGATAACACAAAGTTGAAAATATTTTTAATTATCAAAAATTGAATGTTCACAATATTATGACTTATAAAAATAATTTTACTAATTTAAATGAAATTAATTAAATAAATCATATCAAAAGGAGGATGATAGTTTTAAAAGTAAAACAATTGATCAAATATGTTCATGATTGAAATGATGCTATAAATTTTGAGGGTGAATATGAGAAACACTTTAAAAATTAGAGGACAATAAAGTATTTTTTCATTTAATCCAACATAGTACATCCACACAACTAAACAATAAACTAGTAAAAGTATGGGATATCTTGAATGAACAAATAAGTTAACAAACAATAAATAACTAATGATTTGATATAGTTTTTTCATTAATAATCCATATTTAATGGATTACATTCAATCATATCAAAAATAGCAAGCGTGTCCTAAGTGTATTAGTATTTGTATTCCATTAGAACCATTTTTCAGGAGCAGGGACGAAGCTAGGAATTTAATTTTTTTTTTGGGGGGGGGGGGGAGGAGAATTTTTTCAAGATCATTAATTATTAAAACGTTTAAATATAAGGGTTATCTATATTATTGACATATAAAATTACAAAAGTTGTCATATTTATGCGTTTACAATCAATATAAAAATGATATTAAAAACATAACAAACTATTCTCTTTAAAGAAATAAATATAGCGGGTAATGAGTTACTTTTAAAAAATATTAACATATAATTTTTTAACAATACTCAATAAAATTGACATAAATTCAAATAAAGATATACATTCAAAACTCAGAAAATATTAAAATAGAGGTCTCTCCCTCTCTCTGTGTTCTCACAACCAAAAAATATATTCAAAACTCAAAAAAATATCTTTTATTTTTTCTTCACCATCACATTTCCCAAATCATTCTAATTAAAATAAATTCTCAAATTAGTGAGATTCATTCAAGTTCAATAGTCCAACAAATAAGCATCAAGATTAATTAAGTTTAATATTAAACAACTATCAAAATTTATACCAATAATCCTAAGATTCAAATCTCTATACAAAAATTAATTAAAAAAATAAATGTATAATTTTCAAAGTTAGTACACAATACCTTATTGTACGTTACTTTTGAAGAAAATGTTGAATACTATAAGATTTGTTTATTTTTAGATTCTTATTTCAAGAGAAATAGAGAAGAAAAAATTTAATAGGATTTTTGGTATTTTAGTTGGAATAAAAGAGAGAAGTAAACTCTAACAGAATTTTTAGTATTTTAATTTAAAGAGAAGAAGGAGAAAGAGAGGAAAGAGAAATATAGAGAATTTAATTAATCACGGTAAATAGGAATAAGTAAAAATAAATCATAAAAAATAAGATAGAGTAGAGAAAAGTAAAATTTTTGTTATATAACTCATATAAAAGTCAAATTTTTATTTTTGGGGAGAGGGCGGCCACCAAATAACCCCCTTCCCTTCGTCACTGTTTAGGAGATAAAAATAATATTAAATTCCTTGATTGTTAAAATCAATAATAATTAGGAATAATTTAGTTCAATCAAAATTTACCAAGAAACTTTAATTCTATTCACACTTTTTATAGTAACATATAGATACATATGTAGATATAAATATAAATAAATATTTATAGATGGATATCGATTAATGTGCTTCGGGCTATTCAAGTTTCATCGAATGAAATTAAATTATGTCAACTTCTCTGCCTTTTTGTACTAAGTGGTGCATATACAGGAGCTGGATTGATCTGTTCACCGGAAGTGAATAGGAGTTATCAAATTTAGAAAGACAATGATAGATCCCTACTGGGATTGAAGACTCGTCTTGTTTCGGGTAATATAAAATTAGATGATATATACAAATGTAATTGTTTGATATTATAACTAAATACTAATTGGCATTTTGGGAAAGTAAAAATACGTCAAGAATCAAATTAGGAACGTACTGATCGCAACACTTGAATGAGAGAAAAAAAGCACATTACGTCTGAGACCAAAGTCCAATATTTGTTATCATCACAAAAAAACTTTTCATATACATCAAGTTCCTAACAGTACAAGAAATTATTGAATCTTTTGCCAACTATTATATGTACAATATATTGCAACAGCTCCCAAGAATTCAGTTTGCCGTATCTGAGGCATCTCAATAACTAGCCTTCACAAACTACGGGGATAAATGCTTTGTTTTGCAGCCTCATTACGTACAATTCTGAAAATTAACGAATTAGTATCATCAGCATGGGATGCAGTAACAAAGTCGTAGGTAACTTGGCAGTATATCGATTCATGAAAGGTCATTGGAACAAGCAAATTAGTCAAAAAAAAAAAATGTTGGAGGGCAAGATTGGAATTTTAAGATAAGCGATATTATTTTCATTTTTAAAAGTGTGATATATATACAAACACGCACATGCATAGATAGATATACATAAAGAGTATAACCTGTTTAGACTTGGCATTGTCCCTAGTCAGGTCTTACCACTGTCCGTCAGAATTCCACTCATTGTGCTAAAATTTGACATTTGATTTTCCGCAACTTTGCAACGGCCTCTTTCATATTTATCCTGTCACTCGGAGATTCAGCTGAACACTTCAAAGCCAACTTCAGTACCGACGATACACATTCCAATTTTTGGCCGAAGAGATTTTCTGTAGAGTTTAGCAAGTTGGCGTCTATTATAACCTCAATTGAGGATTTGGAAAGTGAGCTTTTGACCCAACTCTTCATGCTCAAATCTTCGACAAACATGTCATCACTTGGCCTTTTTCTTGTAAAAGTCTCCATCAACATGACACCAAAACTATATACATCACACTTTATGGAAACTAGCCCTTCCAAACCATACTCTAGAAAAAAAATCACAATATCAAATCATGCAATTAAATACATAGTTAGAAGAAACAAGTCAATTGAAAATGTGATAACTAATAATTGATATATGAAAGTAGTTTAAGTGACAAAATTCACCTGGAGCAATATAACCTAGTGTTGCTAGGGTGTTGGTATGCGAAATGCCCCCCTCTTTGCACAACAATTTTGCTATCCCAAAATCACTTACATGAGCAACCATCTCTTCATCTAACAAGACATTACTAGGCTTCAAATCACAATGGGCAATAGGTGTTGAGTAATCATGATGGAGGTATTCCAAAGCGGATGCGACATCAATCATTATATTCAGTCTTTGTATGACATCCAAGTAATAGTCGTTAGAATACAACCATTTTTCAAGGCTTCCATTGGGCATATATTCGAGAACTAATGCCTTGAAATCCTCATTAGAGCAACTGCTGATGACTTTAGTAAGATTTCTGTGGCGAATATTACGTAGTACTTCACATTCAACATCAAAACTTTTAAAGGCGCCTTCTGATTGTAAATTGAACACCTTTACAGCCAAGAGTTTCCCATCTCTAAGCATGCCCTTGTATACAGAACCATGACTCCCCGTGCCTAGTAAATTGCTTTCACTGAAATGTTCAGTTGCTTGTAAGATTTCATAATAGGAAATTCTTTGTGGCACAGTACATGCCAACTCATCAATTCTACCTGTAATAACCTTATCTTTCTTTTTGTATCTAATGAAGATAAAGGTCAAAGAGATAACCATGACAAGTGCGAGGAGCCCAAAAAGAATAAATAAAGCAAAACGCATCCTTTTCCTCCTTGATCTGTGTTTGGAGATGGCATGACAAGGTGGGACATGATACCTTTGAATCCCACATAAAGCCTTATTATACTTAAAGGACTCCATGCTGAAGTTTATGAAAGGACCACCAGTGGGAATTTCTCCAGTTAAAGCATTGAAAGAGACATTAAAGTTGTTAAGATGTTGAAGTTTCTCCAAGGACTTTGGGATGAAACCAGAGAGGTTATTGTAAGAGAGGTCTAGAGTTGCCAAGTTGACCATGCCCCCCATGGTGATGGGAATAGAACCTTTGAGTACATTATGTGCCAAAGCAAGACTTAGCAAATTTTGTAAGCCTCCAATTGTGCTTGGGATATACTCTGACAACTTATTTATCGATAAGTCAATAGAGGTTGCTGTCACGAAATTACCTATTTCTGGATGTAGAAACCCGGTCAAGTAATTTGAAGACAAGTCAAGGCTCAGCAAATCTTTGAGACGCCACAAACTTGAAGGTATGCTTGAAGTCAACATGTTGGAATCTAAAAAGAGTAGCCTCAAAGATGTAATGTTTCCCAAACATTTAGGAATTGGACCTGAAAGTTGATTTCCACTTAAATATATTCCATTCAATTTCGGTAAACCGCATAGACCCTCTGGAATGGACCTTCTCAAATTGTTGTATCCTAGAATAAACCCTTGAAGCTTATGCAAATTTTTGACAGTAAGTGGAATATTACCAGATAGCTCATTGTCGCCCAAAGCAATTGTCACCAGGTTGCTTAAATTACCTAATTCTGCAGGAATGCTACCTTTAATCTTGCAATTGCTGGCCTTGAATTCCTCGAGCAAGGTAGATAAATTCCCAATGGAAGTTGGGATAACTCCATTAAGAGGATTCTCGTCAATTGACAAACGACGTAAAGATTTGCAATTTGTCAAGGAAGTAATGAAGTTCAATTCTGATGAAGATGATTCAATTGTTAGATCATTGTCGAACAACTGAAGAGATTGAAGGAGTCTTAGGTTGCCAAGAAAGCGAGGTACAAAGCCGGTAAATTTGTTAGAAGCAAGTGAGAGTTTTTTGAGTTGAGTACAATTGGAGATAGAGTCTGGTATTGCCCCACTAAAGTTGTTTAAGGACAAGAAAAGTCCTTCAAGAATAGGCATCATGTAACCTATATTGGTTGGGATATAACCTGAAAGACCATTGGCAGTAACAGAAAAAATTTGAAGAGTTGATATATTAAAGAACTCTAATGGAATTGAGCCAGTGAAGCTATTCACCCCTAATGCTAAGATATCCAGTTGGTAAAGTTTGCCAATTTCTCTTGGTAAAATACCTGCCAAGATTGAAAATATAATTGTAAATTGTAGATATAAGGATACCACCAACATTTCAAACACAAGTTAACTACACTTTGATGCTTTTCAAAGTAATATGATAACCAACTCCTCTTCTCGAACTTTCATAATTATCAATACACCCCCTTAAACATTGTTTCATTAAGAAACCCAACGAAAGTTGATAAATGACTATTTTACCCCAAGATATCTTGATAATCTTTATATTTATTAGGGTGTAATTTGTAATATTTATGAAATTTATGCAATATAGTAATGTTTATATCTTGTAAAGCGATACTGATGTAAATTATCAAAAGAAAGATGGGGCTTGAAAATAAAGGAGATAATTGTTATATAAACTTACTTTTGGGGACATAATTGTTATGCTAGTTCAATTATTTTAATGCACCAAATGTATTTTATACAAAAATTTAATTCCGCCAGAAATTCATTGTTATTTTATAAGTTTTCACATTGCGTTTTTCTTCAAATTTCCTTGACAGAGAATTCCCTTTACCATATTTCAACTCGCCAATACTAGAACAAGTACTTGGGAAAGCTATATTTCTTTAGGAACGTAGCATAAGTACAAATCTAATCCCAATATATATAAAGAAAGCAACCTCAGTGAGTAATTTTTCTTCCAATAATGTAGCCCCCCCCCCCCCTTTCTCTGTTTCTTCCCATGTTATAACATTAAGGGCTAGTTTGGATGGATTTAGAAAAAACTACTTCTTGAACGGTACTTTTTATAGTGAAGTTTTTTTTTTCTTTTAAGTCAAGCAATTTTGCGTTTGGATACAATAATTAAAAATGTTTTAAAAAGTACTTTTATTTGAAGTTACTCTGAGATAGTTTCGAAGAAAGGCCTTTTTTTGTTTTTCTGGCTTCTGCCATTTTTTTTAAAAGTTCATTCAAACACAATTTTTTCCAAGAAAGAAGTGCTTCGAGCTTCTAAAGTGTTTTTTCTTAAAAAAAAAAAGTGTTTTTTCTCTATAAAAAGCCTGTCCAAACAGGCTCTAAAAAGTGCTCTATTACATCCATCCCCTATCAATTATATGGCTATTACTTTTGAACCCCTTCAAGTTTCGAAATATTACAAAAAGTTAGTTTGACTATTCGAAAAAGGGCGAAATAGAAATTCTACATAAGCTTTCTTGATGAAAGCCTTTTTTTTTTTAGAAGAAATCCTAGGAAGGAGTTAATAATTAAACTACTACTACTACTACTATTATTATTTATTTATTTATTTTTTTTGGGGGTGTTGTAATTAAACATTCCACTACATATTCCATTTTCGCTTAGCTAGTGAGTCCAACCTGTAAAGTTGTTGTCCGATAGAAGCAAGCCTTTGAGCATTGTAAGATTTCCAATCTCTCTTGGGAGGTTCCCACTGAGTTTATTCCTAAATAATTGTAGCATTTGCAGAGAAGAAATATTGAAGAGATTAAGGGGCACCAAACCAGTAATTTGGTTTAGTGCAATGCTAAATTCAACAAGGTTTTGAAGATTGCCAATCTCCTGTGGGATAACACCTGCGAAATGTGATGTTCAGAATTTTAAGGTAAAACACGGGAAAAAAAATAAACCCTTTTTAACACATATACCATCATTCTAATCTTCTTTAACTCAAATTTTAATGGATCTTGAAACAAGGAATTATAAAATTCAAAATGGACATATAGTTCAAAAATTAATCTCATAATAAGAATGTGATCCATACCATTTAAATTGTTATCACCAAGAGATAACGACTGAAGAGATTTTAGCATCCCAATTTCTGCGGGTATTTGGCCACTGAACAAGTTAACAGACAGGGAAAGAAGATGAAGTCGCGAACACTGGGATATATTAGATGGAATTTCACCAGTCAACTGATTTTGAGACAGAAAAATCCCTTCAAGAAATGAAACATTACTACACATGTCAACTGGAAAACCGCCGCTCAACTCATTTGATGTGAGAGCTATAGTTTTTATGGTCGGCATTTTAAATATGAATGGTGGTATAGGACCTGAAAGATGATTGTATTGCATGCTTAAAACCTGCAAATTAGGAAGGCTGGCAAACCCTTGTGGAATTTTTCCTTGTAAAGAATTATTAGAAAACTGAAGTACTCGTAGATTCGACAGGTTTGACAAGGAATTTGGGATGAAACCCGTGAAGCTGTTATTTTTTAAAGACAGGAACTCAAGTTTAGGTAAAAGGCCAAACGATGATGGAATCTCTCCGCCAAAGTTGTTAAAACCGAGAAAAATAAACTTCAACCGGCGCAAGAAAGGCAGCATTGGAGGCAAAGTGCCCTTGAAAAGGTTATACCTTAGGTCGAGGGAGACGAGGAATGAGAGGTTTCCGAGCTGTTCGGGAATGGTGCCTGTGAGGCCCATGTTGGAAATATTAAGGGAAATCACTCTGTGGTGGCGAGACCCACAAGTGACGCCCATCCAACTGCAAACAGAGCTTGAATTGGTCCAATTATTAGTGAGTAAGCGAAAAGGGTCTAAAGTGATATGAGTTTTCAGGGCAAGAAGAGCGGATTGATCAGTGGAAAGGCTGAGCATGGAAGAGCTTGTGGCTAGGCAAAGCATATGGCAGTTTACTATCACGAGAGTAAATGCCAAAATATAATAGCTAGTTTTCTCCATGAGTGCTATTACTGAATTTTAAGGTTGTTTGAAGGTGTGATGCAAATACGATGAGTTTCTCATGTAGTAATATATAGAGAAATGGCTAGCTTAACTCACAGGTCTTTTAGGAGAGTAAAAGTGGAAAATGCAATCGATTGATTATTCCGGTCAAAAAGAAATGTGAACCTAGGGGAATCTTTGTCCTTTTTCTTTCTCCCCTTTTTTTTTAAAAAAAAAAATCAGGTAATGTTGGTGATGGCCCAAAACAAGAAAATTATGATCCGCTTTTGAGCAAAAAAGACCGGAGTAAATTTATCGTATGGTATTTCTAATTTATGATGCAAGCCCATGGATGTCACAAGACTAATATGACACGAAACTGTGAAATATAAGTATTTTAATCAGGGTAAAAAGAGAATGAATTTAAAAGTAAAGAAGTTAAAAAAGAGTGAGATAATGAATTTAGATAATTTAATAGTAGTTTAGGTCATTTTTTAGGCCCAAAGGACTACAAGAATATCTTTAGACAAAGATATATATATATATATATATATATATATATATATGAAAAAAATTGATTGAAAGATAGAGTCTGTTTGGATGAGATTTGTTTTAAGAAAAGAAGTTCTTATTTTTTTTAAAAAAATAAACACTTAAGTGAAAAACATTTGTGTTTGGTTGGGCTATTCTAAAAAAACAAATTAAAGTCAGAAAAAAATTCCAAAAGTAACTTTTGAAAACATTATTTAGAGTAATTTTAAATAAAAATAATTTTAATATAAATACAAAATTATTTGACTTGAATAGAAAATAAAAGCTCTTTTGCAAAATAATACGGTTCAAAAAGCACTTTCTTTTAATGCCTATCCAAACAGGCCAAGGATGGTGACAAAGGACTACAATTTCAAGTTGACATGTGGAGACCAATAAAAATTGGTTCCACACCACAAATGTAAGTCTGTGCATGCAATTACAACTTTTAGTCGCGCTCATTTCGCTATCATGTAAAGATACTTTTGGAAATGTTTGATTGTTGATTAATATTAGTGGTATTTTATCAATCACTCAAATATATATAGTTGTCTCTGAATTAATGAAATTAAAGAATATATCTAAACCAAAAAATGAAGTAAATAAATTGGAGAGCATAGAAAGAAGAACTAGTTTACTGATAAAGAATATGGAAAGAGTAAGAAAAAAGGTAAGACACATGAGAAAAGCAAAATTCACACAAGAAAGAGTTTTTTTTTTCAATGAACGATGGAAATTTTAGAGTTTGTATAATTTAGGATTCTGTTGAAATTCCATTCTTTGATTATAACAGATTTTTTTTTTCCTTTTTTCTTCGCGTGAAAGAAGAGCTGTTAAAGATGCATCTTGGAGTTTGTCTAATTTAGGATTCTTCCAAAATTATTTTCTTGTTCTCTGTCATTATTAGGATTCTATAAGAGAGGGAAAATAAAAATTTAACGATTCTATTGGAAAGGGAAATAAAACTTTAACCACAATTAGAGGAAATATACTTTTGGCCATTTTTTTATAAAAAATCACCACATGGCATAATATTATTGGTTGGCTTTGCCAAGTCGGGTTTGGGTTAGAATTTCCCAAACAAATAAGATGATAAACGTAATTTGAAAGTTTCACTTGCTATTAAATTTAACTTAGATATTGTATAGAAAACAAAAATGAACCAAAGAAAATGAAAAATAGACTAATCAAGAAATTGCTTAAGAAAAGCAGCGTACAAAGTCTTGTGTACTTTACTTACTGCTCCATCTAAATAAGAGAAGGGAAAGTTGAAGCTTATAGGTAGTAGCAAAACACTAAAGATAATCATTTTAAGGGATTAATGCTTTATTTATTTATTTATTTATTTTTTTGAAAGGGAACCCTAAGATTTTATTCAAGCTAATGAATAAGGTCCTCAAGTACAAGATGATTAACATAATCATGAATATTTGTGAGCCCTTCCTAAGAAAGGTTCGTGTTCCTAGCAATAGTGCCTAAGCGGCCAACATGTGATAGTTTGACATTATCAATTTGCCGTAAGATATTTCTAACATCAGAAAACACATTGCCAAGTCGCGAAAAGTCGACTTTTTTTTTTTTTTTTTTTATAGATAAGGGAAAAGTCGACTTCGGTAGAGCCAATTGTTGAGAAATGTAATGAGAAAAAGTTATGTCGGTGATTGTAACACAATTCTTTTTGTGTGAGTTATGAATTATATATTTATTTTGGAAACAAAAGAAAGTTTCAGTTTTAATAAAAAATATAATGAGAAAAATAAATTATTTGATGCAACAACAATCTTTTTTAAGTGGTTTTACAAAATTTTTATTCTTAGTTATCTTTTTATCATCGGATGACTCACAAACATGCAAGAAAAACTCCAATTGTCCAAAAAGTATCGGACACGCCATCAAAAGTGTCGGATTTTTTTAATATATAGTCACGCCATATGGTGCGTCGAACATGTGTCGAGGAAGTGTAGAAAAAATATTATGTTTAACATGATATCTAACATTGCATGGCTCTAATTTTTGAAGTGTTCATGCATTATAACATATGTATATGTAAAGTAGCCATTGGTTGTAAGCTAGAGTGAAGAAACAATTTTCGGTTGCCACTACTTGTTTATTTATTCATCGAACTATTAAAGCATTTTTTAATGCATTTTCTATAAAATGCAACCACATTTAATGGTTTGTCTTATACCTCCATGATAGATGAGATGTACCTAAGAAGGGAGAGGTTGAGTTAGGCTTTAAAAGTTTTGTGAAACAGAGCGGAATAAATGAAGATTTTAGATATCAATACTTTGCTTGAAAGTTAGTTACTAATTTGGAAGTATCAACAAAAGTACCAGTGAAAGTAATGATACAAAATATGCAAAGCAATAAATGATACAAAGATTTATCCTAGTTCACCCAATTGGATTACATCAAGTTTTCAAGTTTTCACTTAGGATAACTTGTTAATAACAAATGGTATTAGTATAATAACAGTATAAGTTTCAACGAAACAGGTAAATATCAATCGAGAATTAGAAACTCTCGATAAAGAGAGAAACAACAAACAATTTAATCGGCCTGAAGCGAGATTAAGGCATTCATGATGGATTATCGACAGAATTCAATGTAAATAAAATTGGCAAAACAGTTAGTGGCAAAAATTTAGTAACAAAATTATTATAAATTAAATTTATTATGAAAATTAAATTTATAATATATTAATTTATTACTGAAAATTGTGCATTTTTGTAGTGTTTCTGTTCAAAATGATGGCCTTGATTCTCAAAATGAAGAATCAATCAAAGTTATTTAATGTTTTGTGTATTTTCCTAGGTAATCAAGTTGTGCTTTTCCTAGGAGTCTATTCAAAGGTTTCGGACTTTTTTTTCCAGTGTTTTATTAGAATTGTAAAGCATTTAGAGCACGTTTGCTTTATTTGGAAACGGCAAGTTGATTAATTAGTCAGCTTGCGGTTCACTTCTACAGTCACTTGGTCCCCACCAAAACAAATTAATTGCAATATGCCCCTTGTATTTTACCTACGTGGCAAAACTAACCTTATCTAGTTATAATTAATTTCAAAAACCTCGTATATTAATTCTAAAATCAGCTCACCATCCCTTATCTTGTATTTGTCATCAGATAATGATGAAATGATCGTTTTTCCTCGTTCAACATATAAAATTGCACACCACACATACACATATATATGAAGTCAATAAATTAAACACAAAAATACTATATAACCCTAACACTAGCCCCCCCCCCCCCCCGCCCCGCCCCCCACAAAAAAAAAAAAAGAGGAAATCAAAGAAGAAAATAAAATCCAACCCACCCCCTAAATCTTGGCCGAAGTCAAATTTATATTTTGCTCAGATATAACCATACAAGTGTGATTTTTTTATTTTTATATAGAAAAATAACTCAAACTTATATCTTCTTTTGTTATAATTAAAAACTTGTTTCTAAGATTAGATGCAATTAAGTGCCTAGATAAACACAGATTGAAGATATTCGTCAGTTTGCATTCACTACAAGAAAAATAGCTTTTTTACTACGATAAGAAAATTGTAGCAAAAGACCAAAATTCGTAGCATAAAAGCCTTTTATTACAAATTGGCTATGTATTATGTACTACCGTAGTTAATACAACCGTAACAAATATTTTTACTATGGACCAGTGGCGTAGCTAGAATTATTATTCGTTGGGTCAATGTTCGTTAACCAACCAATCATCAACCATCGTTTTTCTTTCAATAAGTCCAATGTCAGAAATTTTTGATGATAAATCCTTCGAAAAAACAACGATACTGCTTTCGATTATATTATTTTTTGATAGAAAATTTGTCAAAATTTGTATTCTTTTAGTATATTAAAGTTGTTTATGATTCAATAAATTTACCTATTAAAAATCAAGTAAACTTAAAACAACTTTATATTATTTTTTTTCCTTGAAGGCCCGGCAGATTTTGTAGTTCAGACAAACTTAATAAATTAATTAATTCCACTTATTGTTCATGCAACGTATAGTGGGACGTATTTATAGATAAGAAGAGAAATTGAACTTTTAAAATATTATATTATTGGTGGATACAAATATACACTTGTATATAGTTTTGTTTTGGTTCTTTTCATGATGAGTGGGTTTTCTTTTTTTTTTACTATTTTAAAACTAAAAGAAAGTTTCAAATTAATTTGTCATTTTTTTCTTCTACCTTATGACCCCCTTCTATTTAAATTTATAATTTTTTAGTGGGGTCAATTAATCCCATTATTGTATATTTTCTTCCATGCCAATACAAATTTCTATATGTATAAGGGGACTTTGACAAAGTGAGGGGGGTCATTTGCACCCCGTCACATGCAAGTACCTCTGCCAGTGCTATGGACAAAAACCATAGTAAATAGCTTTTACTAATAACTTATGTATTTTTGTTACAATATCATTTTTGTAGCCAATAAAATCAAAATAAGCCATCTTTTTGGTACAAAATTACTATTTTTCATTATTTAAATTAAATTAATCCTACAAAATAACTATATTATTTTATTTTTTAATATAATTCATTGTGGCCATCCACAAATCGAACCATCGAACTCGAATTCTACACCATGGCTTTCTGGCCACATGCACTCGTGCAAGCGTGCTTAGAGCTTATTTTTGTGTAAGTTGAAGGTTTGAACCCTCTCATCCAACATACATAATGAGGAGTCTTGCCGTTGCACCATTGTAATTCTTTATTGATAGTTTGTTTTTTACTTATCACATGTTTCTAAAAATTATCAATTTATTACTTATCCTTAGTTTCATTAAATTTACGGTTAAATTATTAAATTATTTATTTTAATTTTACATAATTGACGAATTGAATAGATTTTGTCAAAAATGATTTCCATGATTCAATTATGTTAGTTGTATATTTTTCACAAATTTAATTGAATAATTTTATTAATATAAAATTAATCATTAATTCCTATATATTAATTAATCTAAATATATGCTTATAGGCAATGATTACAACAAAATTTATTTTATGAATTGTCATATTTTACTATATAATTATTTTTTTATAGTAACAGCACATTAATAAATTAAGTTAATTTTAATTTATTTTTACCAAATTTTTAGGAAATATCTGCCAAATTCCGTCCATTCATTTTAATTTTTTTTTCAAAAAGCCTTTCCTATGCTTTATATTTTGGCGGAATTTTTTGCAAAATTTTCGTCAAAAATTAAAAAATAATAATTTGAATTTTCCAAAAGAATTTCCACAAGAAAATAAAGAATTCGTTTTTCAAATTTTATCCAGGAAATTACCCATAAAATCTTTGTTTTTTTGTGGAATGTTTTGTCAAAAATTCATCTTAAAAATTAAAAATTATTCACTTGGAACATTGGGGTTTATTTGACCGAAATTTAAATCTCTCACTAATTTCATCATTACTATTAAATTGTTTTACTGCAAGAAAAATAGGCCTTTTGTGACTGAATTTTAGTGACTGACCATATCGGTCATAATTAGTTACAGATTTGTGACTGATTATTTGTAAAAAAAAAAAGTGATAATACTGACGGAATAGTGACTGATTGGTGACCAATATTGTGATTGAAGTAATTTCAGTCACTAATCTGTTGCCATCTCATGTGATGGACATTAATTCAGTCATTAAACAACGATAAAATTTATGGCTACTTAGTATTGTGTAATACCGGTCACTTATTGGTTATAAATTTGTATTAGTCACTAATCAGTTACTTGTGGTGATTGATCATTCAGTCACTAATTGTTGGGAAATGAGATCGATCACAAATTTGTCACAATATCTGTCAAGTTTTAGTCCGTTACTATCCAGTC
Organism: Petrea volubilis; assembly: GCA_026212405.1. Lineage (NCBI taxonomy): Eukaryota > Viridiplantae > Streptophyta > Magnoliopsida > Lamiales > Verbenaceae > Petrea > Petrea volubilis. The sequence goes on along the minus strand of CM047879.1, from coordinate 19,827,230 downwards.
ACGTTTTGTGACCAATATTTCGATTACTACTCAGTCACTATCAGGTTTCAGCCACATCTCTATCACAAAATTGTCCACTTAACATTTGTTGCTAATGAATCACGACTTGTAATCGATACGTAGAATAAGAAAGTGGCACTACTAGAAAACTCAATTTTAGCCACGGATTTGGAGGGGGAAAAAAAAATCCGTGGCTAAATAAAATAGCCGAGGATTTTTTCCGTGGCTAATTTTAGCCACGAGCAGGCAATCCAAGGAGAGTCGAACTCGGGAGCATGCCCACCACAACCCAAATAATAATCCTTGCACCCAATGAGAGTTGAATCGGGGACCGTAGGGTTATATTTGTTGGTGCATCTAACCATTGCACCACTTGACTTCTTTGTGCATAGAATAGCTTTTGTTATACTTAACATATGTTTTTGTGATATTTTAGATTTAAATTATCTAAAAAAATTTCAATAATTTTATTATTTTTATAATTTATTAGTTTTAATAATTTTTGTAATTTATTAACTATTTATTTTTTAAATTTAAAACATTTACCATTGATTTTATCAAAATTAATACCTTAAAAATATTTATTTCAACAATTTCAAATACTAATTTTATATTTCTATTGAGTAAAATGAACAATAACCCTAAATCAACTTAAAAATATAAATCAAATATTTGAATTTATTTTATTGAATTAGTTATTTAAATTAATTTTTGAGAAGTTATATCAAATGATTTTTGACTAATTAAATTAAACTCGCTTTATTCTTTTGGTTCATAAGCCCAATTAAGTACAATTCTAACTTTATATTGCGGTATAACTTTCATAATTTAATGAAATCAATTATTTTGACAAGTAGTATCAAGACCACCAGAGGGGTTGTAGCCACCTTTAATCTTATATTCCAAATACGTATTTCATTTTATTCTTTATTACATTATTAGGCATCAACTGTAGAGATTTTAAATCAAGTGCATAATTAAGAAAATAATTTTAAACACATAGTTGTGTAGCATAAATGTGTATTATGAAATAAAAGGGAAAATACCATCATAAATAGAAGATCTTATTCGGGTTGTAGCCTTCAAATATTTTGAAAATTCAATATATATCATGTTTATGTCATGGTCCAGTCGTTTATGTTTTTTTTTCCTAATCTTTGGAATTTTTTTATATTAAAAAGTATTTAGTGATTGAACAAGTAATTTGTTAAGTATAACAAATATTTAATAAATTAATAGTAAAACCAAAAATTACAACAAAAAATTAATTATATTTAAAATTTTGCATAATGTATATTTGTTAACTACAACAAAAACTAATTCTTAAACAAGAAATTAAAGTGGTAGTGGTTTGATATTCTAACCTTAACTAAGAGATCAAAAGTTCAAACCATATTAGATTCAAGAAATTATTTTTTTATCAAAAATAGCCACATAAATTCCATGGCTAAATTGGCGCCAAATTTCACACCAATTTTAGCTACCAAAAATAGTCACAAATTTTTCGTATCTAAAATTAGCTAATGTCACTAATTCAAAATTGCCTTTTGTGACACTAGTTAAAGTGTCATGTATTTGAGTATCATTATAATTTATCTTGACATTTTACAGTGTCAAAGAAGATTATTATAGTTAAAATTTGAGATTATTATAGTTAAAATTTGATTTACTTATTGAAACTCTTGTTATGAGGTGTCATAATATGTGCACAAATATAACATTTTTTAAAAGTGTCGAATTAGATCACTTTTTTGGTACTGATTAAGTTTTTATAATATCAAATCATCAAATATTTATCAATTTTCTTATATGCATAGATGTATATAAATATTTAACTATCTTTAATGTATTTATTAAGCTTATGATAATTAAAAGGAAAATTAATTCAAATAAAATTTAATGGAGAAAGAATTATGTTGTGAACTTCTGTATTGATTACATTTAGGGAGCAACAAAATCATTTTCAGCTGTTTGTTTTCTTTTTTCTTTTAATTCTTTTTTGTTAGAATTATGGTTAATATTAATTGTATAATAAAATTCCTCACTCTTAAAAAAATAGCCTAATTTGACAAATACAATATGACACTTTTAAAAAATGTCTTAATTGTATATCTATCGTGATATTTCATAAAAATACATTAATAAATTATATCAAATTTGAACTAAAATGTGTTTTTTTTGTGACACTACAAAGTATTAACATGAGCTATTGTAACACTCAAATACATGGCGTTTTAGTTAGTGTCACCAAACCAAATTTGCTTTTAGTGACACTATAAAACGTTATTTGTTTAAATGCAGCGATAGCATATTTTGATACTTTATAGTGTCATCATAAGTACATTTTAGTTCAAATTTAAGACAACTTATTGAGACATATTTTGTGAGGTGTCACAATAAGTACACAAATGTAACACTACCATATTATATGTGTCAAAGTATATCATTTTTTTGGTAGGGCTCATTTACTATGGAGTACGGAGACGCCATCGCATGGGATTATTGATTAAAGTTTTTCACTATATAACACAAATGCTCATTACCAAGTACCAACTATTAAGTATATTAAGTATCTAATAGCTAGGATGATGCTCTAAATTCCTTAAATATTGTCAATGGCTCGAATCCTAGAGTTGTAATGACGTAGTTAGGTTGGGAGGATCGTTCCAATAATAGACCTCTACAGTATGACAATCCTCGATATGAATTAGTTGGTCAGTAAATCAGAATCGGATGACTAAGAAAAAAAAAAATTGTTTCAAAATGGAGTTGTTTTATATCAAAATACTTTTAATTATTGTATCTCAATATAAAATTATTTGTTTTAAATAAAACAATAAAAACTCTTTTAGAAAAAATACGATTCGATAAGCATTTTCTTTTAATGTCTATCCAAACGGCCGAACATAGTGCTAAAGGACTACAATTGCAAGTTGATCAACTTCGCTTTTTAATTCTTGGTCTGCCTGTGGAGACCAATAAAAATTGGTTCCACACCACAAATGTAAATCTGTGCCTGCAAATGTTGCTTTAAAAAACTTAGAAAAAAAATACTTTGTTGCTTTTAGTTTCAAAAAAATTACTTTAAGTGTTTGGTTTTGTAACTTCTGTTTAAATTAAGTTGAAAAAAAGTAGAAGTTGAAAATTTGGGAGAAGCAGGTTAAAAGTGCTTCTTGGTATTTTTGTAAATAAATTGAACTTTTTGAACTATTTTTTAACCAATTTTTAATTTCTTTTCACTTTTATTTCCAAATACTCCACACTTTTACTATCAACTTTTAACTGTTATTTTCAAACACTAACAATTTTTACTACTCAACTTTTTTTCTAATTTTTTTAACAACTCCAACTTCTCTAAAAGCAAAAGCAATCCCAAACACCCTTTTAGTTTATGATAGCTTCATGAGTATTGTTGTCACTCCAACTTTTATGTCTTGGTCTGCCTGTCGAGACCCAACTTTTAGTAGTGCTCATTTCGCTATCATGTAAGAATACTTTTGGAAATGTTTGATTGTTGATTAATGGGGGCCCTGTGTAATTAATATTAGTGGCATTTTATCAATCACTCAAATATATATAGTTGTCTGAATTAATGAAAGAAAATAATATGTCTAAACCAAAAAACGAAGTAAACAAATCGGAGAACATAGAAAGAAGAACTAGTTTACTGAAAAAGAATATGGAAAGAGTAAGAAAAAAGGTTAGAAACATGAGAAAAGCTAGACAAATCAGATAAGATAATAAAAGCAATTTGAAAGTTTCACTTATTGTTAAAGTTAACTTAGATGTTGTATGGAAAACAAGAATAAATGAAAGAAAATGAAAAATAAACTAATCATGAAATTGCTTAGAAAAGCAGCGTAGCAAGTCTTGTTGGATTTTTTCTCCAAATTGTTGGTCTCACATATTAATTTATTGTACATTGCTATCTCATTAAAATGAGCCCAATTATGTGATCCATTTAAGAAATAAATTTAATGGGCTTACAGAAATATTATATTAAGTATGGATTTTTTTATGTGTAGAAGCCCGGTCAGACTTTAATTATGTTTGATGGGCTCATAATTAAAGTTTGACACATTAGGCATATTAGGGCATGGTCCCTAAGCCAGAAAAATAACGACGTTTTTCTCTTCTGCCCCATTCAAAAGAGAGAATACAGAAAACTCACGCCGTCTTTCTTGGCTTAGAAGACCACTAACCCTAGGTTCAATTCTCTTCCGCATCTGCAATGGATCGAGGTTAGTTATTCGATTAAAAATATTATTTGGTTATTTGCTAAAGATCCTGTGGTTAATTGATTCGTAGGAATCGTATGTTTATTTTACATAATGGATTATTCGGTTTGAATCCACATTTAATTAAAGTTTTCAACAAGTGGTATCAGAGCAGGATTAGTAAATAATCAAATATGTTTTATTTTGATTAATTCGGTTGTGATTAGATGTTTTTGAACATACTTAAGTTATTTTACAATATGTATATTTGTGTTGGAAATATATTGTAAATGTATGTTTATATTCGTAAATGTTATTTGATTCCATTATATGATCTTGGGAATCAAAATCTATTCATAAAATTTTTGGGTGTTTTTTCTGTTTTTTTTTTTTTTTGGCTCAAGTCTTTTCGATTTAAAAAAAAAAAAAACAGAAAAAGAAAGAGGGGCTGGCGGCTGAAGAAAAAAAAAAAAAAAAAACCCTAATTGTGTGCATATAGTGGGATTCGAACGCGAGACCATAAGTTTCTACCGTGCACTCCAAACCGCTGGGCTGTTCTTGTGCTTTGTACCATTGTTGCCCTTGTTATTATTATTGTACTTGAGACCACAAATCAGGCAAACAAAAAAAAAAGGGAGCTTTCTGCTGCACCCAGACTGAGTCGAACCCGGGTCTGTTCGATGCCATTGTGGTATCCCCGCCACCGAACTGCTTCGCGACCTTAGAGCCTATGGCTGCTGCTTATTTTCTTAACAAATCAGTATTCATTTAAAAAAAAAAAAAAAAAAAAAAGGGTGCAACAGTCCAGGTTCGAACCCGTGCTGCTGGCGTGGTTTGGCGACGCTTGACCGCTCGGCTAATAGAGCAACTCATGTATTCGAATTGCTGCTTAGTGCTATTTAACAAAAGAAAAACAGAACCCTTTTTTATGTGTTTCTGCTGGGTCTTGAACTTGAGACCATGGAGTTAAGCACTCACCGCTCTAACCGCTCGGCCATTGTTCTGTTTTGCTAAGGTGTGCGTGTTTGTTATTCTTTAAACGTGCTTTTGGAACTTAAACTTGAACTAGAACGGTATATCGGCTGGAAACCCGGACAGCCAGACGAAAAGAATCATCTTTGATGATTCGTGTCCTGGTATAACAACGCCACGTACAGTTCGAGTTCAAAAAAAAAAAAAAAAAAATTATTGTATATAGTATGCACACTACTTGACCATATTGCTATTACAATATAGTTTGTGTATTTAGCTTTATGTATAAAGTTTTCTTTTAAGTAGTGCATTTGAGATTTAGTTATTTTGTGCCTATTTTGAAATTGTATAGATTGAACTAATATGTTGCCAAAGCAACCTCTATTAGGTAAAATTTATCACTTTTGAAAATATAGGCATGTTTCATCTATGCAAAATAATCGGCCCAAAGGAAGATTATTTTGGCCAGATGGTTAATATTTATGAATATGTTGTTCATAATCTTTTATCTATGCGAAATAATCGGCCCAAAGGAAGATTATTTTGGCCAGATATGATATTCATAAATATGTAAGTTGTCCTATTAGCTTCATCTATGCGAAATAATCGGCCCAAAGGAATATTATTTTGGCTAGATGGTTTATTCATGAATATGTGAATTTTGTGTTATTTTGTCTATGCGAGATAGTCGGTCCAAAGGAAGACTATTTTGGCAAGACAAAGGATAGTCATAAATATTAAAATTATCTTGGTTAACATGCTGGCAATTTGTCGGTCCAAAGAAAGGCATATTGCTAGGCCGTTTTCCAATTATGAAATATTTATGAATTATGTGATACCATTATGAGTTGTTATTTTTGTCAAAAGACTAAATGACAATGTCGTGTTGGGTATTTTAGGAAACTATCAATATTCATGAATTATGGACAAATGTACCATTTACAAGTTGTTATTTATGTCAAAAGACTAAATAACAATGTTGTGCTAGGTAACTTGAGATGGGGCCCACTTGCATATAATGTGTTTAATATATTTATTATTCACACTTGTGCATGCTTTATATAGTTGATTTACTTTGAGCGTATTTAATTTTCTTTATAGTGCCTTTAATATTTGCCATTATGAATAACATCCCATGTGCTTAATAGCACAAATCTTGAGAAATAGAAAAATGCACTTTATGATGTGCTTGGTTGCATAGACTTGACTATATATTAGGATTTGATAGTCCTGCGAATCTAATCATTAGTATTAGTACTATTGATAGAAAGCCGCATACGAGAAGTAGGATCAATCAAATTATATTAGTCTAATAGTCATGCAACATTTAAATTCCCGGTATCCATAAGGCGTCGTATTTTGAGAAAGAAAATGCCAAAGTTTCCAAAAGCAAAGATAGAAGACCGATTCGTTCCAGCGAAAAGGTCAAAATGGGCATTATCCTTAGAAAGCTCATTTCAATGCGGTATAAATGCAAAGGAAACATAAAGAAGTACATCAAAGGATAATCCAATCTTGTAATAAATATGAAGGTCCTTAAAAGTTTGAATGTTGAAAAATATTTTTGTGGACCTAGTTTTAATCAAGAAAATGGATGAAGTACTAATTTGGCAACAATTTCTCAATAAACTATTGACATTAAGAAATAAAGAAGGACTTATGTTAAAGAAACTGCAGAACTTGTGACATTCCAACATAAAGTGCGAAAGAAACACAATTCAATAGTTATTTGTTACTTTTGCAAGAAAGTTGGTCACCTAAAGAAGTATTGTCCCAAATAGGTTAATGGGTGTGCGAAGAATATTGACTTCTCAATTTTGTTTGTTTTATTAATTTGACTTTAGTACTTCATACTTTAGGATTAATTAAGGTGTCTAGTGCCAATTGGTGTTGAAAGATATATATCTATATGGAAAATGGCAACAAGGCTTTGTTGAAGGCTATTCGTGTCTATAATGTTCTCTTGAATACTGGTTTGTGTTTGAATTTAGAGAAAATTTTTGATTACGCCATCAATGAGATGGAATTTAGTTCCTATTTCCTATTTGGACAAATTCAGACCCACTTGTCCTTTTGGAAATGACATTTTCAGTATTTCTCTAAATTTAAATATTAACGGAACTTGTATTCTAGTTTGTTATATTGTGAATATTAGATACCGATAGCTTTAACATAAATAAAAAGACTCCTTTGAAAAGTAACTTTGGTACTAAAGCCAAATTGGATAATAAGAATTCATTTGTGTGACAATATAAGCAATTAGGTAATTTCTCTGAATAGAGAATAAATATGCTTATGTCAAAGGAATTCTTGGTTTTCTTATTGTTCAGACTTAAAAAAAAAAAAAAATGTGTAGAATGTATGAAGAATATATATATATAAAGAAAACAAGTGCGAATAGGAGTAAAGAATCTCTAGAGTTGATACATGTAGACTTTTGTAGATCATTCCCTACGGCATCATGGAATGGATAACAATTGATATCAACTTATTGATGATTACTCCGATGTGGTTATTTGTACTTGATTATTTAGTAGTCGTAATCTTCGAAAATAACTTTTAGATGGGACACTAAAGTCTACAATTAATACAATAAGGCAAGTTCCAAGCAAAATAGTAACGAAAATCCCATACAGTTTGTGGATGGAACAAGAAGTCTAGTATTAGACACTTGCATGTCCAGGGATGTCCAGCTGAGGCTAGGCCTCACAGGCCTAAGTAAGAATAAACTGGACTAAAGAACAATAGTTACTATTTTGTACGATACTTAAAATCGAGGGACTTTAAATACTATGATCCCTCACATATGTCCTTTTTCAAAATAGAAAATGTCAAGTAAATAGAGGTTGTTGGTTATAGTGGGAGAAATCAAAATAGCAAGGTTGTGTTTAAAGAGGAGTGTGTTAGCATTCCCACTACGGTTACAGCTGAAAGGGATTGGATAGTTTATCCTAGTACTCTTTAGCTTGTAAATTGGGATATTACGTAAAACACAACTATATTTGAAATGCCCACTAATCAAGTAGGGAATCATCATCTATTGAAGCTGATGAACCCCAACAACTTCAAATCTAGAGTGCCAATAAGGAGATCCATCGGATGAAGGAGAAAAATGATTTCAGATGACTATATCATCTATCTCCATGAACACAAATTTGATATGAGATTTCAAGATGGTCCTACATCTTTTAGTTAAATCAAATTGTGTTTGAATTCTGATGCATGGATCAAGGCCATGAATGAGGATATGAAATTCATGAGGGGTAATGGTATTTGGAATCTTGTCAAGTTGCCATAGGGGATGAAATTCATTGGTTATGAATATAATTTCAAAACCAAGCAGAATTCAAATGGTAACATTGAAAGATGTAGAATATGCCAATGGATTACTCATAAGGAAGGCATTGTTTTTAAAGAGACTTTCTAGTCAGTTTAGACAAAAGACTCTTTTAAAATTGCTATAGCATTTATGGCTCATTATGATCTAGAGTTGTATCAAATGGACATAAGGATAATGTTTCTCAATGGAGACGTTGAAGAAACAATATACATGGTGCAACCGGAAGACCTTGAGTCCAAAGACTCAAAGCACCTAATGTAAACTGAAGAAGTTCATGAATGATTCAAAGTAGGCATTCCATCTGTGATACCGGAAATCTGATGGGGTGATGTCCTTTTTTGGTTCAAGGAAAACACCCTTAATTGGTGTATATATCTCAAGATTAGTGGGAGCAAATTTACCCTCTTGGTGTTGTATGTAGATAATAATCTACTCGCAAGCAATAATATAAGCCTATTGCATAAAAATATACTTAAATGCAAAAGCCCCATATTGGTAAAGTGCTTAGCTATTTTGGTATGCAAAATTGTGCACCAGGAGACACCCCTATAGCAAAGGGTGATAAAACTTTATTTACTCCAATTTCATAAATGCATTTAGTTGGGATGTTAGGCAAATATTTTAGTAACCCAAAAGTGGATCATTAAAATGATGGGTTATGAGGTATCTATAAAGAATAATAAATATATGCTCGCTTATTGAAAATAAAACCACTTAAAGATCGTGTGGTATTTCAATTCAGTCGTTTGTTGGATACTTGGAAAGCAAGAGATCCACATTACGTTATGTATTCACGATAGTTGGAGAAGCTATTTCAGAAAAGTGTTAAGGCACTAGTAGCTTTTCAACTATGAAGGCTGAATGCATAATTTGCTAGAAGACATCCAATCAAGGAATATAGCTTATATTTATCACTAGATTGAAAGTGATCAATGGTGTTGACACTATAAAGGATCATTTTTTGATAATAAGGCCTCCAAGCTATATTCGAAGAACAACTAGATTTTGGGAAAGTCTGATATATAGACATTAATTTTCTAGTTGTGAATAAATAAGTTCAGAGTATTCGGGTGTTAAAGAGCATATTAATACAAACTCAATAGTTTAAAGCTTACGAAGGAATCACCACTTAAAGTAATATGTGGTCGTGAAGCTTAATGGGTATCATAAAGATCTATGGTACGCCACATTAGTGAGAGTTTGCTACCTGATTTCATGCTCTTTGTACATGTTTTATGGTTATGTTCTGTACAGACTAAGGTTTCATAATTAATTGAATATTTTGAAATAAGGATATTAACTTTCCATTGCGGTTTTGCATAAAGATTGGAAAGTGTTGAGAGACTCTTTGAGTCATAAGATAGGACCAGTTGGAAATAGACATGATTGAGATCACGTTACATGTAATTTCCATGCTACACATCCATACTTGATCTATGTCATTAATTTTACTAGTATTGTGACCATTGTTCGGTTTAGTTACGAGTTATGTAACGAAAGCCGCTTTGATTCTATATTAGCATAATTGATGGACCAGATTGTTTTGGGATATTTCGAGGTTGAGATGGCATAAAGTTTGCGCGCACTAAGATTTCAGCTATGTACAATTTTTGGAAACATATGTGGACCAAGTGGGAGATTGTTGGATTTTTTCTCCAAATTGTTGGTCTCACATATTAATTTATTGTACATTGCTATCTCATTAAAATGAGCCCAATTATGTGATCCATTTAAGAAATAAATTTAATGGGCTTACAGAAATATTATATTAAGTATGGATTTTTTTATGTGTAGAAGCCCGGTCAGACTTTAATTATGTTTGATGGGCTCATAATTAAAGTTTGACACATTAGGCATATTAGGGCATGGTCCCTAAGCCAGAAAAATAACGACGTTTTTCTCTTCTGCCCCATTCAAAAGAGAGAATACAGAAAACTCACGCCGTCTTTCTTGGCTTAGAAGACCACTAACCCTAGGTTCAATTCTCTTCCGCATCTGCAATGGATCGAGGTTAGTTATTCGATTAAAAATATTATTTGGTTATTTGCTAAAGATCCTGTGGTTAATTGATTCGTAGGAATCGTATGTTTATTTTACATAATGGATTATTCGGTTTGAATCCACATTTAATTAAAGTTTTCAACAAGTCTTGCTTACTTTACTTACTCCTCTATCTAAGAGAAGGGAAGGTTTGAGAAGGTTTGGAACTTATAGGTAGTAGAAAATTACAAAAGATAATCATTTTAAGGGACTGATGCTTTATTTATTTATTGAAAGGGAACCCTAAGATTTTATTCAAGCTAAAGAATAAGGTCCTCAAGTATAAGATGATTAACATAATCATGAATATTCATGAGCCCTTCCTGAGAAAGATTCGCGTTCCTAGTAATAGTGCCCAAGCGGCCAACATGCGATGGTTTGACCATGTCAATTTGCCGCAAGATATTTCTAACATCAGAAAACACATTGCCAACTGGGGAAAAGTCGTCTTCGGTAGAGCCAATTCTTGAGAAGTCTAATAAGCAAAACTTGTATCAGTGATTGTATCACAATTCTTTTTGTGTGAGTTATGAACTATATATTTATTTTGAAAACAAAAGAACATTTTGGTTTTTATAAAAAATATAATGAGAAAAATAAATTATTTGATACAACAACAATCTTTTTTGAGTAGTTTTACAAAATTTTTATTTTTGGTTATCTTTTTATCATTAGACGACCCACAAACATGCAAGAAAAAGTGTCATATTTTTTTAATTTATAGACATGCCACATAGTATGTCAAACACATGTCAAGGAAGTGTTGAAAACATATCATGTTTAACACGATATCTAGCATTGCATGGCTCTAATTTTAGAAATGTTCGTGGATTATAACATATGAATATGTAAAGTAGCCGTTGCTTGTAAGCTAGAGTGAAGAAACAATTTTCGGTTGCCACTACTTGTTTATTTATTCATCCAACTATTAAAGCATTGTTTTTAATATATTTTCTATCAAATGCAACCACATTTAAAGGTTTGTCTTATACCTCCCATAATAGATGAGATATGCTTAAGAAGGAGGAGGTTGAATTAGGCTTTAAAACCTTTTTAAAATTTTTGTAAAACAGTGGAATAAATGAAGGGTTTAGATATCAATACTTTGTTTGAAAGATAGTTACTGATTTGCAAGTACCAATGAAAATAATGATGCAAAATATGCAAAGTAATAAAATGACACCAAGATTTATTCTAGTTCACCCAATTGGGTTACGTCTAGTTTTCAACTTTTCACTTAGAATAACCTGTTAAAAACAAATAGCTAGTATTAGTATAGTTACAATATAAGTTTTAATGTAACAGATAAATACCAATCGAGAGTTCAAAACTCTCGATAAAGAGAGAAACAACAAACAATTTAATTGGCCCCTAAAGTGAGATAGTGTGGTTGGTTCTGGCAATTTGTTCGCAGTTGAACACTTCTTCCAAGACCTTAGTGTAGCACATTTAAACATTCACCAAACACCTAATTGGTTTTTCTAGTACAACCAACAACACTTCACAACTCAACTCATTTCCAAGAAATTCTTGTATTTGGTATCTCCTTCTTCACCTCAAAAGTCCACCGAGAAAAGAAAAACAAAGAAACAAGAATTATATGATGGTGAGAACCTTAATATTAAACTCAATATTCTCGTTTCAACTAGAAGACTCTCGCTTAATCACATATTTTCAAAGAGATGAGAGTTCTCTCTTAGATAGTCATGATTCCAATGGCTATATTGATGAGAAAAAGGAAGGAGCCGTTGTGATCTTAATCCCAGCAGACAAATCGAGTTCCTACGGTTATATTGATGATAAAAATGGAAGGAGTCGTTGTGGTCTCAATTCCAGTCGAACAAATAAAGTTCTAAACGAAAACAAGATTGGAACCAAAAAAGTTCTAAACATGATTGGTGCATTCTAATAATTCTAATTTATAAGTCAAACTTACCTTAATAGTACCAAAGATCAATAGATCAACCGCTATCTAAATCTCACAAAATTTAGAATATGTGATAATTGGCATTAATGAAAAATATTAATCAATCCAATCTTGTTGTTTCGAAACAAATGCAAACATATGAAAATATAAAACAAGGAAAGAAGCTTTGTCAGAAAATGATTTGAATTCAAAAATCAATAATATATCATGTATTTGAAAAGTATCAAAACATACCTTAATTGTACCAAAGATCAAAGCAAACCATATTCTATTAATTGCACAATTCACCGGTGAGCTACTGTACCAAATTAAGACCAAATTTCACCTCAATTTAATATAAACTAATTCATCCCAATTCCAACAATAATATAAATTGCATACAACCTACTGCCATGCTTCGCTTGAGATTTATTTCACTATAAGAAAGTGTCTCCTTCATTAATGAAAATTTTATAATGTAGAGATTCTATCACATATTAAGGCATTCGTGATGGATCATTAACAGAATTTAATGTAAATAAAAGAGAAAATTACGTTTACCTCCCCTGAGGTATGCCTTATTTACAAAAAACATCCCGACGTTTGGAAAATTACAATTGCCCCCCTGAATTAAAGGGATAATTACAATTCACACCAAAAAATCACTGAACTTCCAAAAATACCCTTCAATGAAATTTGACTATATTGAAATGAAATAGTTAGTGGCAAAGCAGTAGTAACAAAATTATTATAAATTAAATTCATTACGAAAACTAAATCTATAATATATTAATTCATCATTGAAAAGTGTGCATTTTTGTGGTGTTTCTGTTCAAAGGTTTTGGACTTTTTGGTCAAGAGAGTTTTATTAGAATTGTGAAGCATTTAGAACCCGTTTGCTTTATTGGGTAACGGCAATTTGGTAAATTAGGCCGCTTGCGGTTTACTTCTACAGTCACTTGGTCCTCTCCAAAACAAATTAATTGCAATATTACCAATGTATTTTACCTATGTGGCAAAAATAACCGTATCTAGTTTTTATTAATTTCAAAAACCTCGTATAGTAATTCTTAAATCAGCTCACCGTCCCTTATCTTGTATTTGTCATCAGATAATGATGAAATGATCGTTTTACCCTCGTTCAACATATAAAATTACACACACACACACACACACACACATATATGAAGCGAATAAATTAAAAATATATATATTATATAATCCTAACACACACACACCCCCAAAAATAAAAAGAAAAGAAAAGAAGAAAAGAAAATCCAACCCAACCACCTAAATCTTGGCCGAAAGCAAATTTGTGTTTCGCTTCAAATATAACTATACAAGTGTGATTTATTTATTTTATATAGAAAAATAACTCAAACTTATATCTTCTTTTGTCATAATTAAAAACTTGTGTATCTAAGATGTAATTGAGTGCCTAGTTAAACACGGATTGAAAATATTTGTCAGTTCGCATTCACTACAAGTAAAATAGTTTTTTACTACGATAAGAAAATTATAGCAAAAGACCAAAATTCGTAGTATAAAAACTTTTTATTACAAATTCGTTACGTGTTTACTTCCGTAGTTAATACAATTATAACAAATATTTTACTATGGACCAGTGGCGTAGCTAGAATTTTTATTCAGTGGGGTCAATGTTCGTTAACCGACCAATCATCAACCATCATTTTCCTTTCAATAAGTCCAATCATCAGAAATTTTCGACGATAAATCCTTCAAAAAAATGTCGATAGTGCTTTTGATTATATTATTTTTGATTGAAAATCTGTCAAAATTTGTATTCTTTTAGTACATTAGAGTTGTTTACAATTCTATAAATTAACCTATTAAAAATCAACTAAAACAAAAACAATTGAATTTTTTTTTTTCTTGAATGCCCAACAAATTTTGTAGGTGAGACAAACTTAATAAATTAATTAATTCCACTCATTGTTCATGTGACGTATAGTGCAACATATTTATAGATACGAAGATAAATTGAACTTTTAAAATATTATATTATTAGTGGATACAAATATATGCTCGTATTTAGTTTTGTTTTGGTTCTTTTCATGACGAGAGGGTTATTATTATTTTTTACTATTTTAAAACTAAATGAAAAATTCAAATTAATTTGTCTACATTTTTTTCTTTTACCTTATGACTCCCTTCTATTTAAATTTATAATTTGTCAGTGGATCAATCAATCCCATTATTGCTATATTTTCTTTCAGACCAATACAAATTTGTATATGTGTAAAGGGGCTTTGACAAAGTGAGGGAGGGGCGGGGGGTCATTTGCACCACCATACATACATTTACCTCCATCCGTGCTATGGACAAAGACCATAGTCAATAGCTTTTACTAACAACTTATGTATTTTTGCTATAATATGATTTTTGTAGTCAATAAAATCGAAATAAGCCACCTTTTTGCTACAAAATTATTATTTTTTATTATTCAAATTAAATTAATCCTCCGAAATCACTGTATTATTTTCTTTTTTAATATAATTCATTGTGGCCATCCACAAATCCAACCAATTCTATATCATGGTTGTCTGGCCACATGCACTCGTGCAAGGGTGCTTAGAGCTTATTTTTTTAGTATTGATTAAGTTTTTATAATATCAAATCATCAAATATTTATCAATTTTCTTATATGCATAGATGTATATAAATATTTAACTATCTTCAATGTATTTATTTAGCTTATGATAATTAAAAGGAAAATCAATTCAAATAAAATTTAATGGAGAAAGAATTATGTTGTGAACTTCTCTATTGATTACTTTTAGGGAGCAACAAAATCATTTTCAACATTTTGTTTTCTTTTTTCTTTTAATTCTTTTTGGTTAGAATTATGGTTAATAATAATTGCATAATAAAATTCCTCACTCTTAAAAAAATAGCCTAATTTGACAAATATAATGTAGCACTTTTAAAAAGTGTCTTAATTGTGCATCTATCATGACATTTTATAAAAGTACATTAATAGATTATATCAAATTTGAACTAGAATGTGGGTTTTTTGTGACGCTAAAAAGTGTCAACATGAGCTATTGTAACACTCAAATACACGGTGCTTTAGTTAGCCAAACCAAATTTGCTTTTAGTAACACTATAAAACATCATGTATTTAAGTGCAGTGATAGCATATTTTGATACTTTATAGTGTCATGACAAATACATTTTAGTTCAAATTTAAGATAACTCATTGAGACACATTTTATGAGGTATTACAATAAGTACACAAATATGATACCACCATATTATATGTGTCAAAGTATATCATTTTTTTTGGTAGTGCTCATTTACTATGGAGTACGGAGACGCCATCACATGGGATTATTGATTAAAGTTATTCACTATATAACACAAAACACTCATTACTAAGTACCAACTATCAGGTGATCTAGTTGCTAGGATGATGTTCTAAATTCCTTAAGCATTGTCAAGGGCTCGAACCCTAGAGTTGTAGTGGAGGAATTAGGTTGAGAGAATCGCTCCTATAATGGACCTTTGCAATATGGCAATCCTCAATATGAGTTTACTGGTCAGTAAATCGGAACCGGATGACTAAAAAAAAAAAAAAAAAAGTTGTTTCAAAATGGAGTTGTTTTATCAATATTCTTATTTCAATATTTTTCTGATTGAATCAATAAAAATGATGGTTATATATAAAATTATTACCTTACATAATTGTCCTTACAAAAACAACTATTGAAAGAATATTTTAATTAGTTCAAAAGTTCGTCACGCTTTTATAATAGTGTAATATAATATAATATAAATATGAATATAATATAATAAATATATGAATAGATAGATATAGATTAATGTGCTTCGGGTTATTTAAGTTTAATCCGTTGAAAATAATTTATTTCAACCTCTCCCCCTTTTGTACTAAGTGGTTGAAATTCTACTGCTATCATTAATCCAAATTTTGTGACAATAAGGGGAAGTGGGTAAAAATACAATTACACAAGGGGTTTTATGCTAATTAATTTTATAGAGGGCTCTTTTTGCTCGTTTTAAATTTTTTCTTAGAGTTTAGTGTAATTAACTCTTTTTAAATTCATTAATTGTGCAAATTAATTTTATAGAGGGCTCTTTTTGCCCGTTTTAAATTTTTTCAGAGAGTTTAGTGCAATTAACTCTTTTTAAATTCATTAATCGACGTGCACCATACTCTATGAAGTCAATTTTGAACTTAAGGACAAGAATTGAGAACATCTTTAGACAAAATATATGGGAAATTTTGGAAGATATACGAACGTGTCCTTTTTTTTTTGTTTAAATTCCTTAAGATTTTTTTTTATCAACAATAGAAGATGATGTTTTTCCTTTCATCTAACTCTTCAGGAAATTTGTTTTTAAACCACAAAGAATTGGTTCCACAGCACCACAAATGTAAATAATGTGCTAAGGGGGCAAATGTTGATCTAATTTTTGACAGCGTCGTGAGTATCGTTATCACATCACATGATTCAATATCAACATTTAGTAGTGTTGTTATGTGACTGTGTCATGTATGGATACTTTTGGAAATGTTGATTATTGAAAAACATAATAGGGTTTTAAATCAACAATAGTAAATATAATAATATAACCCCTTCTTTTATCAACTACTTGATATATTAGTTGTCTGAACTCGTTAATAAATGCCAAAAATCAGTTAAGAAGACTTTTTATTTTGAATAGCCCCTATGTATATTAATCGATAAATTTTTAGAGACAAACTTAAATGCTATTTATTATATATAAATATAATTATTATGTAATTTAATTTTAAACTTTTTTATATCCAAATTAAAATTATTACAAAGCAATTTTAATTTCTTGTCAAGTTAGAGTAATAAAAGAACCTTTTGTTCAATTAAATATCATATTAATTTGTTCAAAAGAATATTTTTAGACTTGTGTTTGTGTTCAAAATAACATAATTAATTTGGTTATCTTATTACTTAATCTCGGTAGCATCAACTTCCATCTATTATTTGTAATCACATATATTTTCAAAGTTTCTTTTCTTTCTTTTTTTTTTATGTGTGTATTGGTATATTGCCCTTTTTCCTGATTAGCAATATAACATATATATATATACGTACATATATATATATATATAATTCAAAAGGCTTGAAACTATCCAAATAAGTACATATGTGAAAATTCAAGAGCAGATTAAACGGTTTCTATGAAAAAAATATTGCATTTATAGTGAATATGAAGAAGAGGAGCTGTGGAAATTTGCGATAGTTTTAGAGGCAAAGTGGAAAAATTCAAGATTGTTTTTTGTGGTTTAGAAATGGCGCCAAGAATTGAATTTGGAGCCAAACTGGAACACTACGAGATTTACAAAGTTCACGGATCGATGACCTGCACATTGTACCAGCCGTTGGATTGAATTCGGATATCTTGCAGTGTGCAGTCAAGATTCCATGAAAAATTTTTAGTGCATGGATATTACAACAGAAAAGTTTTTAGGAAAAATTACACTGACCACCCTTGATGTTTGGCTGATTTACGAAAAACCCCCTACTTTTTCAAAAATTACCAAAAACCCCCTAAGATTTCAAAAATATTACAAACTTATTCGAATTTCCGAAAATGCCCCTTCCCCTTTTTTGGGTGATTTACATTGACCACCCTGAGATTAGGCTAATTTACGAGAAACCCCCTGTGGTTTCAAAAATTATCAAAAACCCCCTGAGGTTATACTAATATTACAACTAGCACCTACTTAGGTTGACTTATCAAAAATATTAATTCTTTTTTTTTTCCTCTGTAATATTGTTATCATAAAATTTTAATTTAATAGATTTGGAAAAAAAATATGATTACTTATTCAAATAAATATTCCGAATTTAATGATATGAATTTATACTAAATATACGTAATATGTGCTAAATTTATATTTGAGAAAAATATAATTATATGCATCGTATATATCCATTATGTGAAATGAGAAATATAAACATTGATTGAAATAAAAAATTGAAATTAAATAATGCACTTGAAAATTTTATTTAGCTTGAGGACTCTAACTCATTTCTCTTAAAATTTACTCCGTATTAGCGATAATATAACGCACTTGATGTGTTGGTAGATACCTTTAATGCATTAAATTCAGAATATTTATTTGAATAAATAATCTCTCTCTTTTTTCAAATCTATTGCATGAAAATTTTATGATAACAATATTACAGAAGGAAAAAAAAAATTTAATATTGTTAATAAGTCAACCTAAATAGGTGCTAGTTGTAATATTGGTATAACTTCGGGGGGGGGGGGGGTTGGTAATTTTTGAAACCATAGGGGGTTTCTCGTAAATTAACCAAATCTCAGGGTGGTCAGTGTAAATCACCCAAAAAAAGGGGAAGGAGTATTTTCAAAAATTTGAATAAGTTTGTAATATTTTTGAAACCTTAGGGGGTGTTTGGTAATTTTTAAAAAAGTAGGGGAGTTTTCGTAAATTAGCCAAACCTCAGGGGTAGTCAGTGTAATTCGCCCAAGTTTTTATTTATAATTTTTAGTTATTTAAGCAGAGGAAAATCAATTATTTTATAGTTAATAGCTATTTCAGAAGTGAATTATATTTAATTAAAACAAGTATCTAAATAATTATCCTGTTCAGTTTGTTATAATAAGTCGATTTATAAATTATTTTGATCAATTATCATAATGAATTTATCAATATTATTAAATTTTCAAATTGCAGCATCTGAGATGTAATTGAATAAAATATTAATTAGTTTTACATGGTGACAACTCTTGCAATTACACGTGTTCATGACAATTCTTTAACATATTTATAGTGATAATTTAAGTAACAGAGAAAATTATGGTAACAATTTTGTTTTAATTATCATTGAATTGTCACTATAAGAATGTCATTATTCGTCAATGGTGACAATCGTTTTTTTTTGTCCCAATTGAACGATATTATTATAACAAAATAATATTATTTTTCACCTAAAAAAAATTATTGGTGAGAAAATAAAAATGTATTGTCACTTGACGTGTTTTGTTAGAAACGATTTTTACATTATCACCTAAATAATTGTCCTTAATATTACTATATTTTTTCTTGCAATGGTAAAGTAAAAAATTTGAATAATGCAAATGCTACATCAAAAAACCCATTGGAATATTTCATATATCAGTGTGGCACCATGTAAATTAATGTTATAAAATTTGGAAAAACAATCTTAAAAAAAAAAATCATATAGCAAAATATAAATTCGCTTTATATTCATGAATTTTTTGTATACTATTATATAATATAGTGCAACAACTTGCAAAATTTCAGTATAGCAGACTTCAACCACCTCAATAATTGGTCTTCACAATAACTTGCGCATAAATGATTTGTCGCGCAGCTTCTTCACATTGCTAAAAAGTAACAAAGTATTATCACCATGGAATGCAGTAACAAAGTAATAGGTAATTTGATAACATATATATACTTAAGGAAGTTCATCGATGGAGGCAAGAAAATTTTTCATTTTTTAAAAGTGAAATTTGAGCTTCAATGTATATGCGTGTGCGCGCGTGCAGAGAGAGACAAAGAGAGAATATAACCTTATACAACCTTGGTATCCCTACATAAAGCCTTACCAGATATCTTTCACAATTTCAATCATAATGTTGAAGTTGACATTGGATTTTGTGCAACTGATCTGTTGCAGCTTCTTTAATGTTTATCCTATCCCCAAGAGATTCTACTGAGCACTTCAAAGCCAACTCCAATATGGATGATACACATTCCAAATTTTCATCAAAGTGTTCTTCCTCAAAATTCAATAAGTTGGCATCTATAACTTGATTTGATGAGTTGGGAAGCAAATTTTCGACCCAACTCTTTAAGGTCAAATCTCCAGTAAACATGTCATCACTTGGCCTTCTCCTTGTAAAAGTCTCCATCAGCATGATACCAAAACTATAAATATCACATCTTATGGAAACTAGCCCTTCCAAATGGTACTCTAGAACAAAAATAACAATATTACAATGTGCAAATATACTGTTAGAAGAAATGCATAAATTGAATTCATATATATATATATATATACACACACACATATATATATATATATTAAAGTAGACTAAGAAAGTGGATAATTCCAAAATTGACCTGGAGCAATGTAGCCTAGTGTTGCCAGGGTGTTGGTGTGCAAAATACTCTCATCTTCCCCCAATAATTTTGCTATCCCAAAATCACTTACATGAGCAACCATCTCTTCATCCAACAAGACATTACCAGGCTTCAAATCACAGTGGGCAATGGGTGTTGAGTAACCATGATGGAGATATTCCAATGCCGATGCAAGATCAATCATTATGTTCAATCTTTGCATGATATCCAAGCAATAGTTGTGGGAATATAACCATTTTTCAAGGTTTGCATTGGGCATATATTCAAGAATTAATGCCTCGAAAATCTCGTTAGAGCAACTACTGATCACTTTGGTAAGATTTTTATGGCGAATGTTACGTAGTACTTCACATTCAACATCAAAACTTCTAAAGGCACGTTCTGATTGTAAGTTGAACACCTTTATCGTCAAACTTTCCCGTCTCTAAGAATGCCTTTGTAAACAGAACCATAACTTCCCATGCCTAGTAAATTACTTTCACTAAAGTGATTTGTTGCTTGTAAGATTTCATAATAGGAAATTCTTTCTGGCATAGTGGGTAATGACCCATCAATTATGTTTGTAATTGTCGTATCTTTCCTTCTACATCTTACGAAGATAAAGGCCAAAGAGATAACAATGAGAAATGCAAGAAGCCCAAAAAGAATAACCAAAGCAAAGTGCATCTTTTTCCTCATTGATTTGTGTTTGGAGATAGTATGGCAAGGTCAGACATCATATCTTTGGATCCCACATAATCCCTTATTGGCTTTAAAAGACTCCATAGTGAATTTCTTGAAAGGACCAGCAGTGGGAATTTCTCCCGTTAAAGCATTAAAAGACATTAAAGTAGTCAAGGTAATGGAGTGCCTCCAAGGACTTTGGAATTGAACCAGAGAGATTATTATAAGAGAGGTCAAGGGTTACCAAATTAACCATCTTGCCCATGGATATAGGAATAGAACCTTTTAGTGCATTATGTGCCAAAGATAGATTAACCAAATTCTTTAATCTCCAATTGTGCTTGGAACATACTCTGACAATTGATTTTCTGATAAATCAATGTAGGTTGCTATTGCTAAATTGCCCATATTTGGATGTAAAAACCCACTCAAGTAGTTTGAAGACAAGTCTAGACTCACCAAACCCTTTAGGCGCCATAAGCTTGAAGGTATGCTTGAGGTCAACTTGTTGGAATCTAGAAAGATGTGTCTTAAAGATGTGATGTTTCCTAAACATTCAGGAATTGAACCTGAAAATTGATTTCTGCTTAAATATATCCCGTACAAGCTATGTAAATCACATAGACCCTTCGGAATGGATTCTCTCACTTTTTGTTAACTAGAAATAACCCTTGAAGCTTTTGCAGATTTTTGACGGTGTATGGAGTATTACCAGACAAATCGTTGTTGTCGAGAGCAAGCATCATCAAGTTGCTTAAGTTACCAATTTCTACTGGAATGCTACCTTTAATATTGCAACTATCGGCAATGAACGTTTGGAGTGACGTAGATAAATTTCCAACGGAAGCTGGGATAACTCCATTTAGAGGATTACCAGTAATTGAAAAACTCTTTAAATATCTACAATTTGCCAATGAGGTAACGATGTTCAATTCTGAAGTAGATGATTCAATCCATAGATCATTATCATTCAAATCAAGTACTTCAAGGAGTCTCATGTTGCCAAGAGAGTGAGGTACAACACCAGTGAATTTGTTAGAACCGATTGAGAGTTTTTTGTGTTGGAACAATTAGAGATAGATTCGGGTAATGCCCCACCAAAGTAATTTTTAGCGAGAAAAAAGTCTTTAAGAACAGGCAGTGTGTTACCCAAATTGGTTGGAAGACTCCCTGAAAAAAAATTGATTGAAAGATAAAGAGCTTGTTTGGATGAGATTTTTTTTCCAGAGAAAAAACACTTCTTTTTTGAAAACTTTTTCTCTAAAAAAAATGCTTTAGTGCAAAACATTTGTGTTTGGCTAGGCTATTTTAAAAAAGCAAAAGTCAGAAAAAAAAAGGTTCAAAAGTAACTTGTTTATAAAATTATCTAGAGTAATTTTAAATGAAAATACTTTTAATTACTGCATATAAATACAAAATTATTTGACTTGAATAAAAAATAAAAACTCCTTTATAAAAAATTAAAATTCAGTGAGCACTTTATTTTATCAATCACTCAAATATATGTAGTTGTCTGAATTAATGAAATTAAATAATACATCTAAACCAAAAATTGAAGTAAATAAATTGGAGAGCATAGAAAGAAGAACTAGTTTACTGAAAAAGAATATGGAAAGAGTAAGAAAAAAGGTAAGAAACATGAGAGAAGCGAGGCAAACAGGAAAATTCGATATTGGCAAATATCATACTTTATGAAGGGGCAAATAACAGGAAAATTCGATATTGGCAAATACTTTATTGACAAAAAATTACATAGTTTCTGCAAATATTGATGTTATAAGAGCGGAACCAGCAAATTCTATAAGCTCTGGTTAATCATAAAAACATGCACCTTTTCTTAAATCAGAGATGTCAATATCATCACAAATTCAATAAGCTCTTGTTAATCATAGGAAATTACACCATTTCTTTTGAGTTGTGCTAATCAGAAAAAAAAAACCAAAAAAAGAAACCTAGTTTATCTTTGCCAATATCGAGGGATTCATAGTTCACAACGTGAGCGGGATCAGGTTGATATTTCTTAAGCATAGATATTGAAATAAATCATGTACTTCTGCTAAAGTTGGAGGTCGGGCTACTATGTAAGCAACTTTTCCCAATTTCGTTAGTATCTCAAATTGTCCAATATAGCAAGGGCTTAACTTCCCCATTTTCCCGAACCTTACCATACCTTTTCTTGGTGAAACCTTCAAGAATATGAAGTCACCTTTTTCGAATTCTAGGTCTTTTCTGTAATGACCCAGTATTTCTAGGTATTTTAAAAGTTAATTATAAATTATTTAGTGTTTTACATGATTATTAGTTATATGTGAACTATGTGATTAAATTATTTAGTATTTTATTACCTTATATGTGAAAGGTGTAATAACTACTATATTTTTATACCCACCATTGGATTCTACACATATGCATATAAATCAATATATACATATATAATTCTATACATGCATTTTTCCAAAATTATAACGATAGGAATTATTTGTAATAAAGTCATATATGTAGTATATTCTCGAAATAAATATAAAGTATTATTTTATATGCATGTTTTTGCCTACATCAAATATATCAAAATTAATAAATAGTTATATGCATATACGTATAAAATCATGTGTATACATAATAAGTAGTAGTTAAAACTATTTTCAATAATTCTTATCATTTCTTACACATTAACATCTATAATTATAATTTTTAAAATATAAGGAAAATATATACCTATTTTTTGAGAATTACGTACACATACATATATATTCTACTTATTTAAGAGTCATATATTCATATATATATATATATATATATATATTAAAATTCGTAAATATAAATATACTTACATTAATAACTAAACACATTTTATATGTTTAACAATATTTAATTATATAAATATACACTCTACAACACTTATATCTATATATATATAGTCGTGTATATATATATGTACATATTTCAAATCAAGTTAAAGCCAAAACTTATATCTATATCAAGAATTCTACTTATATATACATATATATAGTCGTGTATATATATAGTCATATAGATACACACATTTTAAAAACCAAGAAATCTACTTATATTAATATAAATAGCCGTGTGTATATATAGATACATAACTAATAGGATAATTTAATACACTTCTCCTTTCCTAGAGGTCATTTTCATTTATTTAAGAAAATATACACATAAGCTATTAGATGGATCAAGAATAAACCCACTTGTATTAATCTTACAAAATTTAATTAACATTTGTAAGGCTAATATTAAAAGGAAAATACTTGTTAGCATTTTAATAAATTAGATTAACACATAAGAGAGTCCAGGTTACAACTCATGACATTAGGTTACAACTCATGATATTTAGGCTTAACAATCGTGTAAATTATAACCACAACTTAGTGTGAACACAATTAATATGAAACCTTAGTTGGAAGATTGCAATAATTATAAATTGAGCTTATAATATAAAATCCTATTTCTTGCCCTAAACTATATAAACATGGGATAAAAAGGGGATTTAGTATGTTATTTTTCATCACACACACGAAAACACATCCACACACACTAAATCCTACCTAAAACACCCCTCTCACACTCACCTTACCCTAAACACACAAAATACTTCATATTTATAGTAAATCTTCTATACACATATATATAGATACATAAACCCCTCTTTTTACATACATATATACATATTAGCCTCCTATACCACCCCTTAATTTCACAAAACACTCTTAAAAAGGGTAGAATAATATTTAATTAAAGTAGGGACCTTACTTAATTTCATAAGTAAGGGTTCTTACTTATAGAAGTAAGTGTGATTTAAAATGTTTCGTATTTTAAGATAGAACGAATTACATTGACTACCCCTAAGGTTAGACTAATTTACGAAAACCCCCCAACGTTATATCCATATTATAAACTTATTTCAATTTCTGAAAACACCCCTTCCCTTTTTTTTTGGTGATTTATGCTGACCACCCCTGAGAATAAGCTAATTTAAGAGAAATCCCATGTGGTTTCAAAAATTACCAAAAACCCTATGAGGTTATACCAATATTACAACCAGCGCCGACTTAGGTTGACTTATCAATAATATTAATTTTTTTTTCTCTGTAATATTATTATCATAAATTTTTTATGTAATAGATTTGAAAAAAAATGTGATTACTTATTCAAATAAATATTCCGAATTTAATGTTATGAATTTATACTAAATATACATAATATGTGCTAAATTTATATTTGAGAAAAATATAATTATATGCGTTGTATGTATCCATAATGTGAAATGAAAAATATAAATATTGATTGAAATAAAAAATTAAAATTAAATAATGCACTTGAAAACTTTATTTAACTTGAGGACTCTAACTCATTTCTCTTAAAATTTACTCTGTATTAGCAATAATATGACATACTTGATGTCTAAGTTTCAAGTTGGAGAGTCCATGCTTTGCTTTATTAAATGATGGAAATTTTAGAGTTTGTTTAATTTAGGATTATTTCGAAATTCCATTATTTGATTATCACAGATTTTTTTTTCCTTTTTACTTTGCGTGGAAGAATAGCTATATATATATTAAAGATGAACATCTTGGAGTTTGTCTAATTTAGGATTCTTCCAAAATTATTTTCTTGTTCCATGTCATTATTAGGATTCTATAGGAGAGGGAAATAAAAATTCAACGATTCTATTGGAAAGAGAAATGAAACTTTAACCACCATTAGAGAAATTATATTTTTGGCCATTTTTTTTTAATGAAAAATCATATTCTGCATGGCATAATATTATTGGTTGGCTTGATTGAGCCGTGTTTGGGTTAGAATTTCCCAAACAAATAAGATGATAAAAGCAATTTGAAAGTTTCACTTATTGTTTAAGTTAACTTAGATATTGTTTAGAATACAAAAATGAACCAAAGAAAATGAAAAATAGACTAATCAAGAAATTGCTTATGAAAAGCAGCGTACAAAGTCTTGTGTACTTTACTTACTCCTCCATCTAAATAAGAGAAGGGAAGGTTGAAGCTTATAGGCAGTAGAAAAATACTAAAGATAATCATTTTAAGGGATTGATGCTCTATTTATTTATTTATTTGAAAGGGAACCCTAAGATTTTATTCAATCCAATGAATAAGGTCCTCAAGTACAAGATGATTAACATAATCATGAATATTTCTGAGCCCTTCCTAAGAAAGGTTCGTGTTCCAAGCAATAGTAGCTAAGCGGCCAACATGTGATAGTTTGACAATATCAATTTGCCGTAAGATATTCCTAGCATCAGAAAACACATTGCCAAGTGGGGAAAAGTAGTCTTCGGTAGAGCCAATTCTTGAGAAATCTAATGAGAAAAAGTTATATCGGTGATTGTCTCACAATTCTTTTTGTGTGAGTTATGAATTATATATTTATTTTGAAAACAAAAGAAAGTTTCGGTTTTTATAAAAAAATATAATGAGAAAAATAAATTATTTTATGCAACAATAATCTTTTTTGAGTAGTTTTACAAAATTTTTATTCTTAGTTGTCTTTTTATCATTGGAAGACTCACAAACATGCAGGAAAAACTTCAACTATCCAAAAAGTATCAGACACGCCATCAAAAGTGTTGGATTTGTTTAATTATTGACATGCCATATGGTGCGTCCAACACGTGTCGAGGAAGTGTAGTATTGATTTGTTTTATAAATTAATAATTAGAATAAAGTTTGTGGAAAAAATAATAAAAGTATCTTGCTTTATTTCCCAAAATCGGAGACTCATCCCACCCTTGTCTTTCCATAAAGTGACCATGGGGGTAACAAGAGTGAACAAATATTCCTGTCGATGACCATTTAGGAATTTCTGGGAATAGCTCTAATGAGGCTGTTCGAAAAATCTGAAAATAAGTACAAAAATATAATTATGAGAGTTCTTGTCAATTTATGATTCAAGAGCATGTTCAAAATTGAATAGCAAATCACGTACCCTTCATGGATTGTAATTCTCCATAACTGAGACAAATTGAGAATATTAATAGTTAGAAAAAAAAAAAATATGACATTTAGAAAGCAAACTAATAATTAATTTTTATGTTGTTGTGCATAATTGACTCCTTAGTAAATCCATTTTGGTACAAATATTATAATGTGCAAACCTAAACATAATATTTTTTAAAAAAAATTATATGACAAAAGTTGGCAACGAAATTAATAATATTGTCTATACACAATGTATACGTGACGAATTCTACTTTTCATTGGAATGAACTTTTAGCAACGAGGATTTGCCTACGAAGCTTGCAACGAAAATATTTCATTGTTAATAGATTTTACAACAAAAAATTATACTTTTCACAACAAAAGTGTTTGATATTAAAACTAAAATTTGTTGTAGTGTATTAGCATATATAACAAAATAAATAATGAAATAAAGTTATATTGACTTATACATTGACACTTGATGGATGATAAAAAAAATAATAATAAAAAACCAATGCTCAATTCAATCATTACTACTTAATTAACGTAAAAATATTAAAGGACTTTAATATGTACAAATATAAGTATGTTATCAAGCAACTATTACAAAAATACAGAAATTATTTTAATAATATTTTTAATTTACTTAATTGTGCTAAGAATGAGATTATTTAGGGGGTGATTAAGTTAAGTTTTCACAATAGTATAGACATAGATTCAATTTGGCTTGATTAATATGAAAAATATTATATTATATTAATTAGCATAAAATGTGAATAAGACATATAAATAATTGAGGAAGCAAAGTATATTTAACCTTCCGATGAATTATCTTTAGCTTGAAGTTGGTTTTGGTTTTAGAATAAATTTTAAGTCCTTATTGATGTTTTAAAAAAATTAAAAAGTAATAAAATAGACATGTTTCGTATTTTTTTAATAAACAATCTAATCTTTAATTTATTCGATGAAAGGGAAACAGGGATGCAAGGCAAATGTGTCATCATTTTGATTAATTAATTTCGAGCACAACAAAACAATTAAAAGGGGCGCGCAGGGAATTCACAAAATTCTCGTATTAGTCTTTTTATAATTAAAAAGAGTTAAGAATTTAAGTTGTAGTCTATTGACGGCACATTTGTTACTTTTGAATAAATCGAATAGATATATTTATCCACTTAATTTATTATTTGTTTGCAAAATTTTAGGCCTATGATTGTACAATGGCCCGAGACCTGTTTAACAGATTTATTTGATTACAGATCACACCTATAAGGGTGTAATAAGTTTTTTTTTCTTTTATTTCTTCTTTTAATAAATTTGAAAAGACAATCTTACCATTTTTTTTTATAAATAATAACATCTTTTGAATCCAGATTACCAGTTGACTTTTGCATAAATACTCAAATTTTGAATGATTGCAAATTTTTCAAATTTTGAATGATTGTAGATTTTACAAGAAATGATCTAAATAATAATGTTTTTAATATAAGTTCATCAAACGAAAAATATATATTCACTATATTAATTGATATTCAATATTTAAATATTTGTCTTAATAAATACAAGCTTTAGATAACACAAAGTTGAAAATATTTTTAACTATCAAAAATTGAATGTTCACAATATTATGACTTATAAAAATAATTTGACTAATTTAAATGAAATTAATTAAATAAATCATATCAAAAGGTGGATGATAGTTTTAAAAGTGAGACAATGGATCAAATATGTTCATGATTGAAATGGTGCTATAAATTTTGAGGGTGAATGTGAGAAATACTTTAAAAATTAGAGGACAATAAAGTATTTTTCCATTTAATCCAACATAGTACATCCACACAACTAAACAATAAACTAGTAAAAGTATGAGATATCTTGAATGAACAAATAAGTTAACAAATAATAAATAACTAATGATTTGATATAGTTTTTTCATTAATAATCCATATTTAATGGATCACATTCAATCATGTCAAAAGTAGCAAGCATGTCCTAAGTGTATTAGTATTTGTACTCCAGAAATTTTTTTTTTTTTTTTTTTGGGGGGGGGGGGGGGGTTGTGTTGGAGGAGAATTTTTTCATGATCATTAATTATTAAAACGTTTAAATATAAGGGTTATCTATATTATTGACATATATAATTACAAAAGTTGTCATATTTATGCGTTTACAATCAATATAAAAACGATATTAAAAACATAACAAACTATTCTCTTTAAAGAAGTGAATATAGCGGGTAATGAATTACTTTTAAAAAATACTAAATACATAATTTTTTAGCAATACTCAATAAAATTGACATAAATTCACATAAAGATATATATATTCAAAACTCAAAAAATATTAAAATCAAACTCTCTCCCTCTCTCTGTGTTCTCACAACCAAAAAATATATTCAAAATTAAAAAAATATCTTTTATTTTTTACTCGACCATTATATTCCCCAAATCATTCAAATTAAAATCAAGTCTCAAATTAGTAAGATTCATTTAAATTCAATAGCCCAACAAATAAACATCAAGATTAATTAAGTTTAATATTAAACAACTATCAAGATTTATACCAATAATCCTAAGATTCAAATCTCTATACAAAAATTAATTAAAAAACTAAATGTATAACTTTCAAAGTTAGTACACAATACCGTATTGTACGTTACTTTTGAATACTATAGGATTTGTTTATATTTAGATTCTTATTTCAAGAGAAAGAGAAAAGAAAAATTTTAATAGGATTTTTGGTATTTTAGTCGGAATAGAAGAGAGAAGTAAACTCTAATAGAATTTTTAGTATTTTAATTTGAAGAGAAAAATGAGAAAGAGAGGAAAGAGAAATATAGAGAATTTAATTAATCACGGTAAATAGGATTAAGTAAAAATAAATCACAAAAAATAAAATAGAGTAGAGAAAAATAAATTTTTTGTTATATAACTCACATAAAAGTCAAATGTTTATTTTCAGGGAGAGGGCGGCCACCAAATAACCCCCCATCCCTCTGTCACTGTTTAGGAGATAAAAATAATATTAAATTCCTTGATTGCTAAAATCAATAATAATTAGGAATAATTTAGTTCAATCAAAATTTACCAAGAAACTTTAATTCTATTCACACTTTTTATAGTAACACATTGATGCATATGTAGATATAAATATAAATAAATATTTATAGATGGATATCGATTAATGTGCTTCGGGCTATTCAAGTTTCGTCGAATGAAACTAAATAATGCCAACTTCTCTGCCTTTTTGTACTAAGTGGTGCATATACAGGAGCTGGATTGATCTGTTCACCGGAAGTGAATAGTTATCAAATTAGAAAGACAATGACAGATCCCTACTGGGATTGAAGACTCGTCTTGTTTCGGGTAATATAAAATTAGATGATATATACAAATGTAATTGATTGATATTATAACTAAATACTAATTAGCATTTTGGGAAAGTAAAAATATGTCAAGAATCACATTAGGAAAGTACTGATCGCAAAACTTGAATGAGAAAAAAAAAAGTACTTTACGTCTGAGACCAAAGTCCAATATTTGTTATCACAAAAAAACTTTTCAATAATAGCGTCGAAAAATTCATATACATCAAGTTCCTAATAGTGCAAGAAATTATTGAATCTTTTGCCAACTATTATATGTACAATATATTCCAAAACAGCTCCCAAGAATTCAGTTTGCTGGATCTGAGACATCTCAATAATTAGCCTTCACAATGGGGATAAACGCTTTGTTTTGCAGCCTCCTCACGTACAATGCTGAAAATTAACGAATTAGTATCATCAGCATGGGATGCAGTAACAAAGTCGTAGGTAACTTGGCAGTATATCGATTCATGAAAGGTCATTGGAACAAGCAAATTAGTCAAAAAAACAAAAAAAAAATGTTGGAGGGCGAGATTGGAATTTTAAGATAAGCGATATTATTTTCATTTTTAAAAGTGTAATATATATATGCACACGCACACGCATAGACAGATATATGTAAAGAGTATGACCCGTATAGACTTGGCATTGTCCCTAGTCAAGTCTTACCACTGTCTGTCAGAATTCCCTTCATTGTGCTAAAATTTGACATTTGATTTTCTGCAACTTTGCAACGGCCTCTTTCATATTTATCCTGTCACTCGGAGATTCAGCTGAGCACTTCAAAGCCAACTTCAGTACCGACGAAACACATTCTAGTTTTTGGCTGAAGAGATTTTCTGTAGAGTTTAGCAAGTTGGCGTCTATTATAACCTCAATTGAGGCGTTGGAAAGTGAGCTTTTGACCCAACTCTTCATGCTCAAATCTTCGACAAACATGTCATCACTCGGCCTTTTTCTTGTAAAAGTCTCCATCAACATGACACCAAAACTATATACATCACACTTTATGGAAACTAGCCCTTCCAAACCATACTCTAGAAAAAAAATCACAATATCAAATCATGCAATTAAATACATAGTTAGAAGAAACACATCAATTGAAAATGTGATTAGTAATAATTGATATATGAAGGTAGTTTAAGTGACAAAATTCACCTGGAGCAATATAACCTAGTGTTGCTAACGTGTTGGTATGCGAAATGCCCTCCTCTTTGCACAACAATTTTGCTATCCCAAAATCACTTACATGACCAACCATCTCTTCATCTAACAAGACATTACTAGGCTTCAAATCACAATGGGCAATAGGTGATGAGTAATCATGGTGGAGGTATTCCAAAGCGGATGCGACATCAAGCATTATATTCAGTCTTTGTATGACATCCAAGTAATAGTCGTTAGAATACAACCATTTTTCAAGGCTTCCATTGGGCATATATTCAAGAACTAATGCCTTGAAATCCTCGTTAGAGCAACTGCTGATGACTTTGGTAAGATTTCTGTGGCGAATATTACGTAGGACTTCACATTCAACATCAAAACTTTTAAAGGCACCTTCTGATTGTAAATTGAACACCTTTACAGCCAAGAGTTTCCCATCTCTAAGCATGCCCTTGTATACAGAACCATAACTCCCCAGGCCTACTAAATTGCTTTCACTGAAATGTTCGGTTGCTTGTAAGATTTCATAATAGGAAATTCTTTGTGGCACAGTAGATGCCAACTCATCAATTCTACCTATAATAACCTTATCTTTCTTTCTGTATCTAATGAAGATAGAGGTCAAAGAGATAACCATGACAAGTGCGAGGAGCCCTAAAAGAATAAATAAAGCAAAATGCATCATTTTCCTCCTTGATCTGTTTTTGGAGATGGCATGACAAGGCGGGACATGATACCTTTGAGTCCCACATAAAGCCTTATTATACTTAAAGGACTCCATGGTAAAGTTTATGAAAGGACCACCAGTGGGAATTTCTCCAGTTAAAGCATTGAAAGAGACATTAAAGTGGTTAAGATGTTGAAGTTTCTCCAAGGACTTTGGGATGAAACCAGAGAGGTTATTGTAAGAGAGGTCTAGAGTTGCCAAGTTGACCATGCCCCCCATGGTGATGGGAATAGAACCTTTCAGTACATTATGTGCCAAAGAAAGACTTTGCAAATTTTGTAAGCCTCCGATTGTGCTTGGGATATACTCTGACAACTTATTTATCGATAAGTCAATGGAGGTTGCTGTCACTAAATTACCTATTTCTGGATGTAGAAAACCTGTCAAGTAATTTGAAGACAAGTCTAGTCTCAGCAAATCTTTGAGACGCCACAAACTTGAAGGTATGCTTGAAGTCAACATGTTGGAATCTAAAAAGAGTATCCTCAAAGACGTAATGTTTCCCAAACATTTAGGAATTGAACCTGAAAGTTGATTTCCACTTAAATATATTCCATTCAATTTGGGTAAATCACATAGACCCTCTGGAATGGACCCTCTCAAATTGTCATATTCTAGAAATAACCCTTGAAGCTTATGCAAATGTTTGACAGTAAGTGGAATATTACCAGATAGCTCATTGTCACTCAAAGCAATTGTCACCAGGCTGCTTAAATTACCTAATTCTGCAGGAATGCTACCTTTAATCTTGCAATTGAAGGCCCTAAATTCCTCGAGCAAGGTAGATAAATTACCAATGGAAGTTGGGATAACTCCATTAAGAGGATTGCCGTCAATTGACAAACGACGTAAAGATCTGCAATTTGTCAAGGAAGTAATGAAGTTCAAATCTGATGAAGATGATCCAATTGTCAGATCATTGTTGAACAACTGAAGAGATTCAAGGAGTCTTAGGTTGCCAAGAAAGCGAGGTATAAAGCCAGTAAATTTGTTAGAAGCAAGTGAGAGTTTTTTTAGTTTAGTACAATTGGAGATAGAGTCTGGTATTGCCCCACTAAAGTTATTTAAGGACAAGAAAAGTCTTTCAAGAATGGGCAACGTGTAACCTAAATTGGTTGGAAGATTGCCTGAAAGACCATTGGCAGTAACAGAAAAATTTTGAAGAGTTGATATATTAAAGAACTCTGATGGAATTGAACCAGTGAAGCTATTGATCCCTAATTCTAAATCCTCCAGTTGGTAAAGTTTGCCAATTTCTCTTGGTAAAATACCTGCCAAGATTGAAAAAAAAAATGTAAATTGTAGATATAAGGATACAACTAATATTTCAAACACAAGTTAATTACACTTAGATGCTTTTCAAAGTAATATGATTACCTAACTCCTCTTCTCGAACTTTCATAATTATCAATACATCCCCTTAACCATTGTTTCATTAAGAAACCCAACGAAAGTTGGTAAATGACTATTTTACCCCAAGATGTCGTGATAATATTTATATTTATTAGGGTGTAATTTGTAATATTTATGAAATTTATGCAATATAGTAATGTTTATATCTTGTAAAGCGATACTAATGTAAATTATCAAAAGAAAGATGGGGCTTGAAAATAAAAGAGATAATTGTTATATAAACTTACTTATGGGGACATCATTGTTATGCGTGTTCGATTATTTTAATGCACCAAATGTATTTTATACAAAAATTTAATTACGCTAGAGATTCATTGTTATTTTATAAGTTCTCACATTGCGTTTTTCTTCAAATTTCCTTGACAGAGAATTCCCTTTACCATATTTCAACTCGCCACTACTTGGGAAAGCTATATTTCTTTAGGAACGTAGCATAAGTTCAAATCTAATCCCAATGTATATTAAGAAAGCAACCTCAGTGAGTAATTTTTCTTCCACTAACGTAGTAGCACCCCCCCCCCCTTTTTCTTTGTTTCTTCCCATGTTATAACATTAAGGGCTAGTTTGGATGGATTTAGAAAAAACTGCTTCTTAAACGGTACTTTTTATAGTGAAGTTTTTTTTTTAAAGTCAAGCAATTTTGCGTTTGGATACAATAATTAAAAATATTTTAAAAAGTACTTTTATTTGAAGTTACTCTGAGATAGTTTCAAAGAAAAGCCTTTTTTTGTTTTTCTGCCTTCTGCCGTTTTTTTTAAAAGCTCATTCAAACACAATTTTTTCCAAAAAAGAAGTGTTTCTAGCTTCTGAAGTGTTTTTTCTCTATAAAAAGCCTATCTAAACAGGCTCTAAAAAGTGCTCTATTACATCCATCCCCTATCAATTATATGTCTATTACTTTTGAACCCCTTCAAGTTTCGAAATATTACAAAAAGTTAGTTTGACTATTCGAAAAAGGGCGAAATAGAAATTCTACATAAGCTTTCTTGATGAAATCCCTTTTTTTTGGGAAGAAATCCTAGGAAGGAGTTGATAATTAAACTTATGCTACTACAACTACTACTATTATTATTATTATTATTATTATTATTATTATTATTATTATTATTATTTATTTTTATTTTTATTTTTATTTTTTGGGTGGGGGTGTTGTAATTAAACATTCCACCATATATTCCATTTTCGCTTAGCTAGTGAGTCCAACCTGTAAAGTTGTTGTCCGAAAGAAGCAAGCCTTTGAGCATTGTAAGATTTCCAATCTCTCTTGGGAGGTTCCCACTGAGTTTATTACTGAATAATTGTAGCATTTGCAGAGAAGAAATATTGAAGAGATTAAGGGGCACCAAACCAGTAATTTGGTTTAGTGCAATGCTCAATACAACAAGGTTTTGAAGATTGCCAATCTCCTGTGGGATAACACCTGCGAAATGTGATGTTCAGAATTTTAATGTAAAACACCAAAAAAAAAAAAAAAAATCCTTTTTAACACATATACCATCATTCTAATCTTTCTTTAACTCAAATTTTAATGGATCTTGAAACAAGGAATTATAAAATTCAAAATGGACATATAGTTCAAAAATTAATCTCATAATAAGAATGTGATCCATACCATTCAAATTGTTATCACCAAGAGCAAACGTCTGAAGAGATTTTAGCATCCCAATTTCTGCGGGCATTTGGCCACTGAACAAGTTAACAGACAGGGAAAGAAGTTGAAGTCGCGAACACTGGGATATATTAGATGGAATTTCACCACTCAACTGATTTTGAGACAGAAAAACCCCTTCAAGAAATGAAACATTACCACACATGTCAACTGGAAAACCACCGCTCAATTCATTTGATGTGAGAGCTATATTTTTTATGGTCGGCATGTTAAATATGAATGGTGGTATAGGACCTGAGAGATGATTGTATTGCATGCTTAAAACCTGCAAATTGTGAAGGCTGGCAAACCCTTGTGGAATTTTTCCTTGTAAAAAATTATTAGAAAACTCAAGTACTCGTAGATTCGACAGGTTTGACAAGGAATTTGGGATGAAACCCGTGAAGCTGTTATTTTTCAAAGACAGGAACTCAAGTTTAGGTAAAAGGCCAAACGATGATGGAATCTCTCCGCCAAAGTTGTTAAAACCGAGAAAAATAAACTTCAACCGGCGCAAGAAAGGCAGCATTGGAGGCAAAGTGCCCTTGAAGACGTTATACCTTAGGTCGAGGGAGACGAGGAATGAGAGGTTTCCGAGCTGTTCGGGAATGGTGCCTGTGAGGCCCATGTTGGAAATATTAAGGGAAATCACTCTGTGGTGGCGAGACCCACAAGTGACGCCCATCCAACTGCAAACAGAGCTTGAATTGGTCCAATTATTAGTGAGTAAGCGAAAAGGGTCCAAAGTGATATGAGTTTTCAGGGCAAGAAGAGCGGATTGATCAGTGGAAAGGCTGAGCATGGAAGAGCTTGTGGCTAGGCAAAGCATATGGCAGTTTACTATCATGAGAGTAAATGCTAAAATATAATAGCTAGTTTTCTCCATGAGTGCTATTACTGAGTTTTAAGGTTGTTTGAAGGTGTGATGCAAATACGATGAGTTCCTCTTGTAGTAATATATAGAGAAATGGCCAGCTTAACTCACAAGTCTTTTAGGAGAGTAAAAGTGGAAAATGCAATCGATTGATTATTCCGGTCAAAAAGAAATGTGAACCTGGGGGAATCTTTGTCCTTTTTCTCTCTCCCTTTTTTTTTAAAAAAAATCAGGCAATGTTGGTGATGGCCCAAAACAAGAAAATTATGATCCGCTTTTGAGCAAAAAAGACTGGAGTAAATTTATCGTATGGTATTTCTAATTTATGATGCAAGGCTATGGATGTCACAAGATGAATATGACACGAAACTGTGAAATATAAGTATTTTAATCAGGGTAAAAAGAGAATGAATTTAAAAGTAAAGAAGTTCAAAAAGAGTGAGATAATGAATTTAGATAATTTAATAGTAGTTTAGGTCATTTTTTAGGCCCAAAGGACTACAATTGATCAGAATATCTTTAGACAAAGATATACATATGAAAAAATTTGATTGAAAGATAGAGTCTGTTTGGATGAGATTTGTTTTACGAAAAGAAGTTCTTATTTTTTTTAAAAAAAAATACTTAAGTGAAAAACATTTGTGTTTGGCTGGGCTATTTTAAAAAAAAAAAAAATTAAAGTCAGAAAAAAAATTCCAAAAGTAACTTTTGAAAACATTATCTAGAGTAATTTTAATTATTACATATAAATACAAAATTATTTAACTTGAATAGAAAATTAAAACTCTTTTACAAAACAATACAGTTCAATAAGCACTTTCTTGTAATGCCTATCCAAACAGGCGAAGGATGATGATAAAAATTGGTTCCACACCACAAATGCAAGCCTGTGCATGCAATTACAACTTTTAGTGGCGCTCATTTCGCTATCATGTAAAGATACTTTTGGAAATGTTTGATTAATATTAGTGGTATTTTATCAATCACTCAAATATATATAGTTGTCTGAATTAATGAAATTAAAGAATATATCTAAACCAAAAAATGAAGTAAATAAATCGGAAAGCATAGAAAGAAGAACTAGTTTACTGAAAAAGAATATGAAAAGAGTAAGAAAAAAGGTAAGCCACATGAGAAAAGCAAAATTCACACAAGAAAGTTTTTTTTTTTTCAATGAACGATGGAAATTTTAGAGTTTGTATAATTTAGGATTCTGTCGAAATTCCATTCTTTGATTATCACAGATTTTTTTTTCCTTTTTTCTTTGCGTGAAAGGAGAGCTATTAAAGATGCATCTTGGAGTTTGTCTAATTTAGGATTTTTCCAAAATTATTTTCTTGTTCTCTGTCATTATTATGATTCTATAACACTGTGTTTGGCAGAGGAAAGAAAATAGGGAGGAAAAAAAATGAGAGGAAAGAAAATGAAAGGGAAGAAAATGAGTGGATTTTAATCTTCCACATGTATATTTGGTTGAAAGAAAAATAGATAAAAGGAAAATAGAAATCTATTTATTTTCCCTTGTTTGTTTGAATGGAAAAGTGGAAGGAAAAAAAAATGATTTCTGTAATAAATGATAATTATACCCTTATATCATTATAAATTATAATTATGTTCTGAATTCATGTATTAAAATAGATTAATAAATTTGTCTAAAAAAAATAGATTAATAAAATTAAACTAAATAAGTATAATGTAAATAAAATATATAAATTAATATAATGAAATATTTGTTTACATTGTGTCAAATGACAACTACATTCTTATATAATTATAAATATAATTAAGTTATAAATATAATTATGTCGTAGATAATTTAATGAAAATAAAATAAATAAATATGTGAAATATATTTTTAATGTATTATACAAATGAACACGTCGTATTTGCTATTTAAAAAATGCAAAGGTTCATACTGATAGAAGAAACAATATTATTTAAACACCTAGTTATACATATGGACAATTTTGGAAATCTTGTTTTATAAATATCCTTGCATTATTTTTCTCTCCTTTTCCATCCGATTTTGAGTGGAAAAAAAATTGGTGGGCCCCATACTTATTTTTCTTTCCCTTTTCCTCCCACAACCAAACAAAGAAAAATACACATTTTCCTTCCAATTTCCTTCCATCCCCTTCCATTCCTCCGGTTTTTCACCCTACCAAACGAAGCCTAAGAGAGGGATAATAAAATTTGGGTAAAATGCACAGTACTCTCCTGTGGTTTGTCAAACTAGCGCGCTCAACCCTGTGGTTTTCTAATTGTCAAAATAGACCCTGTGGTTATAAAAATTTGTCCACCACCCCCTAAATCATATTTTGTTAATTTTAAAATTGAAATGACCAAATTGCCCACCCACTGCCACAGTACCGTCGGACCGCCGGACCGCCATCTCCGGGATGGTCATACTATACATCAAATCGTTCGTCTCACCAAGCCCGTCGAAAACCCTCAATTGGGATCGACAAAATCCAATTCGATTGGATTTAATTAGACAACAACATATAGAAACCCTAACTCACTCTTTCCACGTTTATCGAGCAATTACTCCTCCACCAACCACCGAATCCCAAAATTGAGGCTACCATTGTGTTCCCCACGTTGAACCGCTCCAAACCCAGTTGAACATTGCCGGAAAAGTTGCCGGATTCCGGCAACCCATCGCCGTCGCACGCTTGCCGCCGCTGAAACACCATAAAACCACCACCGTTGCGTTCCCCTCGTCGAGCTGATCAATTTACACTACTCACACGCTCGATTTGGCCAAGAAACGAGAGAGATATGAGTAAAATAAGTTTATGTATAAATATGTATATATGTATATATTG
Organism: Petrea volubilis; assembly: GCA_026212405.1. Taxonomy (NCBI): domain Eukaryota; kingdom Viridiplantae; phylum Streptophyta; class Magnoliopsida; order Lamiales; family Verbenaceae; genus Petrea; species Petrea volubilis. The sequence goes on along the minus strand of CM047879.1, from coordinate 19,787,953 downwards.
TATATATTGTATATGTATATATTGTAATAATGTAGAAATCTAAGGGTAAAAATGTCATTTTACACCTGAAAAATGAACAATTTTCGCATTAAACGCGCGTGTATAACACCGCACGCCAAGAAGGTCTGTTAAACTTGATTTTTATAACTACAGGGTCTGTTTTGACAATTAAAAAACTACAAGATTGAGCGTGCTAGTTTGGCAAACCATAAGGGAGTACTGTCCATTTTACCCATAAAATTTTAACGATTCTATTGGAAAGAGAAATAAATCTTTAACCACAATTAGAGGAAATATATTTTTGGCCATTTTTTTAATAAAAAATCATATTCCACATGGCATATTATTATTGGTTGGCTTTGCCAAGTCGGGCTTGAGTTAGAATTTCCCAAACAAATAAGATGATAAAAGTAATTTGAAAGTTTCACTTATTATTAAAGTTAACTTAGATATTGTATAGAAAACAAAAATGAACCAAAGAAATAAAAAATAGACTAATTAAGAAATTGCTTAAAAAAAGCAGCGGTACAAAGTCTTGCGTACTTTACTTACTCCATCTAAATAAGAGAAGGGAAAGTTGAAGCTTATAGGTAGTAGCAAAACACTAAAGATAATCATTTTAAGGGATTGATGCTTTATTTATTTATTCATTTATTTATTTGAAAGGGAACCCTAAGATTTATTCAAGCTAATGAATAAGGTCCTCAAGTACAAGATGATTAACATAATCATGAATATTTCTGAGCCCTTCCTAAGAAAGGTTCGTGTTCCTAGCAATAGTGCCTAAGCGGCCAACATATGACAGTTTGACATTATCAATTTGCCGCAAGATATTTCTAACATCGGAAAGCACATTGCCAAGTGGGGAAAAGTAGTCTTCGGTAGAGCCAATTGTTGAGAAATCTAATGAGAAAAAGTTATATCGGTGATTGTATCACAATTCTTTTTGTGTGAGTTATGAATTATATATTTATTTCGAAAATAAAAGAAAGTTTCAGTTTTATAAAAAAATATAATGAGAAAAATAAATTCTTGAATGCAACAATAATTTTTTTTGAGTAGTTTTACAAAATTTTTATTCTTAGTAATCTTTTTATCATTGAAAGACTCACAAACATGCAGGAAAAACTTCAACTGTCCAAAAAGTATCGGACACGCTATCAAAAGTGTCAGATAGTATTGATTTGTTTTACAAATCAATAATTAGAATAAAGTTTGTGGAAAAAATAGCAAAAGTATCTTGCTTTATTTCCCAAAATCGGAGACTCATCCCACCCTTGTCTTTCCATAAAGTGACCATGGCGGTAACAAGAGTGAACAAATAGTCCTGTCGATGAACATTTAGGAATTTCTGGGAATAGCTCTAATGAGGCTGTTCGAAAAATCTGAAAATAAGTATAAAAATATACCTATGAGAGTTCTTGTCAATTTATGATTCAAGATCATGTTCAAAATTGAATAGCAAATCACGTACCCTTCATGGATTGTAATTCTCCATAACTGAGACAAATTGAGACAATTAATAGTTAGAAAAAAAAAATTACATATGACATTTAGAAAGCAAACTAATAATTAATTTTTATGTTGTTGTGCATAATTGACTCCTTAGTAAATCCATTTTGGTACAAATATTATAATGTGCAAACCTAAACATAATATTTTTAAAAAAAAAATATATGACAAAAGTTGGCAACGAAATTAATAATATTGTCTATACACAATGTATACGTGACGAATTCTACTTTTCATTGGAATGAACTTTTAGCAACGAGGATTTGCCTACGAAGCTTGCAACGAAAATATTTCATTGTTAATAGATTTTACAACAAAAAATTATACTTTTCACAACAAAAGTGTTTGTTATTAAAACTAAAATTTGTTGTAGTGTATTAGCATATATAACAAAATAAATAGTGAAATAAAGTGATATTGACTTATACATTGACACTTGATGGATGATAAAAAAAAATAATAAAAAACCAATGCTCAATTCAATCATTACTACTTAATTAACGTAAAAATATTAAAGGACTTTAATATGTACAAATATAAGTATGTTATCAAGCAACTATTACAAAAATACAGAAATTATTTTAATAATATTTTTAATTTACTTAATTGTGCTAAGAATGAGATTATTTAGGGGGTGTTTAAGTTTTCACAATAGTATAGACATAGATTCAATTTGGCTTGATTAATATGAAAAATATTATATTATATTAATTAGCATAAAATGTGAATAAGACATATAAATAATTGAGGAAGCAAAGTATATTTAACCCTCCGATGAATTATCTTTAATTTGAAGTTGGTTTTGGTTTTAGAATAAATTTTAAGTCCTTATTGATGTTTAAAAAAAATTAAAAAGTAATAAAATAGACATGTTTCATATTTTTTTAATAAACAATCTATCTTAAATTTATTTGATGAAAGGGAAACAGGGATGTAAGGCAAATGTATTATCATTTTTGATTAACTAATTTCGAGCACAACAAAACAATTAAAAGGGGCGCTGGGAATTCACAATATTATCTTATTAGTCTTTTTATAATTAAAAAGAGTTAAGAATTTAAGTTGTAGTCTATTGAGGACACGTTTGTTACTTTGGAATAAATCTGATAGATATGTTTATCCACTTAATTTATTATTTGTTTGCAAAATTTTAGGCCTATGATTGTACAATGGCCCGAGACCTGTTTAACAGATTTATTTGATTACAGATCACACCTAGAACGGTGTAATACGTTTTCTTTTCTTTTATTTCTTCTTTTAATAAATTTGGAAAGACAATCTTACCATTTTTTTATAAATAATAACATCTTTTGAATCCATATTACCAATTGACTTTTACATAAATACTCAAATTTTGAATATTGCAGATTTTTCAAATTTTGAATGATTGTAAATTTTATATAAGAAATGATCTAAATAATAATGTTTTAAATATAAGTTCACCAAACAAAAAATATATATTCACTATATTAATTGATATTCAATATTTAAATATTTGTCTTAATAAATACAAACTATAGATAACACAAAGTTGAAAATTATCAAAAATTGAATGTTCACAATATTATGACTTATAAAAATAATTTGACTAATTTAAATGAAATTAATTAAATAAATCATATCAAAAGGTGGATGATAGTTTTAAAAGTGAGACAATGGCTCAAATATGTTCATGGTTGAAATGGTGCTATAAAATTTGAAGGTGAATATGAGAAATACTTTAAAAATTGGAGGACAATAAAGTATTTTTTCATTTAATCCAACACAGTACATCCACACAACTAAACAATAAACTAGTAAAAGTATGAGATATCTTGAATGAACAAATAAGTTAAACAAACAATAAATTACTAATGATTTGATATAGTTTTTTCATTAATAATCCATATTTAATGGATCACATTCAATTATATCAAAAGTAGCAAGTGTGTCCTAAGTGTATTAGTATTTGTATTCCATTAGAACCATTTTTCAGGATCAGGGATAGAGTCAGGAATTTAATTTTTTTTTGGGGGGGGGGGGGGGAGGAGAATTTTTTCAAGATCATTAATTATTAAAACGTTTAAATATAAAGGTTATCTATATTATTGACATATAAAATTGAAAAATTTGTCATATTTATGCGTTTACAATCAATATAAAAATGATATTAAAAACATAACACACTATTCTCTTTAAAGAAGTAAATATAATGGGTAATGAGTTACTTTTAAAAAATACTAAATATATAACTTTTTAACAATACTCAATAAAATTGACATAAACTAACATAAAGATATATATTCAAAACTCAAAAAATATTAAAATAGAGCTCTCTCCCTCACTCTGTGTTCTTACAACCAAAAAATATATTCAAAACTCAAAAAATATCTTTTATTTTTACTCCACCATTACATTCCCCAAATCATTCTAATTAAAATCAAGTCACAAATTAGTAAGATTCATTCAAGTTCAATAGCCCAACAAATAAATGTCAAGATTAATTAAGTTTAATATTAAACAACTATCAAGATTTATACCAATAATCCTAAGATTCAAATCTCTATACAAAAATTAATTAAAAAAGTTTATGTATAATTTTCAAAGTTAGCACACAATACCTTATTACTTTTGAATACTATAGGATTTGTTTGTTTTTAGATTCTTATTTCAAGGGAAAGAGAAAAGAAAAATTTTAATAAGATTTTTGGTATTTTAGTCGGAATAGAAGAGAGAAGAAAACTCTAATAGAATTTTTAGTATTTTAATTTGAATAGAAAAAGGAGAAAGAGAGGAAAGAGAAATATAGAGAATTTAATTAATCACGATAAATATGATTAAGTAAAAATAAATCACAAAAAATAAAATAGAATAGAGAAAAGTAATATTTTTGTTATATAACTCATATAAAAGTCAAATGTTTATTTTCTGGGAGAGGGCGGCCACCAAATAACCCCCCTTCCCTCCGTCACTGTTTAGGAGATAAAAATAATATTAAATTCCTTGATTGTTAAAATCAATAATAATTAGGAATAATTTAGTTCAATCAAAATTTACCAAGAAACTTTAATTCTATTCACACTTTTTATAGTAACACATAGATGCATATGTAGATATAAATATAAATAAATATTTATAGATGGATATCGATTAATGTGCTTCCGGCTATTCAAGTTTCATCGAATGAAACTAAATAATGCCAACTTCTCTGCCTGTTTGTACTCAGTGGTGCATATACAGGAGCTGGATTGATCTGTTCACCGGAAGTGAATAGGAGTTATCAAATTTAGAAAGACAATGACAGATCCCTACTGGGATTGAAGACTCGTCTTGTTTCGAGTAATATAAAATGAGTCAATAGCATTTTACTACCCTGTGTTATTCAAAAAGTGCAAAATAAACCCTGTGAAAAAAAATATCACACAACGAACCCTGAATTTTAATAAATTTGCTCACCGCCCCTCATTTTTGACTTATGTTTTAAAAAAAGTAAAAAGACAAAATTGCCCTTTTTACTTAAATCATATTACCCAATTTTTTTTTACCACATCCTCTATTCCCCTTTTAAACCCTATATCAAAAATCCCGTCCACCCCACCTCCCCCACCTTTTCTCTCTCTCTAAAATAATGCCAAAAAACACAGGTTACTGCACGCATTATTCTGTAAGTAGGTTTTTTTTGCAAATTTGTCAAAACACAGGGTTTTACCAGAAATTTTTTTAAAAACACAGGGTCCGTTTTGCCAATAACTGAACGAAATATCTAACCAGAACTCTGCATAAACAAAAGAACAGAGCAACCAACAGAGTAGCAACAAAACGACAATAGAGTAACAAAACAAAGGACCACAACATCCAAAAGAGAAATTCATTACTAATATTGCAAATCAAATTTACAACAACAATAACAACCCTCACCAACTACTTAATACATTTAATTTTTCAACAAGATTACAACAAGAAGAACAAATAAACCCCCACAAACAGCTCAAACCAAACTCAAGTTCCCACCACCTTCAACATTCCTTCTTCTAGCATCAACTTTCGACCCACTTGAGACAACTTCATTAACTTCTTCATGCTCATTTTCACCACCCCAATGGACCGCCTCCGAATTGCTTCCATCGCCAAGGGGTACTTCCCACATCACTCTTATGGGATTGCACCACCTAAAAAATTGGCATTTTCGAATGGAGCAACAATAAAACAACAAACCTTTCGTAGGCTTCGAGTGAGACTCCACAACTCTTATAGCCGCCTTTAGCTCACAAGCACAAAGAGGAGAAGGCGGATACCTGACTTCCACTTCATGAAAAGGTGTGAGAAAACTAGGGTTTTAAGCTTTACATTTCAATTTGGGTCTTTTGGGGTGGGAGAAGAGTTATATCAGATTAAATGGGGGTATAATGGATATTTTCGTCCCATAGAACATTATCAGATTTGCACTAACAGCGCGTACAAGACACCGGGGTTATTTTTGTTAATTAGAAATTACACAGGGTTTTTTTTGAGAATTTTTTTTTCACAAGGTCATTCGCGTTTATTAGAGATATCACAGGGGGACCGAATGCATTTCTCCCAATATAAAATTAGATGATATATACAAATGTAATTGATTGATATTATAACTAAATACTAATTGGCATTTTGGGAAAGTGAAAATACGTCAAGAATCACATTAGGAAAGTACTGATCGCAACACTTGAATGAGAGAAAAAAAAGTACTTTACGTCTGAGACCAAAGTCCAATATTTGTTATCACCACAAAAAAACTTTTCAATAATAGCGGCGAAAAATTCATATACATCAAGTTCCTAAAAGTGCAAGAAATTATTGAATCTTTTGCCAACTATTATATGTACAATATATTCCAAAACAGCTCCCAAGAATTCAATTTGCTGGATCTGAGACATCTCAATAATTAGCCTTCACAATGGGGATAAATGCTTTGTTTTGCAGCCTCCTCACGTACAATGCTGAAAATTAATGAATTAGTATCATCAGCATGGGATGCAGTAACAAAGTCGTAGGTAACTTGGCAGTATATCGATTCATGAAAGGTCATTGGAACAAGCAAATTAGTCAAAAAAAAAATGTGGAGGGCGAGATTGGAATTTTAACATAAGCGATATTATTTTCATTTTTGAAAGCGTGATATATATACGCACACGCACACGCACACGCATACGCATAGACAGATATACATAAAAGTATAACCTGTATAGACTTGGCATTGTCCCTAGTCAGGTCTTACCACTGTCCGTCAGAATTCCCGTCATTGTGCTAAAATTTGACATTTGATTTTCTGCAACTTTGCAACGGCCTCTTTCATATTTATCCTGTCACTCGGAGATTTAGCTGAGCACTTCAAAGCCAACTTCAGTACTGACGATACACATTCCAGTTTTTGGCCGAAGAGATTTTCTATAGAGTTTAGCAAGTTGGTGTCTATTATAACCTCAATTGAGGAGTTGGAAAGTGAGCTTTTGACCCAACTCTTCATGCTCAAATCTTCGACAAACATGTCATCACTCGGCCTTTTTCTTGTAAAAGTCTCCATCTACATGACATCAAAACTATATACATCACACTTTATGGAAACTAGCCCTTCCATACCACACTCTAGAACAAAAATCACAATATCAAATCATGCAATTAAATACAATTAGAAGAAACACGTCAATTGAAAATGTGAAAACTAATAATTGATATATGAAAGTAGTTTAAGTGACAAAATTCACCTGGAGCAATATAACCTAGTGTTGCTAGGGTGTTGGTATGCGAAATGCCCTCCTCTTTGCACAACAATTTTGCTATCCCAAAATCACTTACATGAGCAACCATCTCTTCATCTAACAAGATATTGCTAGGCTTCAAATCACAATGGGCAATAGGTGTTGAGTAATCATGATGGAGGTATTCCAAAGCGGATGCGACATCAATCATTATATTCAGTCTTTGTATGACATCCAAGTAATAGTCGTTAGAATACAACCATTTTTCAAGACTTCCATTGGATATATATTCAAGAACTAATGCCTTGAAATCCTCGTTAGAGCAACTGCTGATGACTTTGGTAAGATTTCTGTGGCGAATATTACGTAGGACTTCACATTCAACATCAAAACTTTTGAAGGCACCTTCTAATTGTAAATTGAACACCTTTACAGCCAAGAGTTTCCCATCTCTAAGCATGCCCTTGTATGCAGAACCATAACTCCCCATGCCTAGTAAATTGCTTTCACTGAAGTGTTCGATTGCTTGTAAGATTTCATAATAGGAAATTCTTTGTGGCACAGTAGATGCCAACTCATCAATTCTACCTGTAATAACCTTATCTTTCTTTCTGTATCTAATGAAGACAAAGGTCAAAGAGATAACCATGATGAGTACGAGGAGCCCTAAAAGAATAAATAAAGCAAAATGCATCCTTTTCCTCCTTGATCTGTTTTTGGAGATGGCATGACAAGGCGGGACATGATACCTTTGAGTCCCACATAAAGCCTTATTATACTTAAAGGACTCCATGGTAAAGTTTATGAAAGGACCACCAGTGGGAATTTCTCCAGTTAAAGCATTGAAAGAGACATTAAAGTGGTTAAGATGTTGAAGTTTCTCCAAGGACTTTGGGATGAAACCAGAGAGGTTATTGTAAGAGAGGTCTAGAGTTGCCAAGTTGACCATGCCCCCCATGGTGATGGGAATAGAACCTTTCAGTACATTATGTGCCAAAGAAAGACTTAGCAAATTTTGTAAGCCTCCGATTGTGCTTGGGATATACTCTGACAACTTATTTATCGATAAGTCAATGGAGGTTGCTGTCACTAAATTACCTATTTCTGGATGTAGAAAACCTGCCAAGTAATTTGAAGACAAGTCTAGTCTCAGGAAATCTTTGAGACGCCACAAACTTGAAGGTATGCTTGAAGTCAACATGTTTGAATCTAAAAAGAGTAGTCTCAAAGAAGTAATGTTTCCCAAACATTTAGGAATTAGACCTGAAAGTTGATTTCCACTTAAATATATTCCATTCAATTTGGGTAAATCACATAGACCCTCTGGAATGGACCCTCTCAAATTGTCGTATTCTAAAAATAACCCTTGAAGCTTATGCAAATGTATGACAGTAAGTGGAATATTACCAGATAGCTCATTGTCGCTCAAAGCAATTGTCACCAGGTTGCTTAAATTACCTAATTCTGCAGGAATGCTACCTTTAATCTTGCAATTCATGGCCTTGAATTCCTCGAGCAAGGTAGATAAATTCCCAATGGAAGTTGGGATAACTCCATTAAGAGGATTGTCTTCAATTGACAAACGACGTAAAGATCTGCAATTTGTCAAGGAAGTAATGAAGTTCAATTCTGATGAAGGTGATTCTATTGTCAGATCATTGTTGAACAACTGAAGAGATTCAAGGCGTCTTAGGTTGCCATGAAAGCGAGGCACAAAGCCAGTAAATTTGTTAGAACCAAATGAGAGTTGTTTGAGTTGAGTACAATTGGAGATAGAGTCTGGTATTGCCCCACTAAAGTTATTTTCAGACAAGAAAAGTCCTTCAAGAATAGGCAGCGTGTAACCTATATTGGTTGGAAGATTGCCCGAAAGACCATTGGCAGTAACAGAAAAAGTTCAAACAGTTGATATATTAAAGAACTCTGATGGAATTGAACCAGTGAAGCTATTCACCCCTAATGCTAACGTCTCCAGCTGGTAAAGTTTGCCAATTTCTCTTGGTAAAATACCTACCAAGATTGAAAAACAAATGTAAATTGTAGATATAAAGATACTACCAATATTTCAAACACAAGCTAATTACACTTCGATGCTTTTCAGAGTAATATGATTACCAACTCCTCTTCTCGAACTTTCATAATTATCAATATACACCCCCTTGAACGTTGTTTCATTAAGAACCCAACGAAAGTTGATAAATGACTATTTTACCCCAAGATATCTTGATAATCTTTATATTTGTTAGGGTGTAATTTGTAATATTTATGAAATTTATGAAATATAGTAATGATTATATCTTGTAAAGCGATACTAATGTAAATTATCAAAAGAAAGATGGGGCGTGAAAATAAAGGAGATTATTGTTATATAAATTTACTTATGGGGACATAATTGTTATGCTTGTTCAATTATTTTAATGCACCAAATGTATTTTATACAAAAATTTAATTACATTGTTATTTTATAAGTTTTCACATTGCGTTTTTCTTCAAATTTCCTTGACAGAGAATTCCCTTTACCATATTTCAACTCGCCAATACTAAAACAAGTACTTGGGAAAGCTATATTTCTTTAGGAACGTAGCATAAGTTCAATTCTAATCCCAATGTATATAAACAAAGCAACGTTAGATAGTAATTTTTCTTCCAATAATGTACCCCTTTTTGAATTTCTTCTCCGTTTCTTCCCATTTTATAACATTAAGCCCCGTTTGGATGGACTTAAAAAAAATACTTTTCAAACGGTGTTTTTTATCTTGGAGTTTTTTTAAGTAATTTTGCATTTAAATACAATGTTTAAAAGTGCTTTTATTTGAAATTATTCTAGTGTAACTTCGAAAAAAAAACCATTTTTAGCTTTTATTTTGATTTCTACTTTTTGGAAAAAGCCAATCAAATTATAATTTTTTTCAAAAAAGAAGTGCTTCTAGCATCTAAAGTGTACTTTTTCAGGGGAAAAAAGTTGCTTTTTCTATAAAAAAAATCTATCCAAACGAGCTCTAAAAAGCGTTCTATTACATCCATCCCCTATCAATTATATGGCTATTACTTTTGAAACCCCTTCAAGTTTCGAAATATTACAAAAAGTTAGTTTGACTATTCGAACAAGGGCAAAATAGAAATTCTACATAAGCTTTCTTGATGAAATCCCTTCTTTTAGAAGAAATCCTAGTAAGGAGTTGATAATTAAACTACTACTAATACTACCATTATTATTATTATTATTATTATTATTATTATTATTATTATTATTATTATTATTTGTTGGGGGTGGGGGTGAGGGGCGTGGGGGGCGCAATTAACCATTCCACTATATATTCCACTTTCGCTCACCTAGTGAGTCCAACCTGTAAAGTTGTTGTACGACAGAATCCAGCCTTTAAGCATTGTAAGATTTCCAATCGCTCTTGGGAGGTTCCCACTGAGTTTATTACTAAATAGTTTTAGCATTTGCAGAGAAGAAATATTGAAGAGATTAAGGGGCACCAAACCAGTAATATGGTTTACTTCAATGCTAAATGCAACAAGGTTCTGAAGATTGCCAATCTCCTGTGGGATAACACCTGTGAAATGTGATTTTCTTGAAACAAGGAATTAGAAATTTCAAAATGGATATATAGTTCAAAAATTAATCTCATAATAAGAATGTGATCCATACCATTTAAATTGTTACTACCAAGATATAACGTCTGAAGAGATTTTAACATCCCAATTTCTGCGGGTATTTGCCCACTGAACATGTTAAGAGACAAGGAAAGAAAATGAAGTCGAGAACACCGAGATATATTAGATGGAATTTCACCACTCAACTGATTTTGAGACAGGAAAATCCCCTCAAGAAATGAAACATTACCACACATGTCAACTGGAAAACCGCCGCTCAATTCATTTGATGTGAGAGCTATATTTTTTATGGTCGGCATGTTAAATATGAATGGTGGTATAGGACCTGAGAGATGATTGTATTGCAGGCTTAAAACCTGCAAATTATGAAGGCTGGCAAACCCTTGTGGAATTTTTCCTTGTAAAGAATTATTAGAAAACTCAAGTACTCGTAGATTCGACAGGTTTGACAAGGAATTTGGGATGAAACCCGTGAAGCTGTTATTTTTTAAAGACAGGAACTCAACTCTAGGTAAAAGGCCAAACGATGATGGAATCTCTCCGCCAAAGTTGTTAAAACCGAGAAAAATAAACTTCAACCGGCGCAAGAAAGACAGTGTTGGAGGCAAAGTGCCCTTGAAAAGGTTATACCCTAGGTCGAGGGAGACGAGGAATGAGAGGTTTCCGAGTTGTTCAGGAATGGTGCCCGTGAGGCCCATGTTGGAAATATTAAGGGCAATCACTCTATGGTGGCGAGAGCTGCAAGTGACACCAATCCAGCTGCAAACAGAGCTTGAATTGGTCCAATTATTGACTACACGGTAAGTGTCTAAAGTGATATGAGCTTTAAGAGCAAGCAGAGCTGATTGATCGGTGGAAAGACTGAGCTTGGGAGAGCTTATGGCTAGGCAAAGAATCTGGAGGTTAACTAGTAGACCCGCGAATGCAAGAATATATTTGCTAGTTTTGTCCATGACTGAGGTTTATGGTTGTTAGAAGGTGTAATATTGCTAATAATTTGAGTTCCTCTTGTAGTAAACTAGTAATATATAGAGAAATAATGCAGGTAGCAGCTTACCTCACAAGTCTTTAGGAGAGTCAACAAAGACTTACAAAGTCGACAGAAAGTTGGAAAATATGCAATGGGTTGTTGGCATCATGAATCTGGCGGACAGCCTTTTCTTTCTTTTTTGGTTTGGATTCTACCTATTAATTAGTCAATCTTGGTGATGCCCAAAAAAAAAGAAATAATCATCTAGTTTTAGCGAAAAGGAGTACCGCTAGAGGAGAGCTATTGTATATTTTTTCGGAGTTTTAATGCAAAGCCATGCATGCAACGAGACGAATACGAAACAGGGAGATAACCTTGAAAGTACAGTTCCTAAAGAGTGAGAATGAATTAAGACAATGTAACAGTATTTTTTTGAGTGTGTGCGTGTGTTTTTTTTAATTTTTTGTTAAACTTTATAATCCAAACTTTAAACTGGAAAAAGAGAAGTCGAGGCTGCAATAATGTAGGTGTTGTATCCTTTTGTGTGAAAATTTTCTTTTTCAGTTACATTTTTAGATGCATTAGTTGATGTAACTGACACTTTATTTCGTGATTGATGGAGTTAAGCCTAAAGGACTAGATTTTGAGAACATTTTGTAGACAAAAATATAGGAAAATGGAAAGGATACCGCTGTACTTTTTGTGTTTAAGTTTGTCATAAATATCGATCGACAATGGAAGATGGTGCTCTCATTATTGAATGATCATCTCATCTAAAAGTTTAAGCGGTTAGAATGAATAATCATCAAACACGCCCACGTACGTGTAGATAGACTTCTTTTTATATCAATTAAGCTTTGCACGTGCACATTTTTCATATATGGGGAAGTGAGATTCAAACAACGAACCTCTTAATTGACCTACCTCTAATATCATGTTCAATTGACTAGCTCATATAAAAGCTCAAGCTGTTAGGGAGAAGAGCCATCAAATATTTATTAACTCCAACACACTCCCGCACATGCAAGTAGACTTCCTTTAGTATCAAACCTCGTACGTGAAATTCTTTTATATATATATATATATATATATAAATATTTATAATGAGTGGCTGCAAGATTCAAACACATGACCTCTTATTTGTCCTGATTCTCATACTATGTTAAATAACAATCTCATCTAATAGCTTAAACTTTTAAATAGTTCATCTAACAGCTTAAATGTTTAAATAATGTGGTAATCCAATATGGTATCAATACATGCAAAGTTCCTACATTTAAGTCTTTGTACTTACAGATGTTTATTTTGCATACTTCACGCTTTAGGTCTCCAGCATTTATCCAACCCTAGGAGTGAGCAGGGTATGTTAAATGCCCCACATCGATAAACTATAATAATGTGGTGTAGTTTATAATGATTTGGACAACCCCCTCCCCCCCCCCCCATAAACTAGTTTTTGAGGGTGAATTAGACTCAAATCTATTGACATCTTTGGTCTTGATGAATGAGTTTAGGAAATTGTTGCTATCTTTGATGATGTATTAAGGAAAGTTTCTATTAATTTATACTAAGGAAAGATTCCACTAATTTACTTGTCATATAATCTTGCGATCCTTTCCCTATGAAATAGAGGAGAATTCTGTAGATATTAATCAAATTATATCCATACTTAATCATATCTTTTTACTTCGAAAAAGTTTGACCAAATATCTGACAGCACTATAGAAAAAACGCCGGATTCTGGCGGAATTATTTCGGGCGAATATTCCGTCGGAGTCAAACCGGGGGAATTCCGCCGGAATTTCCCTCGGATTTTTTTTTCAATTTTTTTAATTAAAAATCAAGGAAAATCGGGGGAAAATTTCCCCTGATTTTTTTTTGAATTTTTTAAATTAAAAACCGGGGAAAATTCCTGGGGAAAATTTCCCCCGATTTTTTTTTTAATTTTTTTAATTAAGAAACGTAATACTAATATATAATAGGCAAAACAATAAACAAGCTTGGAAGTAGCTCAATGGCAAGGTATTAGACTTGTATCTAAGAGGTCCTAAGTTCGAGTCCATGCAAGAGCAAAATTTCTTTTTTTTTTTTGTTTAAATTAAAAACCTTAAGGTCATGAGTTCGAATTTCATCAATTACAAATATTTGCATATTTTGGGAGTTACTATTCCAACGGCGGCCGAAGCGGCAGCGGCGACGACTGGCGGTGGTCCAGGAGGGCGGTGGCGGCGACAACGGTCCAGGGCGGGCGGCGGCGACGGGAGGTCCTGCGGAAGTCCGCCGGAATTTCCGCCGGAAAGCAGTCCGGCGGAAAATTCCGTCGGAAAACGCCTTTCCGGATCCATTTTTTCCGGCGGACACAATTCTGCCGATTTTCCGCCGGATTTACCATTTTTCGCTTTTTTCCTGTAGTGCAGGTACCACTAATAAAATATTTACTAATGGCTCATTCCTTTCTTGAACTTATTCTAGCCGTTGCATTTATTACAAAATTAGGTTAAAATCTTTCCTTACTTAGTCATATCTTCTTATTTTGAAAAAGTTTGACCTGGTACCAGATCTGGATGCACTAATTCTACAAATATCAAATCACCAACCGCTCTTTCCTTTCTCATAAATATTATGGCCATTGTACTAAGTCCTATATTAGAGAGAAATCATGCTCAATTATAGCCCAATGCTTAGAACAAACATTTCAAATTACATTATTTAAGTGCAAATGCTCTATAAAGTTGCATACATTAGTCTTCCTTGTTGACTCGTGGCTACTTGTTGTGTTGCTGCCAGAGACCTTGCGAGGACAAGAGCAAACAAAGGCAATCGAGTTTCTTGGAGCATGTTGAGCTGGTGAAAGGTTGCTAGGTTGTGGTAATAGTCCGAAGCAGAGGGAACCAGGCTAGGTAGTAGGGGACACTTAAGTGTATTACGTTCTGAGGTCCGGATGAGGGGCGACGACGATACGTACCACCAGAACGGATTACGCTAGCTTGTTTCGGAGGCTGTTTGTGTTGGCATATTGTTGTTCTTGGGATTGCGAGTGGCCCTCAAGATGGAGAGCATTTCTCGTATTTTCTCTTTTATTTTTTTGTGCTTAACCTGGAACTTTTGTAGACTGTTCTAATACTGTTTCTTTTATTAGGTTAATACTAAGTGAAAATGTAGCGACTAGACATAGTTCATTTGGGTGAATCGGAATAAATAGTTGTGTTATTTTTATTGTTTTGCACTTAGAGTATTTTTACTGCTTTATCTGCTATTTTAACTGGTAATAAAGATAGCGATAAAATTTCCAAAGCAAAGCAATTGAGTTTAAACGTATTTCAAACGGCTCAAAGATTTTCATTGTACAACTAATATTTTAATACACTCTAATTCTATAAAAAAAAAAAAAGATTTTTTCACCTAATTCAACCCTCTTACTAGTCACGTCTCATTGAACAAAATATATTCATTCAATACTCATTTCATCCACCTGATCTAATGGACTTGATTTTGTGGGCCAATTCGAAGTCAGAAAATTTGTTCATCCGACCTTTCAAGTTTTTTTTTAATTTAATAGCCCTCAATTTTTTTTTCCTTTTTTTTTTAAAGTTAAATATCCGATGTGGCATAATTTAAAGGTCAATAAAGTGAACTAAAAAGTTTAGGATTGGACGGGGGTCGAATTGTAAATAAATAATTTTATATTTTATAAGGTATCGATCAATCGATCGTTTATAAGTGTTGCTTAATCGATCAAAAAAATCGATTAATCGATCAATAAATGTCGCTTAATCGATCACAACATGTCGCTTAATCGATCACAAAATGTCGCTTAATCGATTCAAAGACGTCGATTAATCGATCATAGTATGTCGATTGATAGACCACTTTAAATCGATTGATCGATCATATATATCAATGGATCGATCGTAATATATCGATTGATCGATCATATATATCGATGCATCGATCATATGATATCGATTGATCGAGCATAGTGTATCATCATAAAAGACTCCCGCGCTGTACACTTTCTTAGTTCCTTCTCAGAGAAGCTACACCTTCCTCCTCCATTCTTCCTCATCTCTTCTCTTCCTTGAAGTTGGAATCCATTCGAGAACTCAAAAAAATCGTCTTGAAACACTTGATTTTTTCATTCTCCCATCTTTGTCTCTTCGATTTCCCGAAAAAAACCCTAGAAAAATTTAATCACGTTAACTCTTTAACTACAAGACCTGTTCCAAAAAAATGGAAGTACAGAAAGACCAAGAAATCGTTGTTGTACCACAAGAAGAACAACAGCCATTCGTTGCTGTACCACAAGAAGCATAACAGCCGTTGGTGGACAAGCCACTGGTGAACGAGCCAGTGGTTAGCGAGGAAACTAGGTGCTGCTCCACAAGAAGAACAGGTACATGAAGAATTAATGTTCATCTTTCAACCGAAACCTTTGTCGATTGAGGGATTTTGTTGTCGATTGTTCGATTTTATTGTCGATTAATCGATCGTCCTTATCGATTTAGGGTTTAAGGTTTTGCACTGTTAACTATTTCAAATAAAAATTTTCCTATATATTCAATTTAAGAGTTTGGTGTTATGTTTGAATACAGAAAAATGAAGACGAGAATGTTCCAGATGCAGTTGATGAGCTATCCGTTCCCTCTTATCCACGGCGTATCTCTTTTGATAGTTACCAGCTCCGAACAATATTGGATGATATCAAATACTTCCCGGTGAGGGTGACTGTGAGATCTTCGGTTGCTAAGCTTCGCAAAATGGAGGAAGTTTTGATGGGTTTAGGAGAAGAAATGTTGTCAAGATTCTCTGAAACCTGCTTTGGTCACTTATTGGGTATGACAAATTTCTGATCATTTTCCGGGCAACTTTGTCACTACCTTATGCTGCGTCAGATTCAGTGCAATAAGAAATGGGAGCTATGGTTTGCCATTGACAACAAACCCACTCGTTTTGGCATGTCGGAGTTCGCATTAGTTACCGGACTAAATTGTGGACCGCTCCCTCCCAATGATGAAATGGAGAGGATGAGAAAAGACGAGAAAAGCCAAAATTTCTTGCAGAAGGTTATGGGTAAGAAGAAACAATCAGTAAAAATTTCAGATTTGGATGAATGTATGAAAAAGAAAAAAATTCGGCAGAAGATAAGTTCAAAATATGTCTCGTATGGTTCGTTCATACTTTCATTTTGGCGAAGGACGACCATAAAAACGTGAGCGAGGACCTTCTGCTATCTGTCAACAATCTGGAATTTTTCTATTCTTATCCATGGGGAAGGGAGTCTTTCGTGATGACAATGGAGTCTCTCCGGACAAGAGAATTGAAGAAAAAATATTTCCAATGGATTGAAAAAGGAGAAGACTTCAGAAAAACAGAATCTTACAATATTGTGGGATTTCCTTGGGCCTTACAGGTAAACATTGAAAAGAACTCATATTTTCTATTCATATATCGATTGATCGATCATTATTGTCGATTAATCGATATATTTATCGATTGATCGATATATTTATCGATTGATCGATATATATTTTCGATCAATCGATATGTGTATCGATTGATCGATACATATCGTCGATTGATCGATGTTTGAGTAATTTTCAAAAATATGCCAGTGTCGATTGAGCGATTGACATAGTCGATTAATCGATGCATGTATCGATTGCTCGATTGTATTTGTCGACCAAGCGATACGTTGCGTCGATTGATCGACTATGTTATCGTCGATCGATCGATACATCTTATCTAGTGATCGATTGTATTTGTCGATCACGCGATACACACTGTCGATTGATCGACTGTGTGTCATCGAGCGATCGATAACTTTTATCGATTGATCGATTAGTGTTGTCGATTGGTCGATGTTCTAGAAAATTTGTAGTATTTTTTTTTAACTGACCTACAAATATGAATTGATCGATTTGTTTCTTTACATTTAGGCTTGGGCTTATGAGGTTGTGCCTGCTCTAGCAAAATTCGGGTTATCTATGGTTCCAACCGAGGATGATCCGTTGTTGCCACTTCCCAGAATTGTGAGGTGGCATTCAAATAAATCTGAAAAGTTGGTTTTTGAGATGATTGAAGAGGCTATAGAAAATAGCAAAGAGGTACATCTGAAAAATATGAAATTTAATTTCAATATTTTTTTAATTTTTTGAGTCGACATTCATAATACATGTAAATTTTAATTTCAGGTAGTCGTGCATCCCTTCCTATATCCAAAAAAGAGGGAGTTGAGAGAGCCTTACATGAGATCATTTGATGATCTCAATGAGATTTCTGATGATAAAATTGATCAACTCACTCGAGACCTGGAAGGGATTACAGAGTTGAGGTCTCTTAGTGACCATGATGCTGAAATGATTGAGTTCAAGCGAGATGGTGCTGACATAGAAGGGGCACCACAATTCCAGCATCCTGAGGAAGCAACAGAGGCACGAACCCCACCTCCCTCAAAACCAAGAATGCTGAAAACCAAGCCTGCCCCCAAACTAAGCCTGCCTCTTGAGGAAGTAGACATTCGTCCAACATCATCATGTGCGCATCACGTTGAAATCATGGAACAACTGAAGTGCATCAATGAGCAAGTCACCGCTGCCCAACCCAAGGAAGTGAGGGCGTCTTCATCATCATCGTGTACTCATCACGATGAAATTATCCAACAATTGAAAACCATTAATGATGGACTTCTTGGATAAGACTGACAAAAGGATGGACTTTTTTGTCAGAACGAATGGATAAGACTGACAAAAGGATTGACTTGCTTGCTGCATTGGTGGACAAGAGACCGGAGAGAACAAAACAAAAAAGCAAATACGCAAAGTCTCCGTTCACTGAAGAGAGGGGGAAAGCGAAGAAAGCCAAAGTGGAAGATGCGGCTGCACAACCATCGAAGCCTGATTTATTTATGCCACTGGACCCAAAAAAATTATCTGAATTTTTGGAGTGGTATGAATCAGGGCCAAAAGACAAAAAGGTCTCTGGTAAATTTGCAATGTTGGGCAAGCCATTTTTCAACACGCTTTTGGGAGAAGGGTTATGGCTAGAATCAGAGGTAAGGTTTTTTTTTTTTTTTGACTATACAATTATCGATTGATCGATTTTACTATCGATTGATCGATATGGACTATCGATTTATCGATTCTATTTGTCGATTGATCGATACATTCATCGATTGATCGATGTTATTTGTCGATTGATTGATATCTTTGGATTAAAAAATTATACTTTTTGTCGATTGATCGATGTATACTGTCGATTGATCGATACAATTTGTGTCGAGTGATCGATGTACTTTGTCGATTGATCGATTTTGGTATCGATTGATCGATGTTTATTGTCGATTGATCGATTTATTTATCGATTGATCGATTTATTTACGTCGTTTAATCGATATACTTATCGATTGATCGATGTATGTAGTCGATGGATCGATTTATTTATCGATTGATCGATTTGTTTACGTCGATTAATTGATAAAGTTATCGATTGATCGATCTTTGTTGTCGATTGATCGATTAATTTTTTATAATCATCGTTTAATAATTTAGCTTATTTAGCTTATTAAATTTGCTGACATAGTTTTTATTTTGGCTCAGCATATCGACGAAGCTCTATGTCTATTGAGGATTAGACAGAGAAATTATCCGAATTTCTATAATCAAGATGTAGCTTTCGTCGATTGTCAGTTTATGCAGCACCTACAGTTCTCTTATGAGCGGGTTTTGGTTGGAGTGGACAATTCGAAGGTTGAAAACTGTGGGTACACCGACAACGATTCTTTGAATAATGCAATTGAACTAATGCATATTAGCCCGAAATTATTGGATTATGCAAATGGCAATGAACCAAAATATGCTGACCCTTGGTGGGGATTCAAGAAAGTGTATGGAGTCTTGAACATACACAACCAGCACTGGATTTCCGTTGTGTGGTTTTTAGAGAAGGGCAAAGTGCATGTTCTGGATTGCAACAACAAGGTTTGTCAGGGGTACGGAGCTGAAGAAGATGATGGCACCAGCTTGTTTATTATTCCCCAAGGTCTTGAAAGCGACGGGTCACTTTGGGGCAATGGGCAAGCTGCTTGAGAAAAAATGGAGTTATCATGTCGACAAATGTCCACATAATGCACGAAGTGGGGACTGTGGGATGTACTCACTGAAGTTTATCGAATTTCACTTGACCGGCACCCCAGTGGACAAGTTGAATGACGAAAACATCATTGAGTTCCGAAGAAGGTTGGCTACTGAGATTTTCTCAGGAAAAATGGATCCCCTTGTCCCAACTTGATACCCTGTAAATTGTTAAGCTGTATAAAGAATTTTTTGTTGTAACATAACTTGTGTAAATTGTTAAGTTGTATAAAATTCTTCTTTTTTTTTGTTCTTATATTTTGAACTATCATAATAATCGATCAAGCGACCAAACCGCATCGATCAAGCGATCAGCTTAAGACATGTAAATCGATCAACATAATCGATTAAGCGAACAAATGTTATGTGGTAAAAACATGTAATCGATCAAAGGAATTCATGGAAAATTGTGGAAAAGATATTTAATCAATCGATTAATATAATCGATTAAGCGAACACAAGTCGTGTGGAAAAAAAGTAATCGATCAAGCGATAAATCGATTAAATAATCGATTAAGCGAACACAAGTAATGTGGAAAAAACAGTAATCGATTAATCGATCACTTTAATCGATCAAGCGATCACCACAAGATGTGGGATGTTGTGGCACAAACAAGTAATCGATCCATCGATTTCTGTAATCGATCCATCGATTTCTGTAATCGATCAAGCGATTACACAAAAGGTATAAAATATTGCATAAAAAAAAGAGTAATCGAGCAAGCGATCATAACAAATCGATCAACATAATCGATTAAGCGAACAAATGTTATGTGGTAAAAACATGTAATCGATCAATCGATCATTTTAATCGATCAAGCGATTAAAGGAATTCATGGAAAATTGTGGAAAAGATATTTAATTGATCGATCGATTAATATAATCGATTAAGCGAACACAAGTCGTGTGGAAAAAAAGTAATCGATCAAGCGATAAATCGATTAAATAATCGATTAAGCGAACACAAGTAATGTGGAAAAAACAGTAATCGATCAATTGATCACTATAATCGATCAAGCGATCACCACAAGATGTGGGATGTTGTGGCTCAAACAAGTAATCGATCCATCGATTTGTGTAATCGATCAAGCGATTACACAAAAGGTATAAAATATTGCGTAAAAAAAAGAGTAATCGTGCAAGCGATCACAACAAATCGATCAAGAGATCACAGCTAGACTTGGAACAGGCTAGTAATCGATCACTCGGTCAAAAGAATCGATCAAGCGATCACAACAAGACTTTGTGGATATAGCAATTGTGTATACATGTCATACTATATTTATAGTAGATATATGACATATTATATATATGATTGGATATAGATGTATTATGTATATGTCAAGGATGGAACATGGTTATATATATATGATTAGATATATATGTATGATGTATATGTATTGTATGGAACATGATTATATATATAATTAGATATATACGTACGATGTATATGTATTTTATGGAACATGATTATATATAATTCGATATATATGTATGACGTATATGTATTGTATGGAACATGATTATATATATGATTAGATATATATGTGATATGTATATGTCTAGTATGGAACATGATTATATATAATTGTTAGATATATATGCGATATGTATATGTCTAGTATGGAACATGATTATATATAATTGTTAGATATATATGTGATATGTATATGTCTAGTATGGAAAATGATTACATATATGATTAGATAATTGTTAATTCTTGGGCTTATGAGATTGGTTAGAATACAAATTGTGGTAATATCGATCCATCGATATACATTGTCGATTGATCGATACTTTTTGTCGAGTGATCGATACTTTTTGTCGAGTGATCGATTTATTTCTTTGCTTTGAAGGCTTGGGCTTATAAGATTGTTCAGAATACAGTTTGGGCGATATCGATCAATCGATAGATCTTGTCGATGGATCGATAACTATTGTCGATCCATCGATATTTTTTGTCGATTGATCGATTTATTTTATGAGATTGGTCAGAATACGTTTTGACGATATCGATCAATCGATATATAATGTCGATTGATCGATGAATATATGTTATGATTAGATATATATGTATTATGTATATATAGCAATTGTATATATATGCCATACTATATATATATTTGTATTTTATAGTATGATTAGATATATATGTATTATGTATATATAGCAATTGTATTTATATGCCATACTATATATATATATATATATATATTTGTATTTTATAGTATGATTAGATATATATGTATTATGTATATATAGCAATTGTATATATGTCATACTATATGATTAGATATATATATATATATATATTTATAGTATGATCAGATATATATGTATTATGTATATATGTATTATGTATGTATTGAAATTGTATATTATATATATATGTATTATGTATGTATAGCAATTGTATATATATGTCATACTTATATTAGATGTGTGACTAGATATATATGTATTATAGATTATATTATGAATGAATACAAGTTGTGGTTATATCGATCAATCGATACAATGTGTCGATTGATCGATAGTATCAGTGGATTGCTCGATTTTTTTTGTCGACTGATCGACTTTTTTCTTTGCTTTAAGGCATGGAGATATCGATCTATCGATAAATAATGTCGAATGATCGATTTACGTTGTCGATTGTTCGATATTTAATGTCGACTGATCGACTTTTTTCTTTGCTTTTAAGGCTTCGGCCTCTGAAATTGGTCAGAATACAAGTTGTGGTGATATCGAGCAATCGATAGTTTATGTCGATTGATCGATGTACTCTGTCGATTGTTCGATATTTCATGTCGAGTGATCGACTTTTTTTTTTGCTTTTAAGACTTGGGCTTCTGAAATTGGTCAGAATACGAGGTCTGGGGATATCGATCAATCGATAACATATGTCGATTGATCAATATATCATGTCGATCGTTCGATATTTCATGTCGACTGATCGACTTTTTTTTTTTTGTTTTTTAGACTTGGGCTTCTGATATTGGTCAGAATACGAGGTCTGGGGATATCGATCAATCGATAACATATGTCGATTGATCGATAGTTCCTGTCGATTGTTCGATAACTCATGTCGACTGATCGACTTTTTTCCTTGCTTTTAAGGCTTGGCCTTCAGAAATTGGACAGAATACTACTAGAGGAGATATCGATCAATCGACATAATATATCGATCGCTCGATGTGTTATGTCGATTGATCGATATAGTATGTCGATTGTTCGATATATAAGCACAAGAATTTGAAATTCCCTTTATTAAAAGTAGTGATATTTACAGGCACAAACTTGATCATAAACTACAAATGCTAACATCCACACTTTTCAGTTATTTGTAAGGGGTTCTTTGCAGGTTCCTTTCTTGTGACCTGGCTTATTGCATCGTCCGCACTTGTTCTTCTTCTGATGAACCTCACAAGCAGTTGGGATCCTCTTGACTCTTTTCCTGCCTTTTGATGGATTCACATGAGGAGGATCAATGATAATATCTTTTATCGATTCAAGAACCACCCACAAATCTTCCGGAGGAATAGGATAGATTGTTTCTGCATAAGCATGCAAAAACTCATCAGTTCTATATGCAGAAGAGTATGCTGAGTACAATCTCATACCAAAATCCAGCAAATTCTGATGTCTAAAAGCAGCTATGGCATGAGGGCATGGGACCCTATCAATATCAAATACTTTACAGCTGCATCGATTATTGTTAAGATCAACAACAACATTCGGACCGTAGCCACGCACATGGTACTCATGCACGTTGAGTTGTACAACGTCAAGAGATGCTGAGTTTTCCAAACTGTCACGAAGTTCACTTTCTTTTGATGGAACCAACCGTGTATTGCATTTAACCATCTCCGTACAACGCTCACAAAACCACTCTGACAAGATTTGTTGGATTGCGTTAAAAAGAGCATCAATTGGAAATTCCCTTTCAGTTTAGAAGTCTTGAGTTGATAGACTCCACAATATTAGTCGTCATAATATTATACCTATTACCAGGAAAATAAGCTCTACTCCAACGCACGAAGCCAATATCTTTTTCGAGGTAGTCAGCCACTTTACTTTTAAGTTGGCGTATTTGGCTAAAATGTTGTTGGAACTCACCAACTGTGTAAGATTTAGCTGCCGAGTAATATAGATTAAGGATATCACTGCATCTAAACTTTTGCTTCAAGTTCTCGGCAATGTGTTTCATGCAATACCCATGATGTGCTAAAGGATAAACACGTTGCACAGCCTTCTTGATAGAGTCGTATCTATCGGATATTATGCATATCTCGTGACTATCGGGAATTATATCTTTTAGATTTTTAAAAAACCACTCCCATGAACGGTCATTCTCAGAGTTAACCACAGCCCATGCAAGAGGATAAATATGCTTCTCACTGTCTTGTGTAGTGGCCACTAGCAATGTACCGTCATACTTTCCTTTAAGAAAGCATCCATCAACAGCTATTATCTTCCTCATAAATGAAAAACCACGTATGCATTGGCCAAATGCTACAAAAAAGAATTGAAACTGATTTTTAGAGTCGACCACCAAATCTGTCTTAGTTCCGTTATTTTCTGACTCCAACATGAAACGATAGGCCTCAAGAACTGCATACCCATGCTCTGCTGTTCCCCTCACAAAATCCTTTGCAAGTTGTCGCCCCCTCCAACATTTCCAATAACTCACAGAACATCCTAAATTTTTTTCTACATAAGTCTTCACTCCGCTAGGTGTGAGTCCTTCCCCTTTGACAAATTGGTCCTCGACACATTCTCCTATGAGATTGGCCGATGCTTGGGGATGTTGGCCTGATATATGATCCAGCCCACATGTGTGCTCACTAATATATTTCTTGACAATAAATTTCTCCGAATTCATATACTTACAACAACGAATCCACCACTTGCATGTTGGGCTCACACATGCTACAACATATAATGATTTGTTTGATCTTTTGACGGAATACTCAAACTTTGCTTTCACAGCAATGAGTTGAATTTTTCTTACTACTTCGGCTTTGTTATTAAACAAACACCCCACTTGAAACTCCGACCTATCATCAAACGCATGTCGTGATTGACTTCCTATCACGCTCCTATCACTTGAAACATGTTCTATATAAATGGGTTCTTCTGTGACATCAAAATCCACTTCATGTAGGTCTTGAGTCATAGCGACATCTTCGTGGACCATAACATCATTGTGAAGAAGTTCCTCTGTGTATTGCTCCTCCACATTGTCATTATCACCAATTGATGTACAACCATATACTGGATTTTCATTGTTCAAATAATTGTCATTATTGTAAAAGTTGAAACCATCAATATTCGACTTGAACACCGACACTTTTAGAATTGGTCTCCAACCCTCACTAGCAACATCAGCAAAGTATACCTTCAAATCATCGTCCGACTTTATTTCAGCTGGATGTGTTATGTGTGGTGGAGGAGGTGCCTTTGTTATCATATACTTCACATTAACATCAGCCCGTGAACAACTTAGTTGCCCCTTCTCAATAATTTTATCAATCAAGCTATTGAAAGAAATGTCTTTAGTAACAACAAGAGGTGTCGTTACTTTGCATTTCCCTGTCCACTTAAAACAAGCCTCTTCTTCTACCCACTCGCCAAATTCAACACCTACAACAAATTCTTCCGCCATATTTGCTGCCAAATACCTATATTATAAGATAACAGAAATGCAAAATTATCACGAGCGCCAAAAAATAATAATAATAAAAACGATCGATCGATAGAAAACAAACGATCGATTAATCGATATAACATGGTCGATTAATCGATGGAAGGACAAAAAGATCAATTAATCGATATTTTATGGTCGATTAATCGATATATGTGGTCGAAGATCGATTAATCGATATATGTGGTCGATTAATCGATCACAAATACATCGATTAATCGATATAAGATGGTCGATTAAGAGACCAACCATTCACACAAGATCGCTTAATCGATATCACATGGTCGATCAAGCGATCACATGCATCAAGAGATCTCTTAATCGATAAGTTATGGTCGATCAATCGATCACACAAGGTTTAACTGTTTCACTCCCCTGTGCACGGGATCGCCATTAATGGTGAACCACCAACCCAACTGTCGAATTAATGGTTATTTTCCAAAACCCATTATGAAATGATGTATTAATGGTGCTCTATACAGAATGTACTACTCAAATCTAGTATTAAAACCACAAAAAAGGGCGTTCTTACCTTAAGTAGTTACGTCTTTTTTGTGAAGAAACTCTTGTACAGTTTGTCTACCCAAAGAAATCGCAGGTTGTCTGAGAAATCGCAGGTTGTCAATATTCGACTACAATATGGAAGGAAAAATACTACCCAAAGAAATCGCAGGTTGTCTGAGAAATGAGACGAGGGTTTTGATCGTAGGTTGCAATATTCTTGGTTTTAGGGGTTAAAATATAAAGTCTAAAAGTTAGATGATTATTTATCTAAATCTCATTTAATTAGAGTTAATAAACAAAAAGGCTATCTAGCTAAAGATTAAAACTTGAGGGCTATTTAATTAAAAAGAAAACTTGAAAAGGCTATTTAACAAAAACGCCCATTCGAAGTTGACTCGACTTTTTGAGTCTTGGTCAGTTTGTGAAGACCCCAAAGAATTGGTTTCACACCACAAATGTAAATCGTGTTCTTGGGGCAAATTTTGCTTTGAATTGGTTTCAATTTAACATCTAGTAGTGTTGCTGTGTCATTTCGCTATAATGTATTGATACTGTTGGAAGTGTCGAGTGTCGACGAAAAATACAATGGGGTTTTAAATCAAAAACAGTAAGATACACTAACATAATCCTAATCCTATATTTTATCAATCACTTTATGGACGGAATTATACCTACAACCCTTTAGTCTAAGCCAAGCTATAACCAAACCCTTACTTGTTTAATAATTATGTTGACACCCTAATATTCGTCATCATTATCCAAAAACAACTTATTGTTAATCATTCTTAGAGTTTGGATGGTTCATATTAAAGAATTTAATGATTTTTCTAATATGCCATTTAATAAAATTTTCTGACTTTTGATTGGACAAAAATACCATTTGTTATTATTTTTGAAATTATAGTTTATATTGGGGATTTATTATAAGGTTGTGAATTACATAGGAGCCCTCTTATAATATTACAAAACAATGATGCTTGTGTATAGAAAAATTATATTTACCCTCTGTTTGGATCTTGGATTTTGTTATGAAAAATATGATGGAATTTTTATTTTTATTTTTTTTAAATAATAATACTTTATATTTTTATTTTTGATCATTTTTATTTTTCTCTCGCATTTCTCATCAAAATCTTTATTCCAAACACAACAATAATGCACGAATAGGAGGATGAAAGAAAAAGAGGAAAAACAGAGGTAATAGGGCAGAGAGGAGTAAACAAGGACAAAAAAAGAGGGAAAAGATAGTCGACGTTGCCCGCCGTAGTCGTTGGGAAATGAAGTAACCTGAGTCCTGACAGATAAGACGGAGAGATCGTGTTGGTCACGATATTTGGAGAGAGAGAAAAGTTAAGGGGCATGTGAACGGAGCTAAGACGACGACTTATACGAAAGGATTTTTTACAATTTTAACCCAAAAGGGTGTTTTATTTAACATTTTAACATCCAAAAAAAAGTTATTAAAAAAGTAGCATGAGTTTACATTGGGAATGTCGACTCTCTGACGAGTCGACATTCCCGATGTCGACTCTTATTAAAAAATTATTTTTTGAAATTTAAAAAAAAAAATTAAATTTGAGTGGGAGTCGACATCCACGATGTCGACTCCCGTTAAAAATATTTTTCCCGCTTAAATAATGTAGAATTTTTTTATCTGAAAAAATATATTTTCTGAAAAAAAAAAAAATCGGTGGGCACTGTTCACGCAACGCTCATGAACAGTACCGCCAACACTGTTCACAATACCCGAATATAATAAAAAAATTTTGAAATATTATAAAAAAACTCAAAAAAAATAATCAAAATTATAAAAATTCTTCCTCACTTCTCTCACCCATCACTCTACCATCTAACCCATCACTTCAACCATAACTCTACCACCTAACCCATCACTATTCATCATCTTCTTCACCATCACTATTCATCATCTTCTTCTTCATCCTTCACCACCACTCCAAGCCGCCACCCGTCGCCGGCCGCCGGTGGCCGCCCGTCTCCGGCAGCCCGCCTCCGGCCACAGAAATTTTTTTTTTTTGAATTTTTTTTTATATTCAGAAATTTTTACTAAAATATTATTACTTTTATTTTGATATTAAAATATTAAAAAATATACTTTTTGTGTTAATTTTTTAAAAAATCTCATTTTTAGATTAAATTTTTTTTTTGAATATAAAAAAAAAATTCAAAATTTTAGCGCCGGCGACCGGCGGCCGGTGGCGGCTTGGAGTGGTGGTGAAGGATGAAGAAAAAGATGATGAATAGTGATGGTGAGAGAGTGATGGGTTAGGTGATAAAGTGATGGTTGAAGTGATGGGTGAGAGAAAAATTTGACTTTTTTTTTGAAGTTTTTTTCTATATTCAGAAATATTTTTTAATTGAAAAAGGGGAAAAAAATTTTTAACGGGAGTCGACATTGTGGATGTCGACTCCCACTCAATTTTAATTTTTTTTTTTAAATTTTAGAAAAATATTTTTTTAATATGAGTTGACATCGGGAATGTCGACTCGTCAGAGAGTCGACATCCCCAATGTAAACTCATGCTACTTTTTTAATAACTTTTTTTTGGGTGTTAAAATATTAAACAAAATACCATTTTGTGTTAAAATTATAAAAAATCCTATACGAAATGGTGGACTAGTCATCCACGTATTGAGTTGACAACAAAGCATCATTTTCACAAGAACAGGTGGAAATTAACTATTAAATCAATTAAATCTTTATGCTATTTGGAGAAATTAATTAACGGATGTGTTGTGTTTTTAATTTTAAAAAAAATTAAAACTTGGCTTAAACACAATTTAATAAATTACAAGATTTTGTAAAAGATTTCTATTGAAAAATAGTGTTAGGGATCGGTTTCATTTTCATCCATATTATTTTTAGAAATTGAAAAATATACACTTAACAAAAATTTATTTATGAAGTGGTAGAATTCCCTTTTGTTTAATTAACTATTTTCGGGAATTCTTGACTATTTTAACACTAAGTTCAATTACCCCTTTTGGTATATTAATCTTTTAAAATGCGTTAAATACTTTGAATTCATCGTAAATAGGTTGAATTTTTTAGGAAAAAACCTACTTGGCCACACTAATTTTTTAATTAATAATATATTTTACAAACAACTAATTGTCATAATCATAAATTACCAAAGACTCTCTTCAAGTAATCTCGGCACAAATGACTCTAATTACTATTAATTAATATTTAAAAATATTTATTAAATTGCAACTTCTCTTTTCCAACACTTCACTACAATTAATAAACAATTTCAAATACAAAAGGCACGAAAAACTATCAAACATATTTTCACAAATAAAAATTACAAACTTACATAACTTAAATCTTAAATCATAAATAGTAGGAAGATACAAGGAATTTTAGAAAGAATCGAGTAGAGTTTCGATATAGAAAATGTGTCTTACCTTCTTAGAGAATTTTTCACGAGTATTTATAGTAGGCTGAGATATCAGTCAACAATTTGAGACTATGACTGAGTTGGTAGGCTTAGGAATTCCTACAACAACCAATTAAAAGAAAAAGAGGAATTAGCCATAGATTTTAGTTACGAATTTGATCAAAAATCCAGTGGCTAAAAAACTTAGCCACGTATTAGCCACGGGTAGGCCGTGGCTAAATCTTCTTTAAAAAAAATAATGAAATAAAACATACTAGAATTTAGCCTGGGAATAGCTGCGGATTTAGAAAATCCATGGCTAATCCGTGGCCCTTGGCCACGACCAAGCTGTGGCTATTCCATGGTTAATTTTTTTTTTCATATCCGTGGCTATTTCATGGCTAATTTTATTTCATATTTGTGGCTATTCAGTAAAATCTATAGCTAAATTCAATTTTTCTAGTAGTGAAGCCAACATTAACAAAGGACATCCTACCCATACTTGGTGGTTGCAAGGCAGGTATGTCCATTGTGATGGGTGATAGGGATGACAGTATACGGAACTATACTTCCTGTTCGATATGCCAACTTGAGCTGCCAAATGAGCAGCAACAACAACAACACTCGAGGAGTGGGGCCTCATCGTGGAGAACGTAGTTCTTGAGACCTACAAATTGAGGATGATCGTAATGGGGGACGGTCTTATTTTGCTTAGACCTGATTAACACATGGCGGATTCGTGACAGTCAGAGAATGACCTACTTATACACTTCTAAATATATCCCGTATCAACCTTCTTGTTGCATTCTTTTTTTCTTTTTCCTTTCATTTTAGCAAAATGCCAAAATCATATTGAATGACATACATGTGATAGTTGGCCGATTTCATCTCTTTTCTTTTGCCATTTTTTCAAATATCAAATGAAATTTAATACTCGTTCAACGTCTTGTAAACTTAGTTAAAAAAAAAAAAAAAGTCTCGCACACTTGTTGAACTTTCTTTTCTTTGTTTTATTATTTATTTTTCCTTTTCTTTGGTTGAATGCAATTAGTGCCCTTAATGATATTTATCTAATATTAAACTTTTAGCAACGAACATGCATGCAACAATTGATTCTCATGTCACGCAATTCTAACAAATCTTTATAGCTAATTCATCACATTTTTTAAAATTTTTATCCACAACATTCTTATGATTGATCTTTGTGTTAACATTCTTGCAAGAGATACAAATGTATAAAAAATATATGTAAACTTATGTAAAATTTTTAACTTAGGCTCAATTACTCTTTTTGTCGAGTAAGTTTGGTCCTCTTGAAAGATCTAGTCCTATATGCTTGGACGTTGCGCATTTAGTTCTATATATAGCTTCAATTTGGCACATTTGATCCTAAACTAACACAATTGATCTTGAATTTTCAAATTTCGTATTGGCATCTTTTTAATGTTGGGCCTTCTAATTTTTGCCAACCATTGCCAGAGTATACATGTGACGGTCAAATTTAATCCTACAAGTATAGAGTTTACATATTTAGTTCTATAAGTTCTGAATTTACACATTTAGTCTCACAATTGCATTCAACTTAACACACTATAATTTTTGCGTATTTCAAATTTACTTAGGATTTTTTGAAATTTTAATTAAATTCATTTGACAACAAACATATAACATTTTTATCTATACATTTCATAATACTTAAAGAAAATATATATTATGTTTCCAATTAAGTTCGAAAAGGGTCTAACTGAAGTTAAGACGAGTTATTTAAAACCTTTTATATATGCTAACAAGTTGGCACATTCCATGTGTGTGTTCATTAAAAATAAGATATAATTTAATTATATGTTGGAATTTTGATAAAATAAATTATAATTTTTTATTTAATTTTATGCATAAATAATAATTATTATTAAGTAATGTATTTAGTTAAATTTATAACAAAAGGCAATTTAAAAACAAAATAAACTTATATATTGATGGAAGATAAAGAAAGAGATAGAAGGAGAGAAAGAGAAGAAGAAAAAGTAAAAGCAAAAATGATACTGGAGAGATGAGAGATGGGAAAGAAGAGAAATAACAGAGGAAAGAGATCATACAATACGAAAAATACCAAAATAGTTATTAAAACCCCCTCCCGCCTTATATAATAGCATAGGTAATAGTATAAATAACAAAAATGATCATTAAATTGCACTTAAAAATTATTCTCGAACAAGTACTTTTAAAAATAAGAACATGTATCTAAGTTTTGTTAAAACTTATAATCAAATTATTGAATACCAAGTCGATATTTGATATTAATTATTTAATATTTGAAAACTTAACATGGCCCCATTTCAAAACATTTGTATAAGTTAAGAAATCTGTTTAATTGAGTAGGTGTTTTAATATATAAGTTTATAACAAAATTTTAACATATTGCTGCAGTAACATTGGAATTTTGTAGTGAAGTTCGAGAACAAAAGTTACGACCATAACAGAATAAACGCTTACTTATCTAAGAAATTACAAGAATGTATAGCGATTTACATCTTAGAAATTATTGAAAAAACTTAGAATAATATAAATATGTTTGGCTAAGGAAAATTAACATTGAATGTCAAAAGAAAAATGAAAATGTATATGTTTATTGTCAGAGTTTAATTAAAATTTCAATAAAAAAATATGAATAAATTTGGAAACTCAAAACATATATGTCTAAATATGCCAAATTGAATGCATTTATAGGACTGAATGTGTAAATACTATATTAATAGGACTAAATTTATTTACAACATTCTCTTTTACTTTCAATTCTTGATTATTTATTTAATTATATAGTTCCGCCTTATTTTAAGCCAAATGTCTTTCTTGCTTATCACATGTCTAATAAATATACTTATAGTAGTTAAAAATATATACTTGCACAGATAATTTTGTCAATATTTAGCATCTATATTATATTGTTATAAAGCACCCAGAGGGCCAGACAACTATCTTCATATCCTTGATGTGTCACCTCCCTCACTTATATTCTCTCTACTAACTACATTTTCTTTTTTTGGTTTATCTTTGATTCTCTCCTCTATCAATATATTATTTTTATAGTTTCTTTCATCTCTCCTTTATAAACCCCTTTTTTTTCTTAACTTTCCATTTCTTATTTATTTATCTTTTCATAATTTTATTTTTATTATAAATTATGTTTCTATAAACCTAAAGAAATATTTAGGAATGCATAGTGTTAAGCTGTGCTTGAAATCCCTGACCGGATAATGGACTTGGCCAATGGGCAAAGCTAGCTTGCTTTTTGGGAACCAAAAGTGCAAAATAAGCTTTTGATGAAGATCCAAGTACGAAAAATTACACATGAGAAAACAAAAACTGGATAGAAGAATGCGAGAAATAACCAATACCACTTGTGTTACCTCAAAAAATTCTGCAACCATTCGAGAGAACACAGCTGAGGCATAACTCCTAACTCTAAATTTGTACCTATTTTGAGGTCAGGGACATGTATCAGGGGAGCCTGTTGGATTCACATTCTGAAGCCGCCTCCAGAGCAGATCATCAAGAAGCATAATAAGTTAAAAATCGCGCTCAGCAGATACCATATGCCCGTCCAGTCCACTCGCTAATCTTCGTATTTTCATGCCTTTAAAGTGAGCTAAGAGAAACTGTTGCCTGACTCATCGCATTACTGATTCTTTGACAAAAGAACGACCACCGGATCTGCAAGTATGTCAAAATCAATTTCAAAATCTGTGCAAGGGAAGATAATCATACTTACAGATATATATACATATATATATAGCAGATAAGGTTTTAGACTTACGCATACTCCAGATGAATATTCATGAATCTAGGGTTTTCTTTGCTTTGCGATAGTGTTACGGAACCTTCAATTAGTTGATCTTGCTCCACCTCTATTGGATCATAGAAGTAGATTAATGTCTGCAAGTCCCACAGGATAACTGGTTAAATGAATAGAAAGAGAAGAATTTCCAGCACTAGACTCGAGTACAAAATTAAGCATGACTCGATGAGAGAACAGATTATGGCACTATGATGCTGAAATGTTTTCCAGAATCTGCTTCAGACCATCCGCTAGAGGTTGTGACAATCTCACTAGATCAGGAATCCTTCAAAAAGAGGTTCACTCTTAGGCGATTAAAGGCTGACTTCCCCTTCTTCCGCTTCTCAAGGGGGGGACTTTCTCTCTACTTCTCTTTCTTTAAGGGAAGGCTCGGTTCCCTTTGGCCTGGCTCTCTCTCACTAGTCCACTACTATGGGGGAGAGGTCACACTGGGTGAAGTGCCATAAACAAAAGTACAGTTGGCTAAAAAGATAGAGCTTGAGATGGTATTTCTGCTTGCCAATTTTCAAGACTACTGCTTTTGCAAAAGCCATTATCTCACCGACCATGAGAAACAGCCAGCTTTCTATGGCTCCTGCAATGCACTAGCTTGTATGAAGCTTCAAGGAAGAACGCAAATTTATGGTTAAGAATCGTGATCCACGCATTCAAATTAAATTTCAAGAGTTACATATTTCGCACTCCCACTTCTACCAGGTAATAAATGAATCACAAGGTTGCTAGTTGACAAGAGTATGACACAGCTATCAAACAACTCGGGATATTTTCTTTGTCAAACATTACTGTTTTAAGAACCACTCATTTTATATGACAGCAAGCACATCATAATGGATTGTGAACGCAGGAGGATAAGTTATACACTGACCGTCAGGGCTCGAGCCCATTACACATTCTTGGCCTGGCATCAGAATGTCTAGACTAACCTGTTGCCAATGTGTTGGAGGATCCTCTGGTGCTGTAGATAGCACAAGGGCTTCATTCGGATTTGCACGCTTCTTTCTTTGACTGGTATCCGTAACATGATTATCTGGAGCCTCAAAATATGCAGGTGCCGCATTGTTGTTGGAAGAGAATATCGTAGACGTACCGAACTCCACATCAAACCAGAATGCAAACCCATGAAATGGTGCTGGATCAAACATAAAGTAAAGGTTTTTATTAGGCATAAGTCGCTGATACCTAAAGCAGTTATAGAGGTAAACAGATAAAATGGATAAGCATATGATCAAAATGTAAATATTAAGAACCGAAACTAATTAAATCTAAAAACAAAGAGAAAAATCCTATCAGGCAGAATAGAATCCTAGGAGATGCATAAATACACAAATTGACTCAGATGTGGATTCCCGGAAAAAGAAAGATAACAGGAAGGGGGGATTTTACCTCGCATCATGGATTTAAACTTAAATCTTGTCGAAACAGTCTCTAGCTCATGAATTGTAATCGTGGAACAGTCAACATGCTTTACCTGTCGCCAGAGGTAAAATTAAGTTGCAAAATTCCTTACAGCAGAATATTGTTGAAAAAAAAAAAAAAAGAAGAAAGAAAAAAGTATAAGGTTCCTGGCCAAGAGACCACATATAACTGCAACTTGAAGATTCATCAAACTATGGAATGTTTACTTTCTACTCAATCTTTTGCAGCATCTTTTTAGGAACAAAAGAAAGAGACTTCATCAAAGGGAAAAAAAGGGGGTCTCCACCAAAGTGCAACTAGAAATATCACCAACTGATGCTTCAATAGGATAGTTATCAAACATCTGAAAGATTGGCTCAATCAAGAAAAGAAATGGCAAATTACCCTCAAACCTTATTTAAGGATCATGAGTTACAGATGATAATAGTGCATTGAGCATCAAGAAGTGAAATGAAGTGAAGGAAAGGAAAAGGAAACTCAAAACCATATCCCCCCCCCCCCCCCCGGGCGAATTCACTACTAAAAATTTAACATTTTGGAGTGAGCATCTTCAGAGACAGGGCAAGCACTAATCCTCTAGAGACACCAGCATACAAAATGCCTTTCAAGGTAGAATTTTGTATTACAAGATCCTTCATTTAAAACATCTTGAAAAGCTTTTTACTTCAAACTTTTGACACAATAACAAGGAATTTTTCTTTTATAATCTTTCGAAGCCAAAATACCAGTTCTCAACTTCTTCTCATGTAGAAGCAATTGAATTTGACCATGACTCCTCTCACAAATCCCCTACAGATGACCCATGCAAACAAGAGAAAGAGACAGAGACAGACGTCGAGAAACAAGCAAAAAGGAAAAAAATAAAATAAATAAATAATAATAATAATAATAATAGAGAACAGGAAGCAGAAAATAGTGAAAACCTTGGTTCTTTCAAAAATAAATGGGCGAAATGTAGAATATTTTTATTACAAGGGCTGATGAAGATCAATAGCATTAGTCTATATTCGAGGAAATCAAGAAGCAACCTTGACAGCCCACCATGTCAATGCTTAGAAGATTCTACATTCATGCACTATGTTTCAATGAACAGGCCTTGAAGCTCTTGTAGATACAGTAACTCAGAGGACAAACATCACATAGCGATCATAAAAGTTTTGGACAAGGAGAAGCATAGTATAGCTGTAACAATCAAGACATCAACACATGGAGGACTCACCACATGTGGCCATGTCAATACATTTTCACCACTGATTGTCTCAACAGAAGGCTCTTCGAATGCACACTGCTTTGCCAACGGCATCATAACAGACACTACATGTAACCATGAAATCTCAACTCTTGCATTATATGTTAAAAGGTACAAAACACAATATCTCAAATGAAACAGTTAAAGGGAAAATCTCTACACACACACTATCTCTGAACTGAACAATGAAACACAAGGCTATGGTTACTAAAAATAATAGCAGAGCTTAAAGAGAATATGCCCTGTAAAATAACAGATTATTATCCATATCATCAACAAACAGTCGAAAGGCACTTGAATACCAAAGCTATGGAATAGACTCCTAAGTAGGCATCTTTGTCAATTTTGCCAAAATGAAGAAACCTAACCAACAGGTATAGATGTAGGAGATGAGACTAAGGAAAACTCTCACAACCGAGGCTCAGCACTAAATTCCACACTTTTGCAGAAAACTCTCACAACCGAGGCTCAGCACTAAATTCCACACTTTTGCAGAAAACTCTCACAACTGAGGCTCAGCACTAAATTCCACACTTTTGCAATGAGTCAGCTGCATTCAACCATTCAAACATCTTAAATAATCTTATATAATTAGCCAACTATACGACACGTTTAATCTTCATATCTATCTAAATATGACAACATTATAGAACAATCTTGATATAACTCAGTTCATCAAATTATAAGATATCATCTGCAAAAAGAGAGATGACCAAATCCCTTCTCCACTGTAGCGTTGCAACCCTCAGCCTGTTCTCGCAGACTACATTATGGACTTCACTCGTCATCGAATTCCAGACTAATCTTCTGTAATACACATTATTTTGGTAGACTCCATACTAATGGAAATGTATGAGAATCATGGAATTAATAGTTAAAAAGAACCCCACAGCTCAATGTGTCTGATCCACTTGAACTAGTTAAAAATTGAGTGATACGTACCATTAATACATTCAATTCATTTCTTGATTGATTAAAACTAGTTTTAACGGCTCCGCTAAAACAAATAGCAGTAAACAATTCTGTTCCACTCTTGCAGGAGTCCACAACCAAAATGCAACTATTTCACAAAAGTTCCTATCTCGTCCATTTCTTTGTTCTTTTTTTTGGGTCTTGTTGGTTGGTCAATACCTCTCCCAAAGCTCATTTCAGAAACTAAGATTGCTTTCCTCAGGCAAATCAGAATCAAATGCGGTCACTCACACAAATTTCAAGCAAAGTCATGAATTAATCTTTGACAATTTAAAGTCAATAGTACAATCATCCAATCATTATTTTTAATGAAACATTTGTTTGGGCAATCTAATTTTGAATTTGACAACTATACAACAGCTAAAAACAATTCACAGATTACTAGTCACTTGGACCAAGGGTCCCAGTATACAATCTCAGTTAAAAAGGAATAGTGGACTCCTTGATTCCCTCCAACTCTAATCTATACAACTAAAAAGAAAAATACGTTTATGAAAATCCGTAGGAAAAAAATTTCAAACTTCACTATAGTGTTTCCTAAGATAGGAAAACACCTTTAAGAAGGTTTATCTTAACCGGGATGTTTTTCCGTAGGAAGAAAAATAATGCTTTTCATGCCCCCAGTATTTAGCGAAATAACTGAATGTTGATGAGACAGTAATCCTGAGAAAGCTACTCACTATCAATTCCATATACGTTGCGCCAGAAATCAATGCTTTCACTGTATCGGTCTGGATGAGAAACAGGGGCCATATATAACTGCAAAATGTACAAAAAGACAACATTAGAGCCACTGACAGGTTACTGTCAAATGCTGAGGCTGGTTACACTGGTATTCTGATGAAATGGACCAACATCCTAGGTGATTGATTTGTGGAGCACTTTAATAGTTCCTAGAGACTGACTTTGTCCCCATTGGAACAAATAATTATTGCATAGTCAGCCAACTAAAACATGATACTAAGCACCAGCTGTCACCACCAGACCTTCAACCCGTAAAAGACTCAACTGCACTTTCATTAAATGGCATCGCTGGGGGCCAGGGGAGAGAGAGAGAAAGAGGGAGGGAGGGAGGAGGGAGAAGTAACTAAGCTATTTGTAGCATATGATGGAAGGATGAGAGAGAGACAGAGAGAGCAGTAACTAAGCTATACCGTAGCATATGATGGAAGGATCAGACCTCCAGGTTTCAACCACCGGTCTCTGGCAGTAATAACACTCCCCAGCATGCTCTAACAGTATAGTCAAAACAATGCCACGTTAGAAAAAGAGATCAACAAAGAAAGACTAAAATATGAAATGATATATATTTCACTATGCTTATGGAAATGCATTATGGACATTCATAACACATGCAATAGTTGCGGGTAAGATACCAAAAATCCACCTCATAAAGAAGCATGTACCCCATCCATTCAGAAACTATAACATCGACTTTCTCCTCGATTTCAACATCCTGCAATTACCACAAAATTGTTAATGCTCTTACTATGACTATAATGAGGGCAAAAGACATAAAACCAACATAAAATTGAAGCACAGGCTATGGTCACAGTAATAGTTTTATGGGTCAATAGGACCATTAAAAATGCTAGAAACTTCCATGGCATTGAGATCCCATGAAGCATTATGGAAAACCTATATCTTCAAACACTACAACACAAACCCAGTAGTGTTGATTGGTCATAACTATATCTTGTAATAAATAATAATATATCTAAATATAATAAATATTCATGAATCTACTTTCAGAACCATACTCTTATACTGAATAATTATTGCTGGTTCTCAAAAATTCCAACATAATGTAAGTCATAAACTGAAACTTCTAACAAACTCAGGCATATAACTAGATACATATTTAAGTTACTAGAGTACTTCTTTAAGCATTACCGAAACACATGCTAATATTGTAATCAAGTTACTATAGAAGAGGTCCCCCGTCCCTGTGCAAAAATGATTAGTTACTAAGAACTATGATTCATAGATGTCTTCATTCGTTTAAAACTTAAGAGTAAGATCAACAAGCCATATACCCTTTCAGATTTCAGGTATATTATGAGAAAGAAGGTGCAATTTGACTAGTAATCATTTTGGACCTATAAGGCCCCAAAAACATAAGTTAAAATGTGTCTATTCAGTAGCATACTAAGCCTCACACTGCTTTGGATTAGCAACCTTTGGGCCAATATAAGCAGATACAAGAATTTGTAATATCTATAATAGTTGATTTTTTTCTTCCAGAATTGAATACCATAACAAGGAAAAGCGTTCTATCAAGTTTTCTTTTTCTTTTCATCACATGAAAGTGATGACTTCCATGAACAAAACTGGATCTTATCGTTGAATGAGACAGGCGACAATCTCAGCCGGGACAAGTGATCTCATGACCTTGTTATTGCTTTGGAGCGGAAATAATATCTTGACCTATTTCCAGGGTTATTCATTTTAAGAGGGTTTAACTGTTTTACATTTTCTTATTTCATCTTTAGGAAAGCGCAAATTCTCGGGAGGAGCGATTTATCAGGGAAAAAGAAAACTTAAGCAGAAACTTGAGACCCGCAGGTAACACAGTACCTGTAGGAGATCAAGGCAACCCAAACCCCAGTGCTGGAGTCATAAATCTACCCCTAACTCAAATTCTAATTAACATCTTTTGCCGAAATCCTGACACATGGTCTTTGTTTAGAGACTACACATTAGTATTACAGAGGAATTTATTGAAGAATATCCATTTCCTCTATCTCGACTTTTTTGGGTTGTCACAGCAAAGTGCTCTGTAGCAGAAAACAAGGAAAAAATTTGTTATTTGTTCAAATTCTCTGGAATGCACGACTGCCTGTGAATGAAGTTGAAGTAATCTGTTAGAACATGATCTACTCAGTTCAGTTAACAAATCAACAGTGTCGTAATGTCCAGGACAGTGCAGTGTTTCTTTTTGTCAAAAATTAAATCTTAAAAGAACTATAAAGAACACAAATTAACCTCACTGC